>JAVJGG010000039.1:21869892-21894481 GCA_035590195.1 Aviceda cuculoides
AATCCAGCTTTAATACCCCTGTTCCAAAAGATCATGTATTGAGTTTCATTATTTTCTACTAAGATTCATGGGAGACTGTTTCTTTTAATATCCTGTTTTTACCTACTGATGAGATTGGCTTGAGCATGTAAAATAGAAAATATTGATAATTAGACCTCAGGTCCTTCACCTTTGGTAATATAGTTTCCATTCACTGTTCTTTTTGTTAAAAAGTTGCCTACTCGTATTCAGTTCCGCCGCTCTATTTTAAATATTATTGCCGTGAGTTGATGTAATAAAAAAAAAATGTAAAGTCCCCCCAAACTAACCCAAAGTGCAGGGGCTTTATTTTTGTTATTCCTCCTTTCCAAGAGCCGCTCCCTTCCCCCAGCAGCCGCACTACAAAGCTTGTTGTACAGGGACTCCATTAATCCTACATTTCCTAGATGGTATCTGAGGCACAGTGGGTTTCCACAGAAATTAATTTGTCCTGACAACAGGCCTAAAGATTGGAGTCCAGGGATCACTTGGCAAATTCCCTTTAAACTGAGCACAATAATAAACAGAAAGCTGATAACGACAGTTCTGAAAGACCACACAGAGGACGGACCCCGAGTAGAGTCGCTCGGTGTGGATCTGCAAATACCTCCGAAAACCGGCAGCCGGGAGCTTTGTGCGTGTCGGGAAAAGGGGGGCACTGATTTACGCACATTTTAGTATCACCGCACCGGGCAGAACTGACTTGGGCTAGCAGCCTACATTTTTTAGCTCTTTTCTGGAATAATAATGAAAGTTCAAGACCGATCTGGTTTAGACCATTCTTATTTAGTATTTGTATTAATAGCTCCGTGGCCGTTTTCCATGTCTTTCGTATTTTAATGTAGCTCTAATTTTCTCAGTGCATCTTACAGGTGTAAACATTCACGAAAGTTGAAGGGTGGGTGATACAATATTTCAAGGAATGAAGCTGGAAAGCTCGCCGTCTATTCTAAATATCTTTTCTTGGGGATCATGCCAGTTTTTGGGTTCAATCGTCTTCTACGTAGTAATTCCTTATTAAGAATAGTAAAAAGCATTTTAGACAGCGTTATTGCTTGTTTGCTTGTTTTTATTTATCTTTGCCTTTGATGCATATTTAAATGCTGTTGTTTTCCCAAAGTTACGGTACGGAAAATGGCCATGTTGGGAATATATACTAATATAGCAAGCGAATAAACAAACGTTCATTGGATATTTTAGAGCTTGTCAAGATAAGAGCGTTTCAACCTCTGATTTTCATCAATATAGAAATTAGAGTTTTAATGGTAATTGGGATTTGTGGTGTGTCAGTAAACCTCTGCCAGTTACATTTCTGAAAAAAGCCATCATAATATTAAGAGTTAGGACTGATAGAGTGGTGTTAAGTAAGATATATGCTGCATAACTTTTCACCGCTTAAGTATAGGGTATGGAACAATTTAAGTAACAAATTTAAAAAGGCGGACAATTTAAAAAGATGTACGGAAAATGGATTTTGGTTGTGGAACGATACCTTGAAAGTAAAGTCTAATTTTGTTCTCACTGTCCAAAATGCGTTATGAAATAACAGCCTCTTGATACGGAGAGGGCTCTGTACCTACGTTAAAAGAAGGCAACTGGCGCGCTCGGCAGGTACGGTCGTACGCCTGAACGGCGTGAGCCGCGTTTGATCCCTTTCAATAGCTGAGCTCTTTCTCGTTGCGAGGTGGCAATTCGGCAGCGGAGTTCTCCATGATACACCCAAACTCAAGAGCAGCCCTTCAACGCAACGCCTCCTCCGCAACCTTTGCCGCGCTCTGTGGAATTAGGCACAGGCTGGAGGCGAGCAGCGACGCTAGAGCTGCGGACGGGCAATGCCCGGGCAAGGCAGGAGCGGGTGAAGGAACAAGTGAAGGAGGGCACGGCGTTGGTCCTCCCATCCCATCCCATCCCATCCCATCCCATCCCATCCCATCCGTCTCCGCTCCACGGTGGGGTGGCAGGATGCCGGCAGCTGGGTGGTTAAGGGCTCAGAATGCCGCTGCCCTCGGCATTTGCGATACGGAGAGTTTATGTATAAAAAAAGTTCTGTCTTGCATGGTTTTCCGGCACCGCTAATGACAAAACTACCATCGACTTCGGCAAGGGCAGCGTCAGGCTCGTTATTTGAGAGCCTAACGAGCTGAGAGGTGGGGCTCTGTTATGCCGCTGGAGTGGGGTGTACGTACCTCACCTCCTTGCTGAAAAAGAAAATCTTTTGCTCTCATTATTGGCTTTAAATTAGTTTGTACACTACGAATTAATCAATTACAGCCAACGTACTTTGGAAATGAAATTCAGGATGAGGAGCGCAATTTGTATTTGTCACACTTAAAGAACTCCATTGTACTGCAACGCAGAGGATTTGAAAACAACTAGTTTTAATGGTCTCTAGCTGCTCTTTCTAGAGTCTGATGCAAGAGCAAATTGACTTGCTGTGCCTTTTAGTTCTGTAAAAGAACAAACCGAAATACTCCCCTCCACTTTTTATGTCAAAATCCCTCTATGCATTTCAGTGTACAAGCTATTAGGTTTTTTTGAATTTGGATCAAATCAGGCATTTTTCCCCCAGCAAATAGTTCTCTAGCGTGCTTTATGCATTTGATTCGAAGGACTGTGTATTATTTGATGTTCTTAGGAGATAAACAATAAACTTTTGAATATGTTTTTTCCATTTGAATACAAGCCTAGGGATGCTTCACCCTGCATCCTAAAGCCTGATTTCCCCTGGGACTCATTATCATGCAGCTCACATGTTCAGTCACCTACACTGTTGAACTTACTATCAAATAACCTTCGAAACGTTACTAGTTATTACGTGTCAGAGGGCAGATTTATGATAAACTAACTTTGAAACAAAATAATGAATTCTCAGCGTTCTGTTTCCAGCAGCATTTCTGGTAATTTTGTTGGATTTAAATTTTAAAACAGTGAGTTGCCTTTTTCTCTTATTCTATCATATAAAACAGCTCCCTCCCCTCATGAAATTTCTCCCTCCTTAAATATGGTTTATGATGATTTGAGCACTGCCTATAAAGAATAAAAATGAGAACATTTGTCTGTGCACTACCAAACGGCCTGCTGGAGTTCATTTGTGATTAAACTTTCACAGCTTTCTAACTTGGTGAAAGTTAAATTAACTTAACCCTTAGCGTAGTCCACCGGTGTCCAAAATACAGCTGTGCAATAGGTGTTTGCACATAGAAATCTTTTCTCCTTGCACTTTTAACTGCCAGTATTTTGAGGTTTCAAGTGAGGTTCTTGCATTAGAGTAACAAAAATCAATAGTGTCCTCTTCTCAGAAAGCAGAAACGTGGTTTACGGCAGACCAGAAAGGCTGCCCAAAAAGGTTTTCCAAAAGGGTATCTGGAATTTCAACCCCCAAAGCCCATATTTAGGGATCTAAATAATTGGCCAATTTTCAAGAAGGCTGAGCATGACTTTGGGGCATCTGTAGGCACTTGGCCTCTTTTAAATGGTAGCCGGAGCGATCGTGACTTTTAATGAGGTTCTATCAGAGGGATGAAATTCAGGTAGACAAATGCTATATAATAATTTTGGAGGTGATTTGAGTAGTAAACATCTGTAGCTGAAATTTAAAAGCACACTATGTCAAAAATTAAGTCTGGGTAACTTGGAGAGAAATGGGTGTAGCTCCTCTTGGTATCAACGGAAAATTTTTTTGGTTGTATTTCAGATGAGTATCAGGCAGATTAATGTCTGTAGGATTTTCATCTCCTGCTAGACAAAGTCTGGGCTTTGAGCTACTGCTCCTCTGTGGTAGCGCACAGAAAGTGCCTGACCTGGGGTAGCTCGGTGGAGCAGGGGGACAGAGCCGCCGTCTCCAGTGCCCTCCCTCATCTCCTTTGCTCCACTCGCCGTGATTATGGTTCTCCAAGGGCATTACGGGCAAAAGTTCCATATCAGGCTGTCTATTAATATTTATGCAGCAATTCAGGAGGCCATGCATTGTTAAAATACAAGTTGGAAATGCACCAAATTTAAACACTTTTAGTGCTAGAAATTATCTTTTTCTACATCAGATAGAAGGGGAGGGCTATCATTACAACATTTTTTTTTTTTTTTTAAACCAAGTTATTTGCCAGTTCTAACACAGCTTGAATTAAAAGGGCAATAAATGCTATTGCGTAGCTCAAGTTTTAAAAAGGAACGCAAGCCATATATGTGAAATTTAACGTGAAGTATTAAAAAATATTTAAAGTAAATACATCCTAGGCCAGGATGTCCCCTGATCAGTAGTGCCGTGTCAGTCCGTGCCTGTCTTCATGTGCAAGGACTGCTCGCAGCCACGGAGGCCGGCGGGATTTGCCCTTTGCTGCTGTGCAATTCCTCCTGCCTAAACGTAGAAAGAATATTTTTATCACTGATATCACTTCATTTTTGCAGCTGTCTGCTCGCATCAGGTTAGTAATATAAACTCTGTCAAAGACCAATCTCTCTCCTCCACAGGCTACAGAATCCACAATTATTATTTAGAGTTAACCTCCTAAGAAAGTGTTCGTTATTTAAACTGTTCAACCCCAAAAAGAATTGTTAGCTATTGTTATCTGAGGACCTCCTACAGTCTTCCCTTGGTCAAATAAGGCTCCTTTTGTTTTCAATAGGAGTTTTTTCTAAGAACAAGCTCCAAGCTTTCATGCAAGCAAAATAAATCCAGTGAAAGTAAAACATTAATTAAAATGTATAAAAAAAAAAAAAAGAAAAAGAAAAAAGAAAATGTTCAAGAGGAGTGTGGTGCTCAAATAGAGCACTTTTTTTTTTTTTTTTCAGGTCACTTGGCTTTCTGATGTCATTTCTGGCAGATTCGTTAGCCTGGCTCCATCACGTTCTGTTCTGAACCATAACATGATGGGAGATGATCAAAGTGAGAATGCTAAAGGCTCAGGACATTTAAAAAATGTTCTATTCTGGAAATTGTTCTAAAACTATAAACAGATTACATTAAAAATCTGTGTTACTGAGCATGGTTGCTCATCATCCTTTTTTAGAAGGAGCTATTGAGAAGTTTGGGTAAACAGCCTTGAAGTCTTTATGATGGCAGGCTGAAAATTTCTCCAGAATTTTAGGCAACCCAAGCCTCTCTGAAATGTGATATAACCCATTTCTGCTGTTAGGCGTGTTGTTTTAATCTTTATACTTGAAAGTGGTAAGCATATGGGTCAGATCACCCACTCCTGCTAATGGACACAATTCCGAGGACTTCGGTGTCCAATTATGCCAGCTAAAGATCTGACCGTTGCTGGGTTTTATTTCCTTATTTTTCTTGTCTTCCTGATCCTTGACCCTTTACCAAAGGAATGCCGTCTATCATATGATAATAATATGAAATTCTGAGCTCACTTTCTAACAGTATATATCTCAAAGAACTGTAAAGATGCTCACCTTTATATGAAAAGCAGCTGATGAGCGGTTTCAGCCTCGTGATTGTCTTTGCTTGGCACAGGGGCGAGACTCGGGTACCTCTGCCGGGCGTTGCGGTGGAATATTAAGCATTTTTGCATTTCCACAAAACAATTGCTCTGCGGGACGAGTGAGTAAATAAACTCATTGGCAAGTCAACGACGTGACAGGAGGCCATTTTTCCTAATTGTAGATGCATTTTGGTGCTCAGGAAAGTGAGAAATTTTTGAGTTTTTAAGGGCTACACACTCTGGTGCTCTCAATCAGCGCTAGGATGTGGCTGAAGCTGGAGGCAGAAATATATAGGCAGTGTGACACCTTAGGTACGTAATGGAGCTACACAAGAGTGTAAGAAGGATTTAGATCTCTAAGCAGGATTTGACTATCTGCTTTGATTTATGGGCTGAATATAAGTGTGTATTTTAAGGAGCCATTAGAGTTTGTGATTTGAAATATGCAGCGAGCAAGGCTTCCCCTCAGCCTTCTGTAGGAAAGGGCGGCGCAGGCTCCTCGCACAGGCATACGTCCTTCTTTATAGTAGAGAAAATGGCAGAGAATAGTCTGTAGCAAGAAAACCCTTCGCTTCAGACTCTCTACGCCAAATAAGTGACGCAGTGGGCAGGAATGGCACGATCCATCACTTACTGCGGCGTTGGCCGAGAAAGCAGGAAAGGAAAAAAGAGATAGGGAGTACCTACGCTGTGCTTCACTGTGAAGCATGTGTTCCAGGAGTACTTTTAATGTAAATTAGTGTTGTCGCTGTTGATAAGGCCACACAAATGCTTGAGAAGGGCTGGGACTTGTAGATGCAGATCAAGGGAGGCACGACAGGAATGAGTAGCTGCCGGGGCACTCGCCCAGAGCGTGGCTAGCAACTTGGATGTCCTAAATGTTGTGAGAGGCGTGCCGGGGCGGTCACTTGAAAATTGTAGCGAGAGATTTTGGCACCTCCCAACCTCCTCTGTCTCCCATCCTGCTGCAGACATGTGGCTCTTCTTCTTGGGTGGCAACAGCAGTTGCAGCTGGTGACCCTCATTCGGTGCCCTCTGGCTCTGCCTTTGCCACAGCTCTTATCATTTGGACAAATACGGCTCTTGTTTACAATAATGTAAATTCGGAGCAACCCCTCTGCCATTTCTCCAGCGCAAATATTGCACTCTGTTTAATTCCCATCTCCTCCTTCACGCAGATGGAGCCTGGGAGGGAGGAAGGCTGCTCTTTCCGAATATCCGCGCATCGATCTTTTTTGGATGCAAGCCCCGGGTGACTGCGCCGGCCGTACGCTCGATCTATGTAGATATGGGAGCTGCTGTGGGCCTTTTTTTTTTTTTTTTTTTTCTCTTCAGCTTCTCTTCGCAGCTCTGAACCCAGCTGTAACACAGGAACCATGGACGCAGCCTGCAGTTTCTTTACTGCACCTCATTACTGCTGCTCCAGCCCTGAGAAAAGGCTGCCTGGCCATGACAAACTGCGCGCTGGCTCCGTGATTTGTGTAAGCTCAAATTTTCCACTAATTCACTTATATATACTAGATGGAAAACACAGCCTCGGGGCTGCTATAAACCATGCCGCTGTAGCCACAAAGGGCCGTCCTGCCAGCTGGGGAATCGCTGGAGCGTGCCGAGCGCCGGGGCCGGAGGAAGGAGCGAAATCGAGTTTATGCACTTGTCAGAGGAGCTGCGGCGCGGGAGCCGATCCGGCCCCTCCGCGCGGGGGTTACAGCCCCGTCCGCTCGCGTCCTCGCACCCCAGCCGCCGCGGGGACGCGATGGTTGGTCGGATCACGGGCAAGAGCCAACGCCGCGTCCTGGCCGCCCCGCCGGCTCCGGGCGAGCGTCGGCTGCCTAAACCCAGCCACCGTTTTGGGACGCTGGTTGGAAAACGTCAGGGCTCGCTCTCCTTTGCTCTCCTGCAGCCCCGATCCACCCCGGTGCTTTGTTTTGTGCCGCGGCGCGGTTCTGCAGCTTTAATTTTCTGTCTAACCCACCGATAGATAATTTAAGAGCGTTTGCTTTTAAGAACGGCAAGAGTGCCACATTGGCTGACTCCCCAAACGATTACTTGTCTTGTTACAGATAGCTGTTGACCTGTTCTTTTAATGTTACGAGTCTGCATCTAACCGCTCTCTTAAGCCAACCTACTTCCTTCTTTTTAATGAAATTGTCCCTTTAGCCTTTTTCCCGGGCTGGCTTTTCAACAAGAACATTAGAAACAGTCTGCTCAGTTCTTTCCTCTGCTAACATCTTGCCCAGAGCTAACTTGCAGCTTCGCTCTGTCAGCTGTAAGATATAGATATACTGTTGTCTTAATTACTCATATTTCTCCTGCTGCTCATAATTCTGCTTGTTCCACCAAAGAGCTCTTCAGAGAGCTTTACTGCTTCCCTTTCCCTTTCTTTGGGGGTTTAAAGGTTGTCAGATATATAAACGATCCTTGTTGCAGAGCTTTGGTGGTGACAGTGTCCTTTGTGGAGAAGATTTAGGGGGATGGGAGAACTAAATACGAATGCTTTTAGACCACATCTCTGTGGAAGGAGAGAATACACGCAGTACTACCTTGCATAACAGCATCAGGGCAAATCCCTTCTCTGACGAATAGCTAGGCAGCTGTTTCTTCTGCAGCTTAAAGTGCAGGTGGTGATGGTCAGGAGTAGGGTTTTCTTTACTCTCTTTGTCTCCACCACTGGCTATCCATGGCTGTATCTGGCCCGCTGCTGTTCCTCTAAAAATACTGTTGAAAAGGGACCGGACGCTTAAAAAACCATACTGCTGTGCTATAGGGAAACCGTAGTCCTTTGTGGTTTCAGCTCTCTCTTTTATGATTAAGTGCCACTGTTTTCATTATCTATATTAATTATTCTGTCTGCTACCACAAGAACTGCGTGTTGAGTAACCTAGAGCAGACTATGTGACGTCCGTGGTTTTTTGGCAAAGGTTTGAACAAGTTTTGTCATAGAAGTGAGCTCTCTGGTGGGTTACACCTTTGGCCCAAGTCCTTCAGTCCTGGCTTTTTGGGGTCCATTCGCAATTTGAACAGACCTCAGCTCTACACAGTAAGCTAGTTCAGTGGCAGAATATGTCTTAGTATTCAGGTGGTTGTCTCAGTTTAGCTGGCTGACAGGTTCAGGAAGCAGTACTGTGGGTTTATTGTTAATTGGAAAAATTACGAGCCTGTCAAACTGCTGTGGGTGAGCCTGTTCCCATCATAAAGCCTGTTCTGCTGGTGGTGCGGCTGGAGGTGGGACTGGGCAGGGTGTGCCTTCCACAAGTGGGGCTGGAGCCCTCCACTCCAAGTTTTGTGGTGATTGCTTTTTAATAATTATCTGGTGAAAATGCTGTGCGAGTGAACAGGAAGAAACGTTTCGGCATCAGAGCGGTGAGAAGTGGCAGCACCAAAGATAACGCACAACTCTTCACGGTTTAAGCTGACCTAACAGCAGTAACAGGCAAATAAACAAGAGGCTTCAGTAAGTCATGACCGAACTCTTCCAGTAGCACAGATGTGATAAAGAGTCTGTTAGAGGAAGCAAATGGAAATAGATGGGAGGATTTGGTGGGAGGACTGAGAAATAAAGAGTAATTCTGTTCCGTGTGGAGGAAGAGCATGGGGAAAGCAGCTCTTCAAGTTAGTGCTCTGCTCTTGAAGAGCTGAAAGGGATCAGAGTAGCTCTCTCGGACGAGTCGAGTTCCAGGCACGGTCACGTCAGTTAGGACACACGGGAAACCCATGCGAGCGGTAGCGCATTTGATAGTCAGGGAGTACCATCTGAATAACACACAGTGCACCTCCAGCCCCAAGACTGGACAAGATTGCTGGTGAAGTTGGCCCTGTTCAAAATCCAGGTTGCTTGACGTTGGCCACGGCAATTTGTTTGCTGCAGAGCAAACGCACACGCAGCCTGTGAGGCTCGGCACGGGCCTCTACGCCTCTCCCATCTGGAGGGCGACCCCTGCCCCAGCATCTCCTTTGCCTTCGCAGAAGGTGGCACTGGGACTCCGCAAGGAAGGACTCCGGGAAGCCGGCAAGGCCATCGGTTCAGCCCGCCGCTACCGCGAGGGCCGATGGCGTAGCTGGAGGCTGCCGAGTGCGGGTGGCAAGCAGGTATTTCCCTCGATTTGCTCCAGGTTTCCTCTTGGACTCCCAGCACTGTGTCCCGCTGTGGCTCGGAGGGCACGGTGGCTGGTTAAGTAGGCGGCCGTGCAGCTGCTTTGGCACTTAGTCCGTTCTGGCCGCTACGGCGCAGCGAGCCATCGCCTGCCCAGTGCGTCTTCGGCGGGGATGTTGGACAAACGGCTTGACCTTGTGCCTCGGCTTTCCAAACGTTAAGGATGTTTCCCTATTAACTCCTCTCTACAAACCCAAGGGCTGTTAAAAGAAGTAGCTCTCGTGACTGTGTGGTACTCGGATGCCATGGTAATGTAATTAGCTGCACAGCAATCTTACTAAAAATGTCCTTGGTGGAGGAGAGGCCGGGGTGGGGGACTCGTTTAGAGGATGGATGTTACAGGGGGGGAAGTTTCCGGACCTGTGGCTTCACCCCAACTTGGCTGCGTAGCACAAGTCCTTCAATGCAGATGTGAATCCAGAGGTTCAGAGCATAATATTTACTACACGTGTCTGTACGGGAGAGAATGCAGCGCAAACTGTTTGAAGTGTTAAAGGATTATATAACAGCTTTCCACCCCCAGCAAGCCTTTTGAAATTTTTATATGGTATCTCAGGCTAAAAACCTTTTTGGGCTGCTGTATCACTTGCAGTAAACTTCAGGAAAGTATTTGAGTTACAGTCACTTTCGCTTTTTCTCCCTCTTTCTCTCCTATGTTATATATGGATCCAGGAACTTCTGGGCTGCTTAATCCAAAGCAGAGAGGCGCAGGGCTCCGCGCAGAAATCGGAAAGCCTCGGTGCAGCAAAGCTGTGCTGCCGATTAGTTTCTCTCTCTTACTCTGCCAACCCCCCCGACTTCGGCAGCCTGGGTCTTTTTTTGCCTTTTTATATCCGTCAGGTCTTTTTCCTCCCCACTTTCGGAATGACCTGCGTAGCGATGGTCGCCGAACGTTACCCGTATTAAATATGAGGATGAGTATCAGCACCCGCAAGCTGTTAAACCCCTTCTCCTGGAGCAGCAGCCTGCGAATCGTCTGAAGCTTTTGGAGTTAACGCTTCAGCTCTGGTTAGCTGGAAGTTCTCGTAGAATCGTGTCCCCAAATTCTTTTCTCAGCTGTATCCTCGCTATTCCAACGAGGGAGAAATGTGTTTCTGTCGTTTATGGTTAACCCTACTGTACATTTATACAAGAAACAATAGGCTGTATTTGCGGGTTAAATGAAGACTAACCGTAGTAATAAAAAGTAAGGTTTCATAGCAATGTTCAGAGCATTTTTTAACAATTAGGTGAGATAATGCGGAGAAGGGCACACTTGGATTGGGTGGGATTTTGGCAGATGTCTTTATTCAGATGTTGTTCTCCTTTATTCAGATTTTCTTGCATGCTAGGAGAAGGCACAGCCAGCCATATTTTCCATCCTGATGAATGAAACAGAGCTCAAGGAGTTTAGCTGAGATTGGCTTCCCCTGGAAGAAAGATTGCTCTTTCTTGCCTGAATCATAATTTTAAGGCATGAAAACTATTCATCAGGAAAGCAGCATTTTAAGTCCTTACATCTTGCAGCCTGATCTTTGCGGAGTAAAAAGAAATCCTCCTCCACTGAAGTTGATCAGAGTTTGCTCTGGGTTGTAATAAGTCTATAAAGTCACCTTGATTACTGTACATCAGTGTGGTTCCGACAGAATGTTCTTGATAAGACAGCCCATTGCCGTGATTTAATCCAAATCTGTTTAATCATATATAATCCACATTATTCAAATACACTCACCAAGGATCCAGTTTTATAGCTGTTCTGAAGGGAGGGAAATCTTGTGTTGTCACAAGTCATGCTGACATCAGTGGGGTTTCTTATTGATGTAGGACTTAGTGCTGGCACATGCAATTACAGCAAAATTTGGGGTTTAGCATATTTGCAATTTGATGTATTTTTAGGAGGCGGTCGTTTTGAGGTAAGTGAGTAAATAAACTCTGGGCCATGTCCAACAAAATCTCTGGCTAGGAGTTGTGCCCAGTGGTCATTCCAGGGAAAATATGTACAATAATCTGAAATTATTTGTTGTGCAATTAAAAAATCACAAATGTTTCATTTATATTTTTGGCGTAGAAATTTCACTTTATACAAACTATATAAACAAGAGCCTGTGCTCCTCCCAAGGCATTCCTTATTGTTTCAGAAATGTTTCAACAAAAGCAAAAGATATTTGTCAGCATAAGTAATCCACAGACATTTTTGCAGTGTTACTGGTTACAATTTTCATGTTCAAGATACCAGTATCACATCACACTCCATTTGCGTAGCCATTCGTTAATGTGATGCACATGCAGCTCTGTGGCCTAATGCCTTATAGCCCTGAATCTAAAAAAACCTGCTCAACCCATGGGTAACTGTAAACATCTGAGTAATCCTGTTGAAGTCAGTCCATGCATCCGTTAACTGTGCAAACTAATCCTTCAAAAAATTATGAAAAGGGCAAAAAGAAAACAGCAAGCTTTCCAAGCCAATGAAATTCCATACGTGCTTAAAGTTAAATACTGGAATAAATAAACAGTGCATGATCTGAAAGACTGAGTCCACGCTCGTAACCACGGTTTATCGGCTATCCGGTGAAATCCTAATAGGAGGTGAACTTTTTTCAGCTTGCATACTGTATCACTTCTGAGGCATTTCTGACTTGACTTATTTATTTATTTATTTATTTATTTTGTGGCCATTTTGCAATTTTTCTATGGATTTGTTTTGATTGTAAATAGGGATACACGTTAGCTAAAGCCAGATAATTTCTTCTGGCCAGCTTTGCCAGTAAATCACTGAGCTATGTAATTGGGTTTGTATAAAATTATGCATTGTGAACTTGGGAATAAGTGAAACAGAAAGAAAAAGTTGATTTTTGTAAATAGTATCATTCTTGTGCAAAACTTCTGTTTTGACCCTGTTTTTCTACTCCCTAATGTGATCGTTTTGATCGTTCTTTCGACGTTGAATGAAAAACAAACTACAGAATAAATCCAAGCAAAACTGGTAATAATTTCTGGTTTGGCTTGTAGGTGGAGTTGAGTACAATGCCCGCATTTGTGGTTAACTACAAGCAATACATTATGAAGATGATGGGATTCAGACACAGACCCAAACAATTTGATTCAGATAAATTGGATACAAGACTTTGACCAGCATGAGAAGAACAGGTGAGAACCCTTGAGAGTGAAGCTGAAATAATAAGTATTTTGATGGTCAGGAGAAATATTTCTCCAGTAGCACAATAGATCTTCTATCAGAAACTCAAAATACTAATTACAATCTGCCTAAAGACTTATTATAAATGAAGTGGAGCTAGAAACATGTTTATATTATGGGGAGGCTTATTTGCAGATAAGCAGGAAACCAGTCACACATCTTCACAAACATAATTTTAGCTGTTTTAATTAGCAGGTTTGCTTTGATTTAATTCAATTCAGCGATTCCTTCTATCTTTACTGACACATGTGCAAATAAAACGTGCTGACCTGACTTCTGACATCCGGTTTCCTTCTTCATTTCTGGTTTTGTTGTTGTTGATTTCGGCAGTGTTTACGGTGAAATGATGGGGTCAACGCTTCCTAACGGCATGGCCAACAGATGTAGCGTGGGGATGACAACTGTACATTTGAGTGGCCTTTTGTCACCCCCGCACTGACTGATTGCTGAGGTGCTGGAAGCCAGCGTGTCAAAGGCCATCAGAAGTCCTAAGAGCCTCTAGATCCCGATTCTATTAAGGGTCGGAACGACAAAAAAAAAAATGCCTTTTTTGTGCAGTTGCGGTAAAAGTGCAGCGAGCTTTTTTTTTGCTAGAGAACGAGACCCTAGAAAGAAGCCCCATGTGTGCCTTTAGCGACTTACTGTGGCGTGTTCATGAACTTTGGGTTGAAAAGCAAGGTTTAGAAGCTGTCGGAATTCATATATTTAATGTTTGGCGATTCGGCGGTTTTATTTAACAGTGAAAGTAGTTATTGACAGAATAAAACCACGTAGCCCAGAATAAAAATACCACATTAATGTCCTGACCAAAAAAAGCCGTGTTGACTTTGCTGAGCTTTTCGTTGGTCTGAGAGCTTGGAAACTATTTTTATTTCTTTATGTCAGAAAAACAATTGCTAATACACCAGGTGTTGTTCTCCCTTCTCTCTCCACCCCTCCCTTTTGCAGTGTCTCACAGCTGTGTGATAGGTAATTAAAACAATCACTGAAATGTTTCAAAGCTGTTGTAGCCTTTAGTTGACTTTTAAAATTCGTATTTGAAGAAGAATGGTAAAATTAATTTGTATCTGGCTCAGAATAGTGCTCTTTACTTGAGCAATGGACTTTACAACATTGCCGACAAAAAGAATGAAATTAATATTATACTTGCCTTTATCTAGGGTTATTCTGTTAACTGTTTTATGCTGGAAATTAATTTCAATATCATACAGTTGTCTACAAGTCATGAATGCAGCAGTTCTAGCATGCAGTCAGATAGCTCTCCTTCTTCATAATCGGGGTAAAAAATAATAATTCAAAAGGAGTAAACTTGCCAGGACAATTAAATGATTCTGCCGCTAGATAATGGAAAGATGAAGTTTATATTCTTGGACTGTAAAATATGTAAGACTGAAAAGTGTTATTAAAGAAGTATTATGTGGTTATTTTGAAAAGAATGGTAATTTTACGGGTTCATCTTTCTACAGAGAAAAAATACTTCAGAGAATATGAGAAACGGAGACTTCTGGATAGGCAATTTCTGACGTTGAAACGCTCTTCTGTTTTTCTTCCCTGTCTCGATTTTTTTTGTGTTTCGGTTCCCGGCTTCAGTGGTAGGCTTTAGAAAACTTGTAATTCATTCATTATGGAATGCCTGGTCTACGGGACAGGATTTTATTCTTAAAATAAACTTCCTCGTAATATATTCCTTTTGATCCTTAAAAACAACTCTTCATCTTTACAAACGAATGTGTTAGGTCAGTGTAAAGTGGATCCTTTTCTCCCTTTTTGCCCTCCTCCCCTGCTTTTCTGGTTTGTCCCTCTGTGGAGGTTTGTACTCTCTGGCACGGGCAGGAGCGGTGGCAACTGCCGCATACAGAAAAGGCAAGTTCAGGAATCTTCAGCATGGATGGAATTGGTTCAGGCTTAGAAATTAGTAATTTAAAAAAAAAAACCCCAAATGTGTAGGATGAAAGGTTTTGCATATCCCTCATTGGTTTGTGGGGAACCCTTGCCTGGCACGTATGTCAATATGCATATAGAGCAAGTGCTTTTACATGTGTACTTTTGAAAATCTGACAGACACCAGGGAACAGAGCGCAAACCAAAAATACCAATAGTGACAAATTTAAATAATGACTCTTCCCCAGTAATTTTAAAATAAATACCTATTGCTGTTTGCGCAAATATTTCCCATTGATTAAAGACGGCATAATCTCGTCCTCTTTCTTTGCTCCTTTCTGAATGTTTCTAACCACAAACAGGTATTGCGAACAAATTTACAAATGTGGCTAAGAATAAGGCTTAAATACTCATCTGCATCTTTGTGTCAACACAACTCAATTTGACAGTATATTTTTGCCAGGTGGAACAAAGAGCAATACATTAGTTTTGAACATTTATGATCTTGTATTATAAAGACTGCAACAGACTGTGTTCAAAATCAATTGCCAGAGTGATGGGGGATTAATAACTCTGGTACCGTAACCTTTTACATATCTGCAGACTGGGTAAGGGCACGTTTCAAGATCTGCTGCCATATTTCGTTATTGCAACTTCTATCTGAAAGACCTTTTTGATGCTTAAAAAAAGAAACAGATTAGTTTTTAGTAGAGCTGGATGAATAACTCATAATTAATAATTCATTCAGTGAATTTTGCTTTTTATTCTGTGGGAAGAATAAAAAAAAAGTTGTCAAAATTTTTCATGACTTCTATTGACTAGTTTTTTTTACTCAAAACTAGAAATCAGAATTCAGGGTGTGTTACTTATTTGTGATTGGTGAGTCATGTGGTATTGGTTTAACTCCCCAATTAATTGAGGACAAATACTAGAATAAATTCCATTATTTGAGGCGAGTGTATTTAAAAATCCCTTTCTACATGCATGCAAGCTTAAAATCATTTTTTGAAAGTCTTATTGAAAGTAAAAATCCAAGTGCATGAAAATCGTTGGAAAGGAAATGCAAATGAGGCAGGAACATGGCCAAACCAGGTTCATTACAAGAGACAAATGAGTTTCTGTAGGCTTCTACAGTATTTTTCTGCTGTAGTTTTCCCCTCCTTAGCTCCAGCACCCGTTTTGGGAAGAAGACTACTAAGTATTGGGGATAAACACGGGAGCAAGGTAAATGACAGCTTTATTGAATTTCCCCTAGCTCCCCAGCTACCGTGTTGTATTTTACGGTAGCGAAACGTTTTGTAGTAGTGAAACCACACGAAGAGTTGTCATCTTTTGACTTTCTCCACCTCTCAGCTGGCCGGTTTGCAGCCCACCAGCGCGAGCTCTACTGGGCTAAGGGGCACCTACGGGTTCTTCTGCATTTTCTTCCTATATGCCCTTTATTTTGGTTTCTTCCTAAATAGAGGTAAAACAGTTAAACATTTCCCAACAAAATACACATATGTAATCTCAAGGGCCGTGCATACCATCGAACTGTCATTTCCTTTGATTAACCTTCACCTGACCTCCCTCCCTAAGGCAGTTTCGGATCCTTTTGTTCATTTAAGTATTGCGCTCTATCAGGTGAGTACATCTGTGGTTGAAGAGCTGGCCATTTTACCGGAGAACTCGGTGGGGATGTTGTAACGGAAAAACTGCAGAATCTGTCACGGGTTAGAGAACCCAGTCTAACGTGCGGAGCTGGTGTCACTGGCCGGGTGTACCTAGAAATGAAAAAGAAGCAGAGCTTGCATAAACGCAGTTGAAGCTAGCTGAAGTTTAAGACTGCGTATTAATTGTTTTATGAATATTATTAAATATTTAAGATCAGAAAAGGTCGATTAACAGGACTTTTCTGTTGCAACTCCTTCATGTTGTCAGGAAGTGCCAGTTCGCGGAGAATAAAACTAACAGGAGAGGATCGGAGTGAATGAATCACCTCCTTTACAACGGTAAAGTTTGGAAATTGCCATGGTAGTTGATTTTAGCATTTTAAAACCCAACAGGTTTGTGTTCCGTCTCAATTTTTTTAATCTACGGCTAGCAAGAAAATGAAAATTAAAAAGACCAGAAGAAATAAAACATTTCAAAATGATTCATGCCTGTAAATTTCCGTTTATCCAAACTGAACTTTTTTGGATGGTAGTTTGCAAGAAATGTTGGCGATTTGTGTCACAGCTTGGGACAATTTTTTTATTTTCAGCTTTTTTTTTTAAAATCCTGAAAATTCATCTGGAGTGAATAATATGGAACTGAGATATTATGAATCCAGTCAGATCGCACATTTGTCTGACAGCAATGAAGAGCAAAGCCTACATTGAATCCATAGCTTCTGCTTATGTAATAGAATATTTTTTGGAACGATAACAAAGGCCATGTGCGACGAAGTATCTTTTCATCCCAAAGTAAGCCGGTACAGTGGCTTGTAGTGGTTCCTAAGAGCTAAAAGTACGTACCTTGATCCTAGGCTTAATTTGACTGTTGAATCTCATATCTTTTCCTGATAGATTAAAAATGTGCTTCTGATGCTCAGCATCATTTCAATTCTTATGGATGAGGATTGACTCATCCCTTAAGTCAGTCTCTGATGAACTAAATATGCCAGACTTCCTTAACATTTCATCATCAGGCGTACTTTACAGACCTAACACATTTTTGTAGATATTTTTTGCCCTTTCCCAGTTTGTCCTTTTTTGTTACACAGTTTAAAGTTTGAAGAACAGAGTCTAAGTATGCAACATTTCATGATTTCTACTCAACCCCCAAGACCATGAGACTCATTGGAAAACAGTGAGTTTTAAAATAAGAAAGAATTGTACTATAAGATTTCCGTGCAAATGTCGAATGCTGGATCTGTTCCTTCTGCTAAGAGTTTAGAATTTATTTTTTAAGCTTTTATTCATGCTGGCTTTTTTCCCATTCCAGCGGGCAAGTTACATTTTATAACTCACGTGGAAGCAGACATCGTTACAGATGCAGAGCGGAGATGTTGGTGAGAACTGCCAACGTGCGGGGTTGGTAAGTCTGTACCGGCCAGCACCACTGAGGTCCGGCTCTGCTGTAAACTGGTCTGGTTTGCTCAACTGTGTTTTAACTAATACCTAGGAAAAAAAAAAAAAATTATATAATTCCACGGGGATTGTAAAAATCCCGGTTTTGGAGTAAATGTGACCTGTTATTGTCCCTGTTAAGGTTTTTGCGAATGATTCTCCAGAGCAAACATTTTCTATGAAATACTCTCCAAACCCAATCTGCTCTCCGTGAATGTTCCGTAGTAGCGGAGATGTACTCACCTGCTCCACTGAAGAATTTAAATGGAAGAACAAAAAGAAACTGAAATTGCCTTAGGGATTGAGGTCAGGTGAAGGTTAATCAAAGGAAATGACAGTAAAATGGCATTCATGGCTCTTGGTACATTTTTAATCATTCCTCTCTCCCTCTCATGAAAGACACAAAAGATGTACAACTTTTTACCATTTTATTTAGTTAGGGATGATTTTTATTTTTGTCTCAATTGTTTTAAAATAGCTTTTCTTTTAGATTTCTCTCGTAGATTTAGCTCCTGAAAACTTGCATTGCAGTGCCTTAAAAATGTGTGTGGGAAATTGAGAATGTGTGTGGGGGGGAAGAAGAATGTTAAGAAAAGGGAGTAATTTTCCCCAGAATATCTCTCATTTTATCTTCACTTTCTAATGTGATAGATTTTGAAGGATTTCTAGAAGTCATGAGTGTAGGGAATAAATACTCAGAAAAGCTAAATATTCACATTATTACACAAGTGTCAGGCTAAATGAAGTCCATAAATACAACTACTGGAAACAAGAAGAGTTTCTTTCAGACTCTGCTAATCTACAAGTAATTACTCTGGTTTTAAGGAGAGATGTTTTGTATTTTTTAAAAAAATAATCTTAGAATAACCCTCATGATTACAACGAACTTTTGAAGTCATGCCTTAGTTTGTGGGCTGTCGGTTATATTCTGATTTTGTGTCCGTGAAAAGGCCCCATTTAGGAACCTTTATTTTCCAAGTTAGGAGTTGTCACTTTATGCTAGTCACCTTAGATAACTTTGCCATAACTACAAGAGGAACAGGAGCAACTTTATGTAACTTATAACTGCCTGAGGCAACTTTTAAAAAATGTGAGCAATGCATTTTTTTTTTTTTTGTTTTTTCCCCAAGTCTGTTTATATAGCTCCCTTCCCCCCATAATGCAGAGAATCCTAAAGGGTATATATTAAATCCAAACAGCTCTCAGCCGGGGTAACCTGGCTATAGCAAATGTATTCTCCCTGCTCTTTAGCTCATACGCTCTGAAACATTATGCATCGAGTACCTTCAGTGATGCAGCTGGGAGCCCAGCTTAGGCCAGACCTTGCGGTGTTAAGCCTTCGGAGAGGAACGGGTGGCTTAAAGAAAACATATTACTGCAGCCCCATGCTGTATTATCACCGCTGCGAGTTGCAGTAAAAAAAAAAAAAAAAAAAAAAAAAAGCGATGTTTTATACATATGCTTTCTCCACATCTCGGGGGGCGGGGGAAAAAAAAAATAAATAAATCTGGAAGTCATTTCTTTGTGTGTCGTTGTGCTGTTTATGGCCGTGATTGCTACTGGTAATGTGGCACTTTTCTGCCAGATCCCACATAGCACACGCCGTCACATGGATGCCAGATGGGCTGTTTGCCAGGGATCCGGAGGAGGAGGAGGGAAAACCCTGCTCCACCCCGCAAACGCTGCCGAGAGAAAGCCGGCCAGGCAATTATCGGGAAAATAGAGAACCGGTCAAAAATGGGAAAAATGTCTCTGAAGTCATTGGGTGGAGGTTGAGGTTACCTCTCGAAGCCCAAGGCTCCTCAGCTGGGCAGGGAAGGGAAGGGACGCACGGCCGGGGAGGCTGAGCGCCGGTGATCGGAGTGTGGTACCGCACAGCAACAAGTGGCCGACTTTGCCGGCACAGATAGATGAGTAACTTTAGCGTTTTGACGTTTACAGGATTTGACTCTGTGATTTTATGATGCTGTAACCATGTCAGCGTTATGTTTATGGAGGGCATTTTTCAAAGGTACTCAGCATCAGCCCGGGCGGCTGACTGTCTCACCCATGACTTCCCTGTCTTGTAAAACTTCTGTATTAGTAATAGAAATACAAATTTTTTTTTGGTGTGTCTTTGGCAAAACAGGAATGTCTGTTTAAGGAAAAGAAAAGAGTAAAATGTGAGAGAGAGAGAATTTTAAATGAAAACTGTCTGCCTGAGTTGAAGACAGCATTAACTGCTAACAACTGGAAAACTGTTGGACTGCGAGATTATGATTTTTTATCATAAACAACAATATTAAATTGGTTTGAGCATTTTTACTCCAACCACTTGGACTGGCTTCCAAAACATAATTAGTAACTTTCTCTAAAATTTTCTTCTTAGAAGTGGCTAAATTTCTTTAGTCTTTCACTTTTTCCTAAAAAACAGATTTGACTGGAAAAAGTACCAAGTCTAATGTTCGGCGGAAGAAACTGAGGCTGAAATGAAATCCCCCAAATGCGGTGCCCGAACACATTTAATTGCTCTGCATTTTTCCTGCCCTGGCTGGCAGTCAAACTACCGGGGGCTGGGAACGGATTCAGCCCCGTACCTCTGGTCTGAGCATCCCAGGGATCATCCCGCACCCGTGGGGTGGGGACGACTGCTGGGATCATCGCTCCCTCTCCTGCCCTTGGATCCCACCCCAGATCGGGGCTGCTCGTGAAGACAAAAGCTTTTCATCTGAATGAAGCTGGATTAATGTTTTTGGGGTGTCGTCCATGTTGCAAAATGACTGCAGGATAAAATACGAGTGTTTACGGTTCCCCCCTTGGGCAGGAGAGAAGGGTTTTGTGTTCAGTCTTTGCTGAAGCTGCCGTGAAGGCAACGAGGTAGGTGGAGATCGGAGGGGAAGCTCCGCTCGGCGCCTCGCAGGTTTGCAGCCTGGTTTTCGCGTCTTGTACCGGGTTAACGGCGCGCCTGCCCTGAGAGGGGGGGGTTCAGAGTGGGGAAGCTCGTTTGAGCATCAGAGTAATAATGTGGTAAAAAATGGTGGAGGAACAGCAATGACCGATGCTTTTGCTTTTCCTTGTGCTCTCTGTTTTTGGAGAGAAACCTTCTATGCAAGTATTCTTAGGTGATGTGTTGGTTTCTGTTGGAATAAGTTGGTTATCTCAGCTTGATCGCCAAGTCTTCCGATAAAAATAACATTTTTTTTGTACCTTATTAGAAGCCTCATCGAGTGCAAACCCCGACAGATCTTTGCTGCGTGTGAGGGATCATCGTAGGTCAGTGATGTGCTGAGTACAGAGGCTCCCGTGCCCGTGGTGTAGGTGTCCTGCTGATAAACAGAGGGGTTTGTTTCTGGTGCTCTCGGGTTTTCGCCTTCATTTTCCACTCTTCCACCAAGATGCAGTGATGCTTAGGAGAAAAATTCATGCTGCCTAATTTTAGAAATCCAGTTTAGGTTGCTTCTGGCTGTAGCAAAGCACAAGCTCTGCTTGCCGCAGGTCCAGAAGCGTTTCTTCAACTGCAGAGTCAGCTTCTTGCTTAAGCCGAACTCTGCGTGCGCGGGAGGCAGAGCGGGGAGCGCTGATCCGCGATGGATCAGCCCAGGCTCTTCCCCTGCCAGGGCTCCTATCGGGTGACCAGGCTCTAACCTGAGCCCCTCAACCAGATCCCTTGTGAGCGCCGAACCGGTCATTTGGGGGCAGTTCGTTTTTTGTAAGGGCTTCTGGGATGAAGCCTTGATGTAATCAAGGTTTGAAAAAGAAATGAGCCAAAGTCCGTGAGAACGTTTCTAAGTGGGCAAAGTTTCACACTGTCTGTGGGGTGACCCAGAGGTTTCGCCAAGTGCCAAGTCAGTTGGGAAAAAGCTGTGTGACAACCTTCTCCCAACGGCGTCACGGCTTCTCCGGGTGTTTTGCACCGTTGGTTCTTGCAGCGCTAGAAACCCTTAGAAGCAGAAGGTAGCCAAATCTTTTGCAGAGTTAGGGGGAGGTAGACACCCTTCCTGAGGTTATTTGTTGCGTCACGTGAAGTTAATTTAATGCTTAATACATGCCCAAATGGAGGCTAACCTCTTTTGAGAGATTTTAATCTGAAAACGCACTTAGAGCGGTTGCTCCCTTGCGTTCTCTGCTGCAGAAGGATGGGCGTTGTCCGAAAGAGGGCACTAAAAATGGTGACCTTTTTTTGTGGGGTTAGTTTAGAAACACGAACCACGGCAAAACCTAGCTGGAAGGAGATACCTTTGCAATCAGGGATGTTGTCTGTACCAGAATCATCAGAAATTCAGGAGAGTCGTGGTTGCCTGGGCAGCCCTGAAAGGCTTTGGACAATTTGCTGTGGCCACCTGTGGTTATTAGTTTAGAAAATGTGTCACTATTTTACTCTGGCATCTGTTCAAAGTACTAATTCTGTGGATCAGTGTCTTTCAGATGAAGAAAGTGAAATCCTTTTTTGCCCCTGGTGTCTGAGTAAATTGATATCAAATACTCTAATGAAAAGACAACTGTTGTCAGCAGAGGCAAGCAACAAGAAAATCTGGGACAGGAGGTAACTTCATGATGGGTTCTACATCCTCGGGGACTTTCTGGGCTCTGAGGATTAATTTTCTATTACATCCACGTGTGGGGCTTTTCTTAAATACACTTCCACTAACAACTTAATACTTTTTTCAATTACGATATCATAAAACGCTACAACTTTTTGTCATTCTGCCACTTAGAGGCCAACGCTTTCATCGTTGTGACTGTTCTGGCCACCTTTTACTTTTCCTTAAATGAAGCATCTTTTTGCTGCCCCACTGAAGCCATGCTTTTGAAGAGAAAGGGTTCTCTGCACAGGGGAAAAAAAAAAAAACCTCTTGGGAACTGCACTTCTGCAGCACTTTGTTAGTGAACCCTCATTTCCCTGATAAGCTGTCTTGGTCTCCTGCAAGTGCACCTTATGGACTTGAGAAGCCTTCACCAGAAGTACCAATTCTTATTATTTGAGTTCAGTTGGTTCAGATTATTTATTATATTTATTTTATTTAATTAATTTATATATTATTTATTTTATCATGTTATTTCATGTATAGTAACTCTAAGAATGCACTCACAAAAAAAATTGGGGCATTTTTACCTGCCAGAATGTCCACACACTTGACTGTGACAGGAGATAGACCAAGAGCACAATAGAGCAAGAGTTTGCTGCAACAACCTTGTACTGCCCATAAAAATGAGCTGTACGGGGTATGACAGCAGATGAGCCAATGTTTTATAGGTAAGTTGGCTTTGGATTTGGGTAACAACGGGTTACAGCCTATTGTAGGAAAGTGGTCAGTACCTCAAATAATTTGCAGTAGCTCAAATAATCTGGAGTTCTCCATCCATAGTTGTCTTCTACCTTCTGGAAGGTGGATCAGCGTTGCCAGTCACACGATATCGCTTCTGGTAGAACAAGGCTTTAGGGGGCTTCTTTGCCTGGGGGCTTACTGGACCGTTTTGATTTTGTTGGCCCCAACGAGGAAGAGATGCGTTGACTTTACAGGACAGCTCAGAATTCTTTTATTTTGGAAATACTAAGCTAGTTGCCCCCCAAATAGTAACTTGTTTTTTTTTTTTAAAAATGATTTTATAGCAAACTGTATTTTTAAATCCAGAACACAATGAATTGCGAAGTCGGAGACAATGTCTGTAGAAGGGACTGGGCCAGTATGGAGGTGCCCATGGGAACGCTTGCTGTTCCTCTGGGCAGAGCAGAGGTTCCTCGGGCAGGCGCAGGGCGGGCTAGGATGGGGAGCTGCGTCCTCCAGCTGGGATAAGGATGAGTTGATTGAACTGTTGGTATCTGCTGGAAAATAAGGCTGCCGGGCTGCTTTCCCACATGTTTTCTATCTCCTTCATTGAGGAAAACGGGTAAAATCCTCTCTGAGGCAATGCTCATGAGAAGCATCCTCATCATGTGTCAGTGTTGAGAACATAACCTGATCTGAGTTAATCTTTGTTTTCTTCTGCACCTCCATTTTATAAAATAAAATTGGGAGAAGATTACGGTCACAAAACCTGATTTTTGCCTCAGGTCTGGTCTTCAGTACAGAACTACCTGACAATTAATATTTGTGTATACCTTTTGAAATATCTGACCTTTGGGGAGTTGACAGAGCTATAATATTAGTCTTTGTATGCTAGCCTGGCTTTTAAACTCCCTGCCTAGTGGATGTAAGTTCAGTGGATACAGATCTGAAACTTGATTTCCTCAGTATAGCTGCATTAGCATTCAGCTGTGGGTATGTAAGATAATAGTATTAAAAGCAACCTTCCATCCTGTTGTCATGGATGCAGCACAGCCCAATCCTGGTAGCAGTATACCACCAGTCTTTGTACAATCTCATTTTTATCTACAAATTTTAATTTAATTATACCAGGAATTCTGTAGTGGTATATAATATATGATTTTATTTTCTGTTTTAAGCATTAAAATATAAGAATTGAGCCGCTCGTGTTCTTTGTCCAGTGCTCTTTTTTTTTTTTTGCATTCCAAGTATCTGTCAGTATTAGTTATGAGACTGTGTGAAATAAGTAGCCATGAAAGATGCCTGCTTTTATGACAGAATGAGTGGTTTCATGAATTTTAAAGGAGCGCATTTGTATTTTCTGTTCTCGAACTACACGGGCTACTCACAAATATGACAGAAGATAATTGTTTGAGGAATTATGATGCCTTTCAAGATTTTGCAGGATATTACTATTTTCATAATCTTTCATTTATCAGGTTATATGGCTTGATTTATTTATGTATGTAATTTGGAAATTAAAGTACTCCCATTCTGTCAGCATAGGTACATGTTTTCTTCATATAGCTCATACTCCTGTTAGCAAAAATAATGAATGT
>JAVJGG010000039.1:21894491-21932881 GCA_035590195.1 Aviceda cuculoides
ATGTGCTAATTTTTTTGTCAGTTACTAAAGAAACGAGTCAGAATCGGAGGGTAGTCAGGTATTATTCTGGGCCACGTGAGACAGTATGGAACGGTACGTATTGCTCCATCAATGCCTTAGGATGGCGGGAGCGCGTATTTCAATATATAGCACTAGCTGTGCCACCAGGCAGTGCGGGTACTGCAGTTTGTTAAGATTTAAATGAATGCATTGTTAGCACCGACTTCAACGGGGATTTTGTGTGAGTGAGTAAAGGCTTCAAGCCTTTAATTGACTAAGAAAATCTTTTTAGTTGTGATTAGAGGGACAGATACTCAGCTGGTGAGAACTGATGGTGCTCCGTTGAATCAATTTTCATACCCTGTCTGAAGTCAATGGAGCAGTGCTCATTTATAACCTGGTACCTGGCCTGTTATTATAAAAAAAATGTTTCAAGTCTGATATTTGAGTGGTACAGTAACCTTTTATCGAGGAGCTGCTCTACTTGATTTAAAAAAATTCATCAAAATCACTGGTAAAATCCTTGGGCTAGTAAATTCAGTGTCACGAGCTGTTTTCATTTGGTTGGGAGCTTGAGTGTGGAAACCTATGACTGTGTCCTATTTGCCCGAAAGCGTGGTGATGTATCTGCCATACTTTCATATTTAGCATACGGTTGTCTGTTTAAAGACTAAAACGAAGCATCTCTATATCTGTATGGAGCATCTCTACATCTATATGAAGCTTCTCTGTATCTATATGAAGCTTCTCTCTATCTATATGAAGCATCTCTTAAAGACTAAATGAAGCATCTCTATACCCTTTTCAGTTTTAGTCATGAAGTATTTGTATTTTTTCTCTTGGTAATTTTATCACGCCTTCCGTCCTGTGATAACTGCGTAGCAGGATTTTATTTTATGGTAAAAAATTCTGAATATCTTTATATATTAAACTTGTTCCTAACATCTGAATCTTGTTGCTGAAAATCCCCTCTCAAAATTCTGTGCACGCCCATAATTAAACTGCTCTGAAGGTGCAGTCAGGAAAACCAGGCACCAACATTATGGAGTGAAAATTAAAGAGGCAAAACATCAGAGTGTCTACTGTATGTGCCTGCTGTTAGACGCTCAAGCATGGAGAACAGGATACACCTCTATGGATGGATAGCTTTCCTTATTAAAAAAACACAGTAGGACGCACAGTAGGGGAACACACTAAAACAAGGCTTTGTAGTAATTTCCTTGAAAGAAATTTCCCAAGATAGCAACTTGAAAAGCTTTTAATCTTATGACTAGCTATATAGTGAGTTTTACTGTAGGTGGTATAAAAAAGACCATTAGATTACAGCCGATCTGGTAGAGTTGGTCCAAAGCCTCTTCCCTCCCAGCCTTCCTTCTCAAGAAAAGGATCAGACTTTTCTTGCACCAAAGCGAGGGTTGAATAGATCAATGTGACTGCTGGCATATTTAAGAACTTTAAACGCGTCTCTCAAGGTTGAAGCTATGTTAGAAAACAGAAAACCCACCTTCACCATCTGAAATACTTGATCAAAACCGCTGCTTTGTGACACCGAACCGATTCGTTAGATCAAGGTTTCTTCTACGTAGCTAAATTTGAAACCATGGCCACTCGTATTTCTGAGCTGATATTTTATTTTGGGTCTCTGAACAGCGTCCCTTACTACTTGGGCAGAACATAAAGCGTTTCTCAAACTCCTGAAGAAATGTGCTATGTGACCATATCCTGCAGCAGCCCAGCAGCCTTCTCGCTGGACTTTGCCCCATTCGTGCTGTCTATTCCACACGACTGTTAAACCTCCAAGTGGAAAAGAAAACAAAAAACCCCCAAACCTGGAGAAATTCCTGTGCAAATACACTGGAAGGCTGTGACAACGTGTGTTATGGTTACCTGACAACCCTTACACCGGCGTGACTGCGGGCTCCGTGCCCGTTCCCGTGCCAGGGGCCACAGTCTGAAATCCGACCGCGTTTTCTCAACCGTACCCCCCCGCGTTTTGGCGTCGTGACGGCGAGGTGGCGGCCCCAGAAGTTGAGGACGAGGCGCTGGAGGGTGTAGGTGCTGCCCACCCTCTCCTCCCAGTGGAGCCAGCAAGGACCAGGCTACCCAGCACCTACGTGCGCGAGCATCAGCGGAGGAGCCGGAACATCTTGTACCTATCTTGTGTCAGCCACTGCGAGCTGGGAACAGGGAACGGACGTGTCGGATAATGTGTTTCACATTGAAATAATTAAAGGGAATCGTTGCTGGAGGGAAATGTGCCTTTAAAAATTAACCCTGACATCTCTCTGACAATTTGGCTTATTACAAGAGATTTTTCTTTTTTTTTTTTTTTTAGTTTTACTAAACTTGATATGCATTTTTCAGCACCTTAGAAAATACAGAGCCTTTGAAAACTTCCTTGTATGGGTAGTCTATACTTATGAGAGCAGTCCCATCTATTTTCCACGGAACTACTCCTAGCACTGGTGTTTAAAGGATCGGTCTGAAGTAAACGACACACTCTGCTTTGCCCTGGAGCCTGTGCTAGTTATTGTTGTTTGATTGCATATATTGCAGTCTTCTGTCACACAGGGTGCTAGTTTTGAAATCGGAATGTTGCTCCTCAAATAGCCATCGAGCAGCTTGCTTTTTTACTTCTTATGGTGAAACAAGTCCTTGGAAAGCGAAAGCAGGAATTTCCATAAAGTGCTAAAAGTTTAAAAATGTTCTTTTTGATGGAGCTAGAGTATTTGAAAACAAATGCGAATGCCTATAAAAGCAGTATTATTTATTTTTAAAATTCTAAATTTGGCAACAACAACTGTATTCACATTTTTGGGATCTGTGGAAAGTTAAATATACAACCGGGTATCGGGGTTCACTAAGTTTGGTTTCACTCTATCGTGGCTATAACAATTATTTACCAGTTCAAGAATTGTGCAGCTTTTTACTGGGGTGAATTCCTGTATTTTCAGTTCTCCACTTGATCAAAATTTGTTAGTCCAGAGATAGGAAGTTTTGGGTTTCTCTCAGTTTGTTTGATTATTTACTAACTAAATTTAAGCTGCATTTAAAGAGTCTGAAAGGGCGTGAGAGGTGGCAGGACGGGGTGCCTGGTGCTCAGGCTGCTTTTCTTCTGGCTGATGGCGCTTGAACTGCCTCGGACTGTGTGTTTAAAGGCTCTTTTCCTCCTGTGCGCCTGCCAGTCAACGGGAGGAATCCAAGTGCATTATTCCAGCCGCGATGGCTTGGAACTCTGCTGTTCTCTGGCCTGAGGAATTCGGCTGAGGTGCTGCTACGGCATTTCTCACTTTCAGTTCTGCAACTAAGAAAATAGACATGCAAAATTTTCCTTCAGATGCTGAAAAGGGTTTTTTTCCTTTTTTTTTCTTTTTTTTTTTTTTTCTTTTTTTTTCTTTTGAATAATGTCTGACCTCACAGGAGAAAAACGTGCTATAAATACACAGGAGCAAGCACATACTTTTAATTTGTATTCTGCAGTTCTGAGTTTGCAGGGTGGGTTCCTGGTTGACACAGTCTGCATCCCTTGGTACACCCCCCATTTGGTGTAATGCTGGATTACACCGGTGGAGAATTTGATTGCAGGAGCCAAACCATCCTTCCTTCCTTAGTCAAGGGGAAGAGATTCAGCCCCGTATTTCCTCTTCCACTGAACTTTTAACAATTTGATGGTCTTGGGCACAATCTTCCAAGATGCTGAGTACCTCCATGGGCGCTTAAATTGGGATAGCAGATGGCTCATGATACTTCTTAGGACTGGGTGCTTCATTAGCTAAAATTTAAAACATAAAATACTTTAAAAACACTTCTCAAAAACATTTTTCTTGGCTTGGGAAGGATTTTTACCCTTTTTATAAAAACAGCAACTAAAGAAGTATCAGTTGCTGTGACATTTGCTATAAACTTGGCTGTACACAACATTGCGATACGTTCTTTCTGGCTATTAAAGGCTCATTAAAAAAATTAAAGTCTCCACAATTTACAATATTTTCCATTGAAATAGCATGTTAACAGATTTCTTTAATCAGTGTGTAACTGTCAAGGGAAAGAACAATTCATCTAGTATATGCATACATTAAAAAAAATTATCAGATTTAATTTTATTTGTTTTATATTCAGGGCTTTTTTGAAGGAATTACTGCAGGGAAATGGTTAATCTATTTTTAACTAAAGCTTACTTTTGTAATCTATCCAGTGCTTAGAGTTCTGTCATTGATCTATGATTTATGTGATTTAAACCACCTCTTGGCTGTAACATTGGTTTCTATCCAAGATGCTGAGCTGAATACTAATTACGAGATCAAATTTATGCTGTTGGGCTAAGCAGCTGAAGGAGCTTTCCATGCAGGACTCCCTTAAACCATGCCACCGTTGAGCAATAGTGAAATATTTGGGGGGGGTGCTGGGGGGGGGAATGCTGGAAAAGGGAAAAAATATTGCAGGAAAACTGAAGTGTCCTTTGAAAGCTTTATTTTTAGTTCTTTTGAATGACTGTACAGTGCTATATGCAGATATTCAGCGTGTATAAGCCTGTGAGTATACACATGGTTATGTTTTTACAGCAGAATCTCACTAATTCACCCTAACGATTGGGAAACCCACTGAGAAAAGCCAAATGGCATGAGTGAGCAAACAAATAAATAAGATTGAGGATATTTTATTCCAAGATGTATTTTATGCCTTTATTTTGACAACTATCATGTTGTCAGAATGATTTATGGTATTTCATAGCATACCAGTAAATGCACTGTAGTATGGTTTCTTACAGTAAGAAAGTCTTAGTAACAATAGCTTTCCTTTACCTCTCCTTAAAGTGTTTTTGCTGAGAAATAAGCCGAGGCCACCAATTTTATAGAAAACATAGGTCTTAGGCTTTCCTTCGGTAAGAATGAGTAACACTCTTCCATTTGCCTGCATCACCTTTGCAGAGGAGGTCGGGATGGCAGCAATTTTCTTGGGTATAGATAGTCAAAACATGTTCAAACAGCTCTGAATCCAGAATCGAGTTTGAATAAAAATGAAATTGTCTATAGGAATTTTGTTGATTATAATCAGTTTTGAGGGAAAATGTGTTCCAATGCATCCTTTGACTTTCATCTCTTGTTATGATGTTGAAGTGTTTCATTTCGCTGATGCTGAAATGTTTTAATTTGTTCAGGTTTCTGGTTGTTCGGGGTTTTTTTTATTTATAGGGTGGTTCTCATGTTTACTATATGCTTTATCTCACATTTTGTAACATTGGGGTAATTTTAACATTTTCAGACTACCACTGCATATTACTAAAATATAACATTCCCATCAAATGTTTTCATAACTTCAGTTTTGCAGGAATCTTTTAAGATTTCATTTCCCTTCCGCGCTCGTGAAAATACTGGAATTTGTCACAGAATAGAAATTCCAGGCTGTGACTATTTGTCCTGCCTTTTATACTTCGGGGTGGTGTGTCATTCTGCCCTCGGGGGTCTGGAGACGCAATCTTGGCCAACAGACTAACGTGCAGGATGCAGGTGGCATCGCCGGACGTACAGAGGAGGAGAAGGACTGGGATGGTCTTTTCTTTTCCCCGTGACGTCTGTCTTGCCACCGGTGAGAATCGTCGTCTTGAACCTCGTTCGAGGGGTTGTGTGCGCTCGCACGCCTCCCCCCTCGCCGAGGTTGCGGCGTTGTGGCTGGAGCCAGCAGGCTGTCCTGCTTGGGCCGTAGGAGGCCCTTTAGTGGGGAATTAGTTTCCTTTCATCCTTATTCTTGCTCACTTTAAAAACAAAACCCCAAACAAATAAAAAAAACAGAAACAGAAATAAAACAAGCAGAAAACCTTGAAAAAGTTTCTTCCAAGGGCATTTTTAGACTAACGATCTCTGCTTGCGTATCTGTTGCTTGCTATCTTCCTCATTTCTCTGATTTTTCTGTTGTGGAGAAACTCGTATTTCAGTTAGATTTTATGGCTTTCTAAAAATTATATTTATTTATACTCCACTTGATGTCATATTTGCTTTTTAATGCGCATTGTTATAAACAATTTGCGATGCAAATAATACCCATCGCGTACATTTGGGTAAAAGTTTTTGAATAGATGTGTGTATATGTAATACTGAAGTGAGATGTGCTTGGGAACAGTTTTGCTGAGAGGAGCCACAGTTCACAATCCCATTTGTGTGTCTCGTTCTCCTGTGATGCCATCCTTACCCGCCTCATCTACACGTACAGGAGGCTACGTATCTAAATGCTGCCAGTAGTAAAGGCAATGAATTGCCTTACAGTCTTACGTCTGCAAAATGGAGGTTATTAAAAAAATCCAGATGAGCCCAGGGACACTGAAGAAACCAGGCGTTGTGGCTGTAATTGCAATCAGGTCACTTTGCCAGCTGACTCTAACTGCTGGATGTGAGACACGTTCCCTTACTGCTTATGCAGGGAAATAATTTGCACCAGCAGTGATGTTGTTGATCTTGAACGAGAGTAGGTAAAACAACAAAAGTGAAGATGGGTCTTGAGTTAATTGCTGTCATGGTCTGAGGGACTTCAAAGGAATTATTTTACCGGATGCCTCATTAAACGGATTGGATATTTTACTACGCCGAACAGGTGGCTGAAGTGCTCCAGAGGGAAGTGTTTGAAGATGGGAACCACCTCCGGGACTCACTGTACCCATGAAGCTGCCAGGGATCTCCAGGGATGCCCAAGGTGGGCCAGGAGGTGCCCATGGGGCAGGGAAGCTTGCGGGAGCTGCAGACCCCAAGCCACCCCAGTGGGGTCCGCATCCTGAGTAGGTGCTTCCCCATTTTGCTGTTTCTTCGAAGCACGGGCTCGCGGGACTGATGCTGTGGATGCCACCCGGGGCTCGCGTGGCCGGGGCTCTGGGTGCGATGCCTTCTTCCCTGCGCCAGGGCTCGCTCTCTGCCTCTTACGCAGCTTTTGCAGAGCAAAAAGTCATCGAGGAGGAGAGGAGTGCTGTATAAAATCTAATGAGGTAACGTTCTAGAGGAAACATATACAATATTTTGAATATATATATGCTAAATATTTGTTCTGTTTTTCCTTTTCTTTATTTGCGGTAGAACTGTTAAATTAACATTGTGGCTTTGACCATAATGGGGGGGGGGATTTCCACTGAAAGTACAAAAACTAACATCACGTTGATTTAACGCGTACATGTGCTTACACATGTCTGTTTAAGATGTGATTTATGCATGATAGATAAGTGGATATTTTGTACACTTTCACATGTATAAGTGTATAAACAGTACACAACAGAATTTACGAGAGGGGAGAGCATTTCGGAAAACCGTTGTGGATTGCAGTTAATTCACGCTGCCTATCGTCTTGACGATGCTAGGAGGTAGTTACATACCCTCGGGAGAGCCCTGTTGTATCCTTGAGAAAGACACTTCTCCCAGGTTGGGAAGAGGAGGATGGCTGCAGCCATCTGGGGGAGTCTTGCTCAGTTTTGTAGCTACGCCCCGTGCGTGCACGCACGCTGGGACGTGCTCGCCGGCTGCTGTCAGCAAGCCTCTTGTTGACATGAAATGTCCCATGGCTCCGTCCTCCCCCTAAAATTTTAGCCTGTTCCTCTCAGAAGCCTTGTGTACGTGAGCTCTAACGTGTCTGCCGAGACCTTTGCTGCTCTTCCCACCAAATACCAGTTTGCACAAAGCTATCCAGTCCACGGTGACAGTTAAAGCTTTGGTGAGCTGCCACATTACCCTATTAAAATACTGTAGTTTTCTCTACCTCACTTCAGGAGAAGTTTTGGAATGAAATTCCTGTGAACGTCGTATATTCTGTTCACCAACAACCCTACAGCTCGGGTTTGGCTGGTCTGCTGCTGAGTGGATTTGCTGGAGTGTGCTGCTTTCTGTAACGACCAATTCTGTTGGCTCTACCAGAAGTTTTGTGATTTATGGAAAAGGGAGCAAACCCCCACACTGGATGGTGACAGCAATATGCTGGCCACCGGTTTTCTCTCCTCCTTTATCATGACAAGGGAGGTTCAGATTTTCTCTGTCTTTGATTACGTAGGGATGCTTACTAATCCCACAGATGTAAAATTGTTTGAAGAGTGAAAGGTTGGAAGTCAACTCAGCCTGCTGAACATCCCAAAAGAGAAAGACCCACCATACAAATCAATTGTTGCCCTCGGGAATGCAGTTATCGACAACAACAACAAAATGCTTCTCCTTAAGTTGAAATCCCAGCAAACAGAAGCAACAGAGAAATGTAAGCTACAAGCAACAAGGCAAGATTCGGGATGCCCTTCTTATGGAAGTACCAGCACTAGAAGACCTCATGTATCTCTGAAGCACTGCTTGCTTTTCACGGAAAATGGATATAAGTTAGGATATAATTTATAAATAAGCATAAGAGCTCTGTAATTTCTGCAAACCAGTGAAAATTAATAAAACCTAGGGCTAGCTATTTGATAAAACTGATCAGACAAAGTGTGTGTAACTATCCGTAGAGTGGCTGACATGATGAATGATGATGGATCCAAACTCATCTGAAGTACTTTAGGAATAATAGCAGCATAAAGTAATTTCTATAGGGTACTTAAATGTGCCTGAAACAGAACAGTATATTGAAGGTTGCATATCATGCTAAGAATTACAAGTATTTATGATTGGAAGCTCTCTGTGTTGGGATTATAATTTTTTGTATACCTATTTAATCTTCTTTAATCTTTTGACTTAAAGACCCATCCAGAAATTTAAAAAAAAAAAAAAAAAGGCTGATTCCTATAATTGTACTACAGAGATAGTAAATATCCTCTTACCTCAAGAAAATCAGCAGTGCCTGATACTACACAGGTGTTTTTCTTCTGCAGTAATGAACACCCTCCTTGAGGAAGAGCTGGTGAGAAGTCCCTGAGTGTCAGGCAGGAGGGTGGGCTGCAGCTCATCTCAGCTCAGCTAAGCTCAGCTCAACTCCTTCCTATGAACGGGAAAGAAAAATCCTACCATGTAGTGCCAGTTGCATCCAGTGAGTTTTATGGTAAGGCAATTGCAGATGTAGTTGAGGCATTTTTTTTTTTTTTTTAAAGTGTTTTAATTTACAGTCACAGCACTTGTGTCTAAATGTGGCAGCTGGAGAAAAAATATGGGTGTAAATAGACTGAGTTGACAGGGTGCTAGAAATCTGTGTAATCACAAGGGGGATGAAGAGGAGTTTTAGAAGTAAAATGCCCCTTCTGCAGAACTTCTGCCTTCCAGTTGTCTTTGTATCTCTGGAGTGTTGTAGTCTTGTTCAAATGAGAGCGAGAGATTTTGATTAAAGGTTTTTCTAAAAGTATGACGCGTACAACCTGCATTTGTCTCAGGTTTGGAAGAGGAGAAACTTTTGTGCAATACACAGATTGATTTGCGAGGCCTTAAGGTTTTCAGCTTTCCCTAACCTTTGCTAACACACTGCAGCAATCTGTTCTTTGAACGTGTTGATCCTCCTAGGTCTGTAAGAGCCTTTGAGACAGAGCTAATTTTTTCAGCATTGACTATAGAGGCTTGTGATTTTAGATCTGAATGTCCCTTTTTCAACCCTGCTACCAGTGACCCACTGCATAGTAAGTGTCTCGCATTATAAAGTGGTTATTCACAGCGGGCTTTGACCAATGCTATCTGGAGGGTGGGAGATGCTTTCCTGGCAATGGGATGCGAACGTTGTGGGGCAGATCTTCAGCTGGGATAAAAGTGCTGCTTGGGCACTGCGGCTCAATGGACGTCTGTTAATTCATGTGGAAAACTCACGACCCCAGCGAGATCACAAAGTTCAGTGTCCTTGACTGAGTGCGATACTTGGCGGTCAAGATTGAAATGCCTGTCTTCCTATAATTCCCTTGAATTTTGATTTTTCTATAAGTGCTTTAAACTGTTTTATACCAAAACCTATGGTATTCTCCAAGAAACCTTTGAGGAATGTTCCCTGTGTTCGTCCTTTCTCTTTCATTAGGTTATTGCATTTCCATAGGAGTAGGAATATCGAGCCCTGAGAGCTCACGTGGATCCTCCAGCCTGTATTCGTCGTGTGCAGAGGTTAAACTCCGCTGATGCTGGTACGGCCGTTATTACTGTAGCGACCATTCGGGACTTTATTTGCTTATTCTTGAAGAGCCTCGATCTTTTATTTTTAGCTTCATTACATCAAGATCTTGAGGAAACTCTCCTAGCTGAAGGAGTGCCCTCTAACAACCACGTCTGGAGGACAGTCCGGGGGGCTGCTTTGCCTGCCAAAGATGTGCTCTGGGCACTTTTGTGGTTTTGTGGTGAGTTGAAAGGTGGAATTGCCTTGTGCTGGAACGAATCCCCCGAGCAGAGGATTTGCAGGGCTCCTCTGCATCGGTGCAGGGCAGCCAAGCAAGCGCTCTTCAGGCGGTGCGGCTTTCCTCCGCTCCTTTCGAGAGCAAGCAAGGTATCTGGAAAGATGAATCATCTGTGCTTTACGTGCAGCCTGGCACAAAACCTTTCGTCCCTTTCTACAGGAGCATTTTTCTTCTCTTTGGGGATCTGACTGCAATTAATACTGTAGTTGTACACCTCTTGAGGCAAAGGTAATTTGACTTGAATTAAAAAAAAACAAAACCAAGAGGGTGAGATGCTGTGAAGGAGAACATTAACCTGGCAACAGCAGCGGCCATCAGCATCACTTCGCTCTTGGGCACGTAGGAATTGGGTAGATGTGTATGAAGCTTTGCTATAGCACCAAAATGCCGGTTTTCAGCCAGCGAACGCGCCCTTTGCTCCTCAGTTAAAAAATGTCAGCTGAGGATCTCCCTCTTCCTTTATAATCCTCGGTCCCGATCCCATCAACGCTGGAGGCAAAACTGCCAATGGCGTTGGTGATGGCAGGCCTGGAGCGCCGTCCCACGAGGCTTCCTGACTCCTGTCTCATTAACACCTGGATTACTTCACCCTTTAATCCAGTCATCAGTACCCGAACGCAGACGTGTTTCACAGCTTTGCCATGTTTGATTGATTCTGTTATTTGTATATGCAGCTGTACCGCTGTCTTTATTTATTTATTTATTAATATATTGCACAGATGCATACAAACGTATCTCAGGAGACCTTTCCAGACAACTTCTCGTCATGCTTTCTACTGGGCAGTCAGGCAAAATTACCTTTATTACTGTGGATTTTATCAACTTGAAATCTAAACAATTAAAAAGAAGCAGTTTCAGGCAGTAAGGTGGCCCTTGAATGCCTCAGTCAAGTTTTGCATTTATGCACTGAATTTTTCATTTCTTTTTTGCTTGATTTTCTTCCACTTGTTACTTTATGTGAGTCCATATAAAAGAGGAAACGGACTGTTGAGGAGGAAATGTGGAAGCTGTTGGTACATAAAATGCTGTCAAATGCAGAAAGCAGGCAAATGAACAGAGGTTTAGTATTTCCCTGCCCATCCCTTCTAATCTCTTCTGTTAATAATGGCTTTCCTTATTACTTAAAGCAATTGTAGGTCTAGCAAACAACAGGAAAGCTTAACTTTTAGAAGTTCAACTATTCAGTGTGTGAGTAAACTTCACCCTTGAAAACGTCTGTCACCTTTCATACAAAGATTCGACGTAGAAATGATATCTATATGGAGTTCAATGTTGAGAAGGTGTTGGGAGCATGTCACAGTCACAAGCAGCATGCACTATAAATAGTTGCGAGTTTATTGATAAAAAGATTGGTGGGTGGTTGTTCATAAACCATCTAATGTTCTATTGGACCTTAGAAATCGGTCAGCTCAAGAACCTGGAAACCAAGATCTGTTCCTAGCAGTAAGCCCATCGAATATAAAGCCCTGTACTTATTTGGGAGCCATTTGTGTCATTAGCAGGTTACTTAGAGCCAACAACTTTAGCTGTAGGCACACAACTACCTTTTTCCCAAACGCGAGCCCGGCGCATGGCAATTCTGCATGGCAATGCTCTCTAGCCTTCCTCCTTTTCACAAGCAAGAAGCCTTAGCTCCAAGGCAAGGTCAGCCCTGCTCTCTCTCCTAGCGTACCTTGTGTGATGCGTTTTCTTGTTTGTGCTATTTTGACCTTCTCCAGCAGAAGGTGTGGTAGCCCTTTAGCGGAGCGCCGCGGAAGTAGCCTTGGGTCCTCCTTTCGCAGCTGATGAGTGCCCTGCTTGAGAAGCTCCCTTTTCTGTTGGCCTAAAAATAAGAATTACATTGCTCTGTCGCAGTCACGTCTCTCAGTCAGTGAACAGAGCTTCTTGAAACCAGCAGGCTATACTGTATATTCAAGCTTCCTAGATTCCATTAACATTTTGTTAATGAAATAGTGCTTTGTCAAAGAGTCTTGAAAACTTAAAAGGGTATTTAAGCTTCTTCCATGAGTCAATACCATGTAATGTCAACATTACCACGAAGGGATAATTCAGAGATGTCACACAAAGCATGTGTTATGCCATTTGCAGTCTAGGAAAACAGCTCAGCATTTATGTTGTTTAATCCATCTTCAAAAATCTTTTGTTCTGAAAAAGTTTGAGATCAATCTTGTCAGTATTTACTGACACAAAGCTGATGTAAGTCGCTGTGCTCCTATTGACTTCATCTGAGTTGTAACGATTTACCCCAGCCTCAAATTAAGCCCAAATTAGGCATATGAAGAACTTGGATATCCAACTTTTAAGGAGTATAGAACTGAATTGCACACATCCTGCAAATGACAATGTGGGTAAATGTAGAGTGAAGTAAATAGTTTGCAATGATGTGGGACAGTAACAGACACAATTTGAAGAGACTTAAAGAAACACAACATTATCTAAAACTTTGCATTTATGAAATAATGTACTTCTCTGGCTAGAAGCAAATAAGAAATACAGAAATAGAGAAGTCAGATCTGAGCTCTGGCAGTGAGGCTGGGGACATGGGGGCTAATTTCCCAAATGTATGTGCTGTAGTGTCACGGTCACAGTGAGTCTGGTCAAGGTACATGACATCCCTCCTTCCATTCCTCCTTCCTTTCTTTTTTTAATAGTTTTGTAATTGTACCTACCGTGTAAGGAAGTAATTTCATCCTACTGGACATTGCAGTAATGCCGTTTGTTTTACCTTTGTACTTTTTAAACCTTTTCCATTAGAGCTCTATATAACTGATGTAATCGAATGTAACGAAAGGTAGCCTCAACTTCGCAGAAAATAGACTGCCTTAATTCATCCTTGGCTGAATCCAAAGTGCTTTCCCGTGGTTATTTCTTAGCTGCCTTAAATCTATTTCAGTTTCAGACTTCCCAGATATGTGGGGTCAGTTCTGCGATACATAAAGTTAAGTAAAAAGTTCTTTAAAAATACTTCACGTATTTTGGTGGCCCAGGTTTGTATTTCGTTCACATTCAGGATTTTTCTTTCAAACCAGGCATGGTGGAGACGGGCAGCATCGCAGACCTGCTGGAGGAGCTCAGCAGAAGAGCCAGCGCCGCACCGACCGTGTGAGCGAGGGGGGGGAATAGTGCTAACGTTGTATTACTGCTGGTGGGTCAGGGACACTGGGGTAATCCGCAGGTTCTTTCTGAGTACAGGAGACTTTCTGGCTTGATTGCACACAGCAGGAAGAAAAATAGTATGAGGCTCTTCATTTGTACTTTTATGCTGGTTTACAACCTGGGAAACCTATGGGGCATAAACCAGTTGCTCTTTCTGTGAAGACCTACGGAGGGCTTGCAGCCTCGTTGCTCCAGGTGAGGTCACCGCAAGAGCAACAGAAGTGAGGATAAGATATGGGAAAAAGGAAACACATTGCAGATACAGGCTTTGGAATCCTCTGAAAGCAGGTTGTACAGCATAGCGTGTGTTCTAGCTGCCTTAGGGTATGAAAGGGTCTCAAAATGGTGAGCTCTTCTTGAGAGATGCCTTGTAGCAAATTACGCTATACGTGGGTATGTGTAGTACATGCATAATTTTGCAATTGAATTAAGTTTTGGAATTGTCTCCCAGATCCTAGTATATTTCATCAGGTGCTTTAAAGGAATAGTACATGTGCTAAGTAGGAAAATTTGAAAAAACCCAAATCTTACATAAGAAGAGGAATCAGGCATAAAGTTTATGATCCATCTTGGCCTGCTGTTACAAACCGAACTTGGAGTAAGCACGCTGAATCTGAAATACTGCAGTCAGCACTGCAGCAAAATGAAGCACGTGGCAACGCAGGCAATGTTTAAATCAAGTTTAAAAGAAAAACAAAACAAGGTACTTCTAATTAAAAAAAAAATAAAATTGATACAGGGAGTAATGAGACTGTATATGTGAAGTACCAATCGGACAAAGACTGTCCCAAAAGCTTTACAGCTTTTAGTAAGACAACTACAATATAACTAAGAGGAGCCTGAGCAGGCAGTGTAGGATGCTGTGCATTTTAATCAAATATCTAAAAAAAGGCAAAAATGAGTCCTTGAAGACAGTAGGTACTGAGGAACTATTACAGATGGTAGAAACTGTACACGAAGATGGGGTTTGTGTCTGCAGCAGTGAGTGTCTGAAGGAAGAGGGAGGTGGCTAGCATCAGACGTGCGATGGCAGTGGGAGCAGGGACAGACCCTGCGGACTTGGGGCAGTGGGATTAAATCCCATGGATGCAATTGCCCTCTCTCAGTAGCAAATATGAGACTTCCTTGCAGTTGCGGAGCTACTTACCTCTTATCAAAAAGCAGGCGTTACAAAGATTTTATCTAAATTGTTTTTTCAAAAAAAGTCAAGTGCCTGATACAAAGCCTCCACAGATAATCTGCAAGACTATCATACTTCTGCTTCTCTTAAAAACCCACTTCTGATTTCCTTAACATGACATTAAACGTCTGTTGATCTGATTGTATGTGAACCTGCACCTCTCCTTGTCTCAGTTTTCCATGTATAAAATGAGGAGAGCAACACTTTCTTCCCTACTTTTCTCTGTTTCCAATGTAGATGGTAAATTCTAGGGAAAGGAGCTCTGTATTGCTCTGTGTTTAGACAGTGCCCATCCTAGCGGAGCCCTTATGGTATCCAGGGGCTTCCAGGTCTGACCACAGAGCAGATAATTGTAATTTCTGAACCAAGCAGGGTATGTCCTCTATACAGCATTAAATTGGGTAATTGGAAGAAATCAGTGTTTTTACCGCTCTGTCATATATTAAACAACTGCTTATTCTAGTTCCCCTGTTTCAGGTGGTTTGAACAGAGGTCTGTGGTGGTCCAGCTCGTCGGAAACTTTCATGCTCAAAGCAGGAGGATGCTATAGACAGAGCTAATCTGTGAGTAAGTTTTCTGGAGGCCATTATATCTCCTACAGTTTTGGTGGTTTTTTTTTTTTTTCCAAAGGAGGCATTGCTCTGTATGTGTCTGTGTGCGAGGGAGAGAGAGAAAGAGCGTTGCCTAGAGGGTTTCAGTTATCACACTGTCTAAATAGCCCTTATTTTTAGTTGGAGTCTTCTGAATACGAGATCCCACTACAGGTAGGTGAAGTGACCTCTTCGGTTCCGAATCCGCTCTTCTCCGGCAGATGCAAGGCTGCGGCTTTGAACAGGAACCCCCTCCTGCTCCATGCAAAGCTCTTTGAATTGCCCCTGATACGCTTCTAAGGCTCCCCGGTTGCGTGCGAGGCACTTTGAAGATGAATGCCCCAGCAGAAGGAAAACATGAAACAAAACTTACTCCCTTATGTCAGAGTGAGCAGCAGATTTCTCAAAGATCTTCAGTACAATGGTTGCTCTTTGGTGGGTGGGAGGAAATAGGCTGGTTCACCAGGTTGTAAAAGCAGGACAAAATTGCACAGGGTTATCCATTGGGTGGTAGATCAGGCGAAAGAAAGGCATTTGGGGGTCTCCACAATGTTCAAGTCTGGCAAAACTTACTTCAAGTTGACTTCATCGGATCTTACGTGATGAAGACAAACTTATTATTATCAATTTTTCTTCCCCCACCCCCGACGTTTGCTATGTTTTCAAGTTGACAGGTATGCCATGTCCTCTTGTGGGGGAATATTTTTCTCTGTCTCCATGAAAATCATCACAGGTCAGCTCCTTAGGCTATATGTAACCGTCCTAATTTTCTGGTAATTTGACCATGACCTAGACTCCTGGGAGCTGGAGGGCCCGTGGGTCCTTGGGAGAGTGGTGAAATGGTAGGAAGTTTTCTCTTATCTGTCCAATTCTGAATATTTCTGTGACAATTGGCGTAAACCTACCAGTTAATGTAGTTTTTAAACCTGATGGATCAGTTCTTCTGGCTCAGGTGAGTGGTCATGTATGATCCAAAAGTTTTTGTTACCATCAGATGAAGGAACCCATTTCTTTGAGGGGTTAATGGCCTTATAATGTAAAGAATTGAACAGATGTCCCAGGAGAGACTAGGTGTAGAAACAGAGGGGAAGAGCAATGGTAAAGGAGATTTTTTTTTTTTTTTTTTTTTAAAAAAGAGATTGGTTAATAGAGATTGGTGATATTCTTCTCACCTCTTTTGGATGACTACTACAGTGCAGATGTGTGAACTCCCTGTAAAGTAAATGAGGAAGAACAGAATGCTCTGGGCAACAATTCTTTTCCATATATGATAGATCCCTCTTCCTTCCAATCAATTAATTGCATCCTAAAAACATCTATTTCTCACCATTGACTTTAAGGGGATTTTAGATGACTAGCTCAGATATAGCTGTCTACACGGTAAGTGATTAAAGTTGGGTTAGATGAGCTGGCAGACTACATGGATTTTTTTTCTTCCTTCATGCAAACCCTAAATCAAAAGGCATCTCATCAGAGTATTATAAAATACAGCCTTCAGAGGGATAGTCTTCTACTTCTATATTCTGGCATCTGAAGGGAGGAGGGAGACTCCCATCAATTTAGAGAGAGGTAAAGATTTCATCTCCCTCTAGAAATCATGGCCATAATGGGAAATTCAGACATTTATGAGATTTGCTTAGCCAAGGCATAGCTAAGCATGTAGATGTTTCTGTTTGTCTTTATAGTATTATAGAAAAAGCAGAATAAAAGACTAATTTAGGGGGTATTTTTGTTCTTTTTTTTCCCCTCTCCTCTTTATATTATGCTACTGGCCCAGAATGTACCTGGGGGGCAGATACAGTCTGTGTGACCTTATAAACTAAACCCCTTGCCAGCCCTCTCCCTGTGACTGCAAAATAGGGACAAACTGCAGGTGTTTATTAGTGGAAACCTCCCCAAAAAGCATTTACCAGTACTCCAGAGAGGAATTCTCACAAAAAACCCCATGCGAGTTCTGCCTGGTTTATGTTTGAATTTTAAAAATGGATAAGGCTGTAAGTGATTTAAGCAAGTTTCTGGCTATTGGTGAACATTCCCCTTGGGTTTCAAAAGTTGGCAAACCTGATACATACTATATGTATGTGGTTTAGGTCAATATGAATTTCAAGGAGAAGAGAGAACAAAGCAAGGGATGACTTATTTTAATTTTAAGTCAGAAGGGGACTCACTGTGACACTGCACATGTATTTGTTTCCTCTAAGTTTAATTTCTTGACATAATGGGTAAAGTATCAAATTATTATTTAAACATACAAATAAAGCGAGTGTCCCTTTTCCTATCTGTAAGTAATGTTCTTCTGTCAAATAATAGGCATGGCTGTATTTTTTCCTAATTGAATCTGCATATCTTTTCCTCTGATAGTCCACTGCCGAATATTGATGGTTGCAATACTTGGCTCTTTATTGGTATATTGTGTTTTCTCTGGGATGTTTCAACTTTCTGCAGTAAATCCTTTTCAAGTTTCACTTCTTTTATGGTCTGGTGCTTACAAAAGTTGATCATTCTGGTGGAACTGTGGGACTGTGAATAAGAGTCAGTATTTTGATTTGTTGTGCAAGTCATGTATTGGTAGCTGGTATCTCTCCTTTTATCTTTTCTAGTAGAAATAGCCCAGTTGTTGCTGACTATATTTAGCAAGCGAACTCAATCTTTCTCCTCTATCTGTTTTCTTCTATTTGTCCCTAGCTTGCAGGGTTGGTGCACTCGATGGTGGATAAATACAAAAAAATCTAATAATGCCTTTCTAATATACCCATTTATCTGGTATCATATTTTATTTTAACTCTTAATGCAACTGTATAATCATTGCTCCATTGCTATAATTGGATTTCAAAGTATATTTGTGCCATTTAATTACGTCTATAGCATTTCTATAAGCTCATTCAGAGTAATTAGTAATCTTATAATTTTTAGTGGAATCATATTTTATATCCACTGTGCTCATTTTTCTCTTCAAATTCTTCAGCACATTTGCACCAATTTTGCTTTTTACATTGGAATTTCTGGCATAAATAATCATTAAGATTTTTTTTTTCCCCCACTGTGAATGTGAACAGTGAACAGAGTCTAATCCAGCTTTCATTGAAGTCAATGGTAATCTTTTCATTTACTTCAGTGGAAACTGGATCAAGCTAATAGGTTGCAAATTGCATTCAAGGCAAAGTCACATCTTATCATGGAAATCATTGTGTAGAAAAGCACGGTGTATTGATGGAAGACACAAAATAGCTGATTGTTTCCAGATTTTCTTGCCAGATAATTTATAGATTCTCTTTTCCAGCTTTATTAGTATTTAGCTCATAAGTTATGGCATTGCAACAACTTTTAAAATATTAATTTTAACCTGGTCTTTCTGACAAATTAAAAACCCCTTCCAGTTAAAGATCTTTATAAAAGGGTCTAGAACTTTGCTTTCCAGACACCAAGTTAGCTATCTGTTAATCTCAATTAAGATAGCTTGAAAGTGGGCATTTTTTTCAGTTTTAAAAAATTATATCTTCTTCATTTTTAACTGGAAAATAAACATTGGATAATTTTTTTTTACCAGCTCTCTGTTGTGTCACTTCAGAGCTGTGTCAGTTCGTTAATATAATTGGTCCTCTTGCTGCTGAATACGAAAACCTGTAAGCACTTCCACCTAAAAGTGTAATTCTAGCAAATTACATTCCCAAGCAGGCACAAATTTATGATGTTCACTTTTTGCAACATTTTAATCATTTTAATTTTGCAACTGTGGGGTGCTAACTATATGTGCCAAATCAGATTTTTTTTTTTCTTAACCTACTGCAACTTGCTTGTTAAGGAGTTATTTTCTCTTCTGCGCTGCTCCCACTCTGTTGATTAGAGGTTTGTTGCTTTGGTAATGCGTCTCTCTCCTTCAGGCAGTTAATGATTACAGACAAACTCTCTAACCTATAATTTTGGGGGAAGGTTATCGAGAAGGTGATACGGCAACAATTGTAATTGTTTCTGTAGTTTAGAAATGTCTTTAGCCTTTGCTGGCCAGGTATCAGGTCCTGGGGTAGAGAGTGGAAGTGGTGCTGGTGTCCAGGATTAAAGGCACTTTCCTGTGTTGGTTATCCCCAAATCTTGCCAGGTCGTAAGGTTATGAAAAACATTGAGAGAGATGGTAAACTGCTATTTAATTCTTAATGAAATGTCAATGCAAATGGTGCCTATTCCATCCCAGGCAGAACGTAACCTTTGTAGGCTTGAGGATGGAGCCCCTCGGACCTCCAGGGAGAGATGCTCAGCCGGTGGAGGGGGGGCCCATAACTCCTGGCGTGATTTTAGATCCTCAGGAGCCTTTGCGAGCTGGAGCATCTTCAGTTTCAGATGGCAGGACGACAATCATTTGTTCGTCCGGCCTTTTGATTGAAAATAGATCAATCGAACAATTTATATTGGACATTTTGTTATTCTTCCAGCGTGGAGAAGAGTTGTTTATGAGCCTTATATGGAAAAAACCCTTGACTTTAGTAATTTCATTACTAATCATTTGAATGGAGCAGTGTGAGCACCCGTGCACCTGAAATTCAGATCCTAAGTACTGCAGTTATTTGCATATTGTACGTAGGTGCTTTGCCACTAACACTAATGGGAGCCATGTTCCCACATGATGGGGGAACACCTCATCAGAGGTTGGATTTTTCCAGTGGATGCATATGAGCAATTTCTACTGAAATTTTGTCAAAAAATGACTAGTGTTTTGCCACTTTAGAACCATGGAAACATCACAATGTTCTTTTAGAAATGACTCCACAAATTAATTGCAAATTACTTATTAATGAAACAAATATTCAGCTGTCACTTGAACGAAACTTCACGAGATGCTTAATGATTATTTTTTGAGAAAACAAGTTTGTGTTTGTTTGATCTGCCTAATGTTAACAGTGGTAGAAAAAGAGGAAAGCATTTGGTGTCGGAGTAGAAACTTGAAACTGGCAAAAAGAAGGAGGAGAGGAAAAATATCAGCCAATAACTGCAAAATAGGTGAAAAGCCCAAAGAAATAGCAGATGCCTAACAATTACGTTGGAAAGTCGCTCCTCCAGGCAGCCCTAGTTTAGGTAATGAGGGTAAAATATGGTGACACAGGCAGGGAAATCTAGCAGCGGAGGTTTACACGGTAATATTAATTCAGCCGCGTTCCATGCCTGTAAAATAAGCATGAAAGAATTCGCCTCATATGGGCTGGGTAAATGTTTGCAAACTGCAGAGTGACTCTCAAATGAATGTGAAATATCATCTGTAGTTCTGCAAATTGTAATAAAAATAAAGGCTGCCAACTAGGGAATGTGGATTCCTCGCGGCTCTGGCGTTGGTCTGGGACAACACGGCCCAGCTTCCTTCTATGCCCCACTTGAACCAGTTGAGCAGCGATGAGCCCAGTGGGACCTTCCCGGGTGACCGTGGTGCGTCCGCGGGGGATTTTTCCACGGGCAGCTTGCTGAAGCCATGCATTTTTTTCCGTGCGCTCTCCGTTGCAAGGGGCAGGTGCAAATAGGTAATAAAGCCTTTACGATGGGCTTTACGTTACCAGTTGCGTGCCGCGCTACTGGTGCTGTTCACAAGAGCAGGAACACGGGGCGGTACACGAGCGAGGCAGATACGCCCGCGTTTTGAGCACATCTCAGGTGTCCTTCTGCTGGTGCTGCTAAATTATTTACCACTCAGCAAGCGTGTGCCTGCATGAGATATTTAAAGGAGGGAATGTGAGGTGAAACCCCCTCCGTTTACCCAGAGCTGACACTGGAATATTCATTATCACATTAAATCTAACCGCAATGAAAATGAAGGCTTCCGTTGATTATGTGCTTGCATAAAAGGCTTCTTTGGTGGCAAGCCTGTGTGCCAGAGATCTGAATATAAAATCTAGTAAGTGGGAACCATTCTCTTTATGGTAAATTTGCCTTCTTGGAAGTTATGAGACTTGGCAGGTTTAAATTATGTTTTAAACCCGCAGTGGATTATATGATTTTTCTAACTGGCCACAAGCAGTACTAGATGAGCACACATCACACGTGCCCAATCCCAGCCACAGGCATGAGTCAGGATTTCCCATGCAAAATAAAAATAAATGCAGATTTGATATCCAGAGAGTGGTACACATTTATCTCAGTATAAGGTCAGTTTTGCAGGGTTGGTACGGAGGTCTCCTCTCCTGGCATGCTGGGGCAAACAGCCCTGTCTGCAGACACCTGCCTGTCCTTCTCCCCCTTCACCCCGAGGCTGTGCCGGAGCAGAGTGAGCAGCCCAGCTTGGAGAGGTGTTTGAGGAACCCTTTGGATTTACGATTGCAGAAAAGTTCAGTAAAATGCGCGGGATTGGCTCCAAATGAGACACAAAGTATTTCCTCCCTCTCTTCATCCATCCCTTGCTCCCTCCCTGTCTCCCCCTTCCACCAGGGATCCTGTTAAATTTAAAGGCTGAATTAAATCTTCTCTGGGAGGCAGAGAAAATAATAACAATGATGAGGTGAAACACTTTGAAAGGCCGCCTCTTGAGCAGGTTGTCCCACTGGGAAACAGAAGGGTTGGTTGTTCCAGTCCGCTTAAGTCTGTAAATGAGCTTCAAAGAAAAATGGCATAGCGAGGGCTGGGCTTGGTGGAGGTGGGCATGTACAGAAAGGTGAGAATAAAACCTACTTCTGTTGATGCTAAGAACGATGATTCACTCACAGTTTATTGAAATATGCAACTGATTGCATCAGCACAAAGAATTAAAAAAAAAAAAATCAAGGTCCTCTGTCCCATGATGCTTACAGCAGACTTTCTACTTCGGCAAACGACGTGTAAGAAACAAGATGCTCAGAAGCCAGGCTTGCCTAGTCGTGAACGGCCATTGATAAAGCTTGGTTGGGAGCGTGGTTGCAATGAACCCATCGTCTTCCAGAAAATCGTGAGCTTTTTTTCTCAGAACGCTATAGATACTTTATGGCACATTCTTCTCTTTATGCCTCCTGTTTTCGCCTTTAGTTGGAAATGTACTTAGCGAGCAAGAATAAAACATAAGCATACAGTAGATACAAAAGTGCCCAGCGCCTTCAGCTTTCGCTGATGCTTGCAGAGAGCATAGACAGAAACAAAATGATCTGTAACTGAAACTGAGAGGCAACAAAATAAATAAATATATGTTTAATCAACATTTAAAAGAGGAATTACATGTGCCACAAATCCCTTTTTATATTACACTTAAAATCCCCTTACCTGCCCTTTAGTTTTCATGGTTTTCCTTATCTTCACTGTCACTTAATCATATTTCAACAGGATTTGCTTCCTCACTGCCCATCTGCTCTTCCTTTCTAGTGCCACATTAATGCCAGAACACTATCCCAATAGTTTCCTTCTACCACGCTTTGATGTCAGACACCCGGGGATTTGTTTTTTTTTTTCATTCACGTTCAAACAGAAAAGAAAAATACCTGGTTTGTGGGAGTGACAGATACTATTTTCAAATGTAAATGTCCAGAGCTAGGGCAGGGGAACAGCGGGAGGCAAACGCAACTCTTGTTTGACTCCTGTTGACGTTGAGCGTTGGTCATGGGGGAGCAGCATCACTGGGACCCGATGGCCATGACCTGCCCTACTGCTGGACGTGGCAACGCTTCTCCTGGCCCCGGGGAGGGGATGCAGGCAGTGCCCTCCGCATCAGGTCTGTGCCAGCAGGAGGGTCTTCCTCTCGGGATATTAAAAATATTAATCAATGAGTGGAGAGGGCAAGGCTGCATTCTCCTCTGGACACCCACTTTGCTTGTGTGGGTTGGCCAGTTAGATCTGTGCTTATGGAATTAGAGGCATCGTTTTGAGAGTCGTCATGTGTTTTATTAATCCTAAAAGTATTGAATTAGTCATCTTTGTATATACATTGGTCTTATTTTCAGAGTTAAGGGAGGCTTTGTATATTGTGTCTCACTAGCATAGTGGTGTGGATAGGTCTCCTTGAAAGGGGAGAATATTTTTCTTTCAGTATTGACAGGAACTCTCCCAAAATGGTTATGTGCTGCCTTCTGTGCTAACAAACATAAAAAAAAAAAAAAAAAAAATCCATTCTGATTCATCATGTAACTGTGAGTTAGTCCTTGGATCACCGATTGGAAGAGGTCTGTGAGTATAGCTGGGGATATTATCCCCTCTCTCACATTGCTGCTGGGCATTAATCTCTCATGATAAGTCATAAGAAAATGTATTTTTTTAAAGATATTCAATGTCTGCAGTGGCCAATATTTGAACCTCTGTTCTTGAATTATTTTTTAATTAAACATAAAGGTTTTTTCTTTGTAAAGAGTGCCCCAAAGTGCAGTTAATCCAAATTCTGATGTGTCTGTGCCAGCAGAAATCGGTCTTGCTTTTTTCAAATAATATTTGCATCATATCTCACAAAGCCGAGCACAGAGCTGCCTTGTTACAGGAACCCAGAAGGTCCTCTGGATCGCAGCGGTGAGGGTCACCAGCTCAGAAGGTGCTTGTTCGTGCCCAGTGCTGTAACAGCAGAATACATGAGAAATCGGATCTGCTAAACCAGTGCCAGAGGCTGCCCCCCAGCAGGGCTCTGCCCTTCCCCTCTGGAGGGTGGTGACTCTCGACTTTCTCCAGTCTGGTGTCGCATGTGAGCTGGTTTTGGTGGGAGCGAACCCAAGGGAGACAGGTACCACCAGGGTACAGCGAGGGAGGGTGCACAGGGGGTAAGCAGGGGACAGGACGGAGGGATGCCTGGGACAGACTGGAAAAGGACAAGTTTAGAAAGAAACGGTTGCTTGGAGGAAGATTAAAGAGGTCTTCTTCAAGACACAGACGTGGCAGCAGGAGGGGAGGACACGAGGGGAGGCTGGGAGAAGGCAGAAGCGGGTGGAGGAAGCCGAAGCAGAGGCTGACGGCTCGAACGGTAAGAGGAAAAGGCTTCTTCAGCTTGGGTTTGGTTAATGACTACGTGCCGAAGACAGAAACGCACGGGCTGATGGTCGCAGGGGAGGGGGATTTGAGAGGAAGCGTGGGCCAGACGTCCGGAGCGGGTGAGAAGCCACCGCAAGGTTGGTCCTGGGACCAATAGAGGCAAAGGCGTTGGAAAAGGAGGGATGGCTTTAGCGGTGGAAACAGGATTCGACAAGAAAATGGGAAATGAAAGGGTAGTACGAGCTGTATGGAAAGCGTTGTTGTTGTTATTACTGTTATTATTATTATTTATTAAAGGCTGGCTTGTTTTGAATCTTAGCGATAACTGCTGTCAGAAAGGTCGAAAACAAGTTTTAAATGTTGACTTTTAATTCTACCTTGTTTATTAGAGCAAAGACTGTTAGTTCTGTTTTATTAATATCTTGTAAGTAAATATAGTGAGAACATTCAGTGTGATAGAGATGATTAAGACGATTAGCCATTGAAATTTGGTGCCACACTGAGCACATAAGAAGGAAGAAAAGAATGGCAGTTAATACATTACTATAATAGAAACACTACTAAAGGTAGTAATAATGGTTCTCTATTATTTATGCTTAATTTTAAAAGAGAGAGCGTCCGTTTTTGGCCCAGAGCAGTAGACAGAGCATTGAAGGAGGGGAAAAAGCTTTTAATAGAGTAGAAATTTCACTTGCGAGCTGTAAAAGGAAGTTGAGCTGAATAGTGAGAAAAAATTCAAAAAGATAAAAACGATTTCAGTTTGGTAGTTCTTCACTGGTTCTGCAGTTTGGCAGCTGTCAACATCTCAAAATATCATCTCACCCAAACTGTTGAAAGAAAGAAACCCTTTGATTTTCCCCTTGAGACTCCCAAGCTGAAAATGGACTCTTTGTAGTCTCAGCCTCATTTCAGGCAGGTTTTTTTTTTTTTTAAACATTCTTGCTGGCAGAAACAACTAATTCATAAATAGAGTCTCTGTTAATTAAATAAGTTTTATCATTTTAACTTGCCTTTTAAAATGAAAAAGAAAGTAAATCTCTAACATTTTCTTATTACGAATCTTAAGGGGCTAAGCATCATATTTCTTGCATCATTAATAATGCAAATTAGTTTTTGTTTGGGTCTCATATAAGTTTATAGTTAGAAGTAAATATTTAAAGCACAGCTCTGGGATATCATATCATGTATAGCAGAAATTTTACTTTATAGTTATTGAAAGTTAATGTAAGAAAGATGGGAGGCACTGTGGTTTCTGTTTATTTAACCTTTCTTGCTCTTGCTTTTCTTTCAGTAGAACTCTTTGTAACTTGTCATTAAACACTGTTATATTCCTACAGTATCTGTTTTTACTATCTTTACAGTAGCCACAGTGTTCAGCATTTAATACCATTTTAAAGTAAAGGTTAAACATATATAGCGTGCTTAGGGCTATAAGGATTATACTTTTGGTCCTGATTATGGGCAGAAAAACCAGGTGATTATTTACAATAATATCTAAAAATTTGTTGACTTTGCAGCAGTTTTTCTTAGATTGCTTAATGAAGCAATAGTCAGATAGCCAAATAAGATTAAACTTCAGTCAGGGCCTCTATATCGTGCATCTTAGTGCCTCGTGGGGGTAAAATACTTTGACTTGTTTACTTGTTAGCACAGGGGTAGACTGCGGTTAGTGTATATATCCTACAGTAGGCTTTTCTGCCCTGGGTTTTTACACATTACGCTTGAAAATTTTGTACTTCTCTCCGTATGAAGCGTCTGCAGGAATGATATTATTGCAGACAAATTACAGACGTTTCACCACGACATCTGTGCTTTCTCTAGTGACTCTTTTTTCGTGTGCGTGGTGGATAACAAAAAATAGTAAGTATCCTGTTATTTTGTGCATGAAATCTGATAGTGAAAAAGATACCAGAGAGAATTCTTCAGTGATAAAAATTTAAATAGACCCATTTATCAATATGACAGACATTTGACCTGAAAGTTAAAGTGTTTGAAAGTTAAGTGGGGTTGTGTAAAGAAAGTTGAGGCTGCGCTACAGATAGACCGGAGGTTTTGTAAGTTATTAAATCAAAATAAAAGGTATTGACAAAACAATAAATTGCCTGTATCACCCCATCTAATAGCTTCTGGGAGCACTAAATACATTGTCCACACTGAAGATGTGTGAAGCTTTTCCCTTTCTCGTACTTTTGTTCTTCTGCTCAAAAACATTCGCCCCGTGGTTGGTTTTCTAACAGACTTGGCACTAAGTTGTGCCTGGGAATGCTTTGCCGGAGAACTCGCTCGGAGCAGCGTCGGGGGGAGCAGGAGCGGTGGCATTGCTCTGCTATCGGCAGATTACGGAACTTTGCAGGTGGGGTCTGAATCACTCTCTTGGGGATTGAAAGAAAATAACATTAATAACGGCAGCAATACCTTTACTGGGAGAAGGGAGAGGGCAGTGCGGTGCTCTTCGCTCTCCTCGGGAGTCCTCAGCACCGTTTCCGTGCTGGAAATCGATGGGATTCGGAGGGGGAGCGGCGCCTGGCGGTCCCCTCCAACGGGGATGCTTCGGGGAGCGAGGAGCCGTGTGGCAGTTCACGCCACCCGCTTAACGGTGCCACGTAAACCCTTCGCCGTGACCATCATCTTCCTCGGGAAGGGGCTGCCTTTGCTCTCGGTGGCGAAGGCAAAGAGCTGCGGGACGTGCCGGGGATGGGGAGGTCGGGGTGCGGGCTTGGGGGGTGGGGGGGCAGCCCTTCGCCCCCAGACTCCTGAGCTGGGACCTGCTTTTTCCTCTGGTTCCTCCGACTCCACGGGGTTGGAGGGGCATACCCCCCACCTACGGCTTCCCCACCGAGGAGAGAATGAGGCTGGCTCTCGTTGGCTTGAAAACTACACAGATTTGAGACTATTTCCCCTCCTGCGGATTTTTCCATGGAGAGGAGCATAGAAGACATTACTATTTATAGTGCACAGTACGGGTACACAGCGTGACATCCACCGGCTTTTCCAGCAAACATCCTACCAGTTTGGAGGGGGGAGGTTTTCCATCTCGGTGTCCCTGAGATGCCCTGTCCCCTCTCCCGGGGAGGTGGGAGATCACGCAGGGCCAGCACCCATCTCCCCTTGTCTGGAGGTTTCTTTCCTTTCTTTTTGGATGAAGAGGCTTACCCCCCTGCCGTGGAGCTGGTCACGAGCCTCAAAGTCAAAGCAAGTTTTCAGCACAAATAACATGAGTTTTAAGGGGAGGGAGAAGGACCCAAAACAGTGAAGGTACAAGGGGGTCACAGAACATCTGCAGAGGCTGGTTTGGGGCCGGACCCTCGTGTGTTTTGGGGGAAATGAAGACAGAAACGTGCCTTGGTGTAACTACGGGGTTTGGGGAGTTGTCAAGGGGACGAGGGCCAGCACCGGGACTGGGGTTTCCTCGCTGCCCGCTCCCTGCCTGACCGCCGGGTCGCACGGCGTCTCTTTATGTTCGTGTGTGGGTTCGGGAAATCAGAACGTCGTCATCTAAGCTCGATTCTCAATACGGAAAAGATAGCTGACAATGGCAATAAAAATAACAGTAAGCAGTTGGAAAGGCCCGGCTCAAATCGTGCTCTGTCAACAGCTTCGCAATCTGTATAAATACGAGCGGAAAGACAAACAACTCTGATTTCTCTTTAAGAGTGTGAGTATCCATTGTCGTAGATTTAAATTAGGATGTTTTACTTGTACTGTATGTAAATTCCTTCTTGGCAAATAACCCATGTCCACTAATGTGTGTGTATTTTGGGTCTGTATAGTTTTGGTCTCTGCAAAATACAATGAAATTTGATAGCACACAGAAATACTTGCATGGAATGTCAAATTTTTTTGTGTATGCTTCTCACATATCCATAAAAGAGTTTACACATTTCTAATTACTCATTCAAAAAGAGACTTTACAGCACTTTTAAAAGAGAGCCAATTTTTTCCCTACTGTGTTCTGTTTTTACAGCTTGTGGAAAGCTTATTTAACGAAAGTTTAAGTAATCAGCGAAAGTCATTTCTGAGAAAAGACTGACAGATATGAAGCCTCTTTTCACACTTCATAAGAGGTGGAGAGAGTAGCCATAAAATTTACAGCTGAATAGTACTCTGTTTAGCTTAAGTTATAGAATTATTAGTGTTTCAGGCCTATGGTAGATTTGGGGGAGGTTAAGTATTTTAAATGATCATGTATGCTTTGTGTAGCTGAGCTGTAAGTGTGCAATACTAACAGCAACCTACCCCTCCAAGCCCAGCGACCTGCGCATTCCCGTGGGGCTGATGTTGCGCCAAAAATACGCGTTTGCAGCTGACTTAGCTTCATGATATATTAATAAAATACTAGCGATACGTTGCTTTTACAGAGGCTCACCTCTGGCTATGAAAGTATGAATTTCCGGGCTATGGAAATGAAGAGACGGGGTATGTGGGTAAGAAGGGAGTCAGCAGGGAGACCAGCACCACCAGCATCGCTGTCCCAGCTCCTGCAGAGCCGGGGCACGCAAGTTTTTCTACAAGAGAGACCTGGCTCTAGAGTGGTTGCGAATAAGTGACTTCTTCTGCAGGTCGTGACCAATTATGTGTTAAAAAGAGCTGAATGAAAGAGGAAGAACTTGGCTGCATTCTGAGACTGAGAAAGGAGAAAGCTCTATTTCAGCTCCTGTAAATGGGCATGCCTTTTAGAGATAGTAATAGGCTTTTGAGTGTGAATCTTCTGGAATATTATGAGATGCCCAGATGTTATGGCAATAGGTAGCACATACAAATACTTAGGGCAACATCTAAATAAGCAAACAAAAGCAATTATTAGAGGCATTTAAACATTATGCTCCCTGTACCATCCTTTTTTTTTTTTTTTTTTTTTTAGTGCTTTAAATGTAACTGCTTACCTAGGAACGAACCACAGAAAGGCTTTCATAGTTCTTTAAAATAACATAAATTGTGTGAGCTGGAGCCTAGTCCCACTGCAGTTACTTTGAGGCTTGCCATTGGTTTCAGAAGAACAAGAACCAAATCGGGGAGGCATCCTTCCTCCTCGTCGTGGCAGCCATGGTGTAACATTAACACAACGAAGTGGCTCACCCTACAACTTACATCAGTAAGCGGTTTAAATATGTCTAGTGTAATGTTTATATTTTTTTTAATTCACTTTTATGTGAGCCTAATACAGCCAGCCTCGTAAAGCTCACTCTTGCACCAGATTAAAGCGGTGTCTTTGTAGCATTTACTGGTTGTTCATAAATCACAGCGGCACTTTGTTACTGTCCATAAGCTGGTTTTCATGCTAAAGGTTTCAATCATTAAGATGAACAGTATTATCTCAGGCATAGTTTTAGTCCGGAGAAATTATGCTGAGGTGCTTTCGTACGTCTGGCATTTGTGGAAAATGTGTGTGTGCAGCGTGCCATTCGAAAGCTGATACAGACGGTATCATTAGCTGCTGTATTAACAAGCCCTTTAAATATATGGAAAATTCTCTGGTGTATTTATGCAATGCAGGAAAAGTACTCATCACACCGGTTTGCAAATTCCAGCTGTTTACCTCCAGCATCTATTTCAAATCAATGTAAGGTTTTCTGGGTGTCGAACACTTAGATTTCAGGTAAGAATCTCAAACAGAGAAGTGCCTCGACTTGCCAGACCTTACAGGTTTTCACCTTTGGTGGTTAATACCAACAATTCCTAAATCCTATTCAGTTGACTCTGCAAACTGTATTCCGGAGGCGTTCGGTGATCCTGCATTCAAATGGTTAATTTGCACTATGTTCTGTTAAAGAAAAGGAAAACTGTCACCCTGTCATTTTAGAGTCTGACACTAAGCTTGTCAAAAGAGACAGCTGTTAAACTGAATTACTGTTGACATGCAGAGAAACGGCCCTTGCCAGATGTAAAGGACATCTGCGGCAATGAAGTGGTACAGGGTGGCTTTTAAAATGTGGTCATACTGGTATTTGAATAGCGCGTCTATGGCATTAAAACGTGGCCTTGACTCAGACAGTTTAAGGCAGCGAACCAGAGCCAATGAGAAGCACAAAGAAGGGCTGATCTGTTGCTGTATCCGTAACTTCTGCATGAATATGAAAACAGTGCAGTGTCAAAGCTATTAAGCTCTTATCTTGTATCCAGGAGGATGTGGGTTTAAAACACAGTAGGAAATATTTTGTATTTCTGGGTCCTTGAGTGTGCGGGTAGGTGAGGTGTAAATTCATAAGGTGGATTATGCAGGGAATGAATAGAAATAAGTCTTCTTGTCTTCAGCTAACAACTGCTCAGACAAGAATTGCAAAGGGCATTTAAGCTTAGGAAGTGCGGGCTGGATGTGCCTCGCCGGTGTTTCCGATAAGGCTGCCGGCGTGCGGAGCGTGTGGGTGGGTGCTGGGGAGGCTGTCCTTCGGAGAGGGGAGCAAATAAAAATGGAAACAGCTGCACCGAGAGGCCTGCAAAATTTTGTCCCTGCATCTTAATGCGATTTTCATAAAAAAGTCGAGATACCAGATTAATTTTGTAAAAAAAAATGTAGATGCTATGAATATTTTATAATTTAGCGATGGAACCAACAGTAGGGAATTCTGCACATTATATAAGCATGCCGGTCTTTGATTTGCATGCTTTTAGGGTAGAAATAAAGCTGTTTTAGAAAAAAAATGTATCAGTTAAGCAATTTTGCTAAATGTATGAAAAATGAAATGTTATGAGATGAAGCATGTATTCATTACGAAATGAAATTGATGTTTGAAGTTAAAAAAAAAAAAAAATTCAGGCCAAACATCATTTTGAATATGTTAGCAGATCATATCTTGATGATTTATTTGTATGTTTAGTGGTGGCAGAAACCGAAGAGTTTGCCATCTGTGGGGAAGAAGGCAAACGATATTTCTAAATCATATAGACTAAGCTGCTCCTTTCTGCAGAAAAAGCAACAACGCCAACTTGCTCGGGGCAGCAAAAACGCTGGAAGAGGCGGGTGTGAGAGGTGGCGTCTTCTTTGGAAAAGCAAAGTTTGCTTTCCCAGCGCCTGGGTTTCTCTCCACAGAAAAGCTGATGTCAGACGAGGTCGACCCGTTCCCCGACTCTTCCCCCTCAGGCTGGTGGAAAGACCAGGGCTCGCGTAGGTCTTGAGATGATTTGGGCTGGTGCCCTGCCTTGCCCTGAGAGCACCCCTTTACCACGGAGCGCATTCGGCACCCCGCGCTGCCCCAACCGCACTGCTACCAGCGCCAAGAGGTGGAGATCCGCGCCCGCGGCCCAGCTGGACGCCCTCCAGCTCGCTGAAGGCTTGCGCGGGAGCGCGTGATTTTATGTGGAGAGGCGCCGGGTAGCGCTGCCGCCAAACCTGGCCGAAGGGTCACCTCCACGTGTAACCAGCGGCGCTCCCGCCGGGCCGCACGGTCGTGGGTAGTTGGGTCGCGGCAGCTTTACAAGTACAAATATCTTGTGATGTGACACGGCCCATGCCGAAAGCGCCGGAGGTCTGCCGCGTAGGAGGGAGTAGGGTCGGCGTTTAACCGCTGTGGCGTGGGCTGCAGGCAGAGGGTAGCCGTTGCGTTTGTGTGGTGTCCAGCAGCCAACGACTCGTGCTTTGTTCCAGTCTCTACTGGGAGGCTTTCGAGAGGAGCGGTCTGGATGACCGTGCTCCCCTGGGGTCGGAGCACGTGGGTACGTTTTGGGGTTCGTGGTGTCGGGAGAGTTGGTTCCTCAAGAATGACTTTGATATGGGGACAAGGTAGCTGCTTGACAGCAGCTCGTTTCTCACCCTGTGGGGTTGGGTAAGATCTCGGTGACAAACACAGGAAAGGAAATATAAATATTTAATTAAAAATGTTTTGAACGTATTTTAGGTTGTGGATGACAAGAAAGCAGGTGGCTGCCTAGCAGGACCACCACCATCTCATGGGTGTGCTCTGGGGACCACTGGAAGCCACCGGAGCTTCCAGCCTGGAGGGGTAAGGGCAAGACAGACCTGGGAGGAAATTACTTTACGGTGATTTTCCGCCTTCCCACCCGGCTGCCGTGTGTGCTGTTGCCTGTGCTGACTCAGCAACACCAGTACTGAAGCATCTACAAAGGCAGGTGGTTCAAAACCATCCCTGTGCTGGGACGGGGCTTGGGTGGTCGTCTTCACCCTGCTGATCTTACAGGAGTTACTTGGGCAAAACATCAAATACCTCTTCAGAGGGGTGTTGTATGCTGCAGTAAAAAAGGCTGAACTCTCAATGTCCTCTCTTCACTGATTAGGTGGAGCTGCAGCTCAGCGTCGCAGGTTTTATCCAGTGCAGACTTACCTATTTACGTAAGTTTAACTTTGCTGTAATTATTAACTTTTTACAAACAAGCACAAGGTGGAACATTTAAATAAACAGGAATGAGCATATTATTAGATGGCAGGTTTTTCTGTGATAGCTCTTATAATATCATCATTAGCTTGTTAAAGCTTACCATGAAAAATCTCTTTCTCCTAATCTAAGCTCTTTCATACAGCTTCTGATTTTGATTGACACCAAAATAAAATAACTAACCTATAAATTATAATGTATGATTTAAATGCTGTATAAATGCATTATTTGTAAGGCATTGCAAGGATCATCAGCGTGCAACATAAGCAATTTTAAGAAAATAAAAAATATTTTATGAAGATAATAATAAGGCAGAATGCAGCTCTTTCTGTGAATATTCTCACGCATGCTTATATTAATTGTAATAATCAAACAAACCTGGAAAAAAGTCCTATGTTAACAGCCATTTGAACCTCATCATGTAATCAGTCTCAGGTCAAAAATGAAAACCTATGCATTCATCTCAGAAATGCACCCCAACTTTGTGAGTTGTCAAACAAGCAAATTTCTGTCATTGAAGTCAGCCTAAAATTCAGGTTCGTAAATAGGTTCCTACTCACCTGTTTGTTGGTGTTGGAAAGGCATCTTTCTCATTTTATTCACGCCAAGAAACGAAACTTTCTGAGTTTTGGGCGTTGAGTGGGAGATGCTCTCTGCCTGCTGCGCGCTGACTCGGCGAGCAGGGCTGAATTACTCCAGCTGAAGATCTACCCCCAAGCTTCGGTTTCCCATTTCAGTATCGCAGACAGCATGGGAACTAGGTCATTGACAAACAGAAAATAATGCACAATGGCCTGTTAGAATCCATCCGTTTGTTTGGGAAAACAGCGATTTCCAGGGCGGGAAAGGGCTCCTTGCTACTTTTTAAACACTGTATTTCAAGTTGGGGTTTCTAATTCAGCTTTAGCCTGATAACTTCACTCCTGTAAGAAGGATTTTGCACAAATGGAAGTTATTCTATCCAAGACCCCCAGTGCCATGGGCTCAGAGTTTGCTCGATAAGGCCACCTTACAGCGCTAGTGCTTGGCGAGTACCATTAATGTGCTTTAATTTGACTGTACGAGTCCTGTAGGGGAAGATGTGGCTCTTGCCCCTAGAGGTTTGCAGTGTAAAATGAGTTAACAGCACATTTTGGGCTAGATCTGAGTGCATATTATAAATGACTAATTTATTTCTTGAATCTAGCATTTCTCTCTGCCTAGATTGTGATTTCTATGAACAGTTTCCTGCATAATGGTATTCATTTTTTTCTCTGTGGTATGAATGGAAGAAATATATATATTTGCAAACTGAGGTGCTTGTTACCTTTCCTCGCTTGGATGTTCATGGCATGTTTCTGGCAAACATCTAAAATTCATTTTCCAAGGCTGTTGCCAGAAAAGGGCATGTCTTGCAGAGATAAAATGAGACCAATGCAAATAAATATCCTCACGGTGTGATGGGAGCCCTTCTCAATGTTGAAAACCATCAAAGGAGCTAAGATATGCATGTATGCTGTAGCTCCATGTACAGTCAAAATACGAGGCAACATTTACTCTGGATTTATACAGCTTAACACTGCAGGGAGTTTGGGATCTTCATAAACTGTAACCCCGCCATCTCCTAAATATTTGTAGTGGTGCAAAATCTTTTGCGATCCAAGCTCATTCGCAGTGCGATGGGTCTCAAGGTAAGGTCATGAGGAATTATATTGTTTCTTTAGTGTAGTTTTCCCCTGTGTGTAATTCTTGAAGGCCAGCTGCAAACTTACTCTTTGCTGACTGACTTGGTAAACCACATTCTGTATAAGTATACTGATATATACCTGATACGACTTAAGCTAAAGAAGAACCAGAGATGTGCCAAGGAGGAAAGCGACTCCTTTTTCCATCTTTGCATTGAGCGTGTTTCTTGTTTCGACTTTTTTTTCATCAGCATTTAATCTTGTTGGAAGCACTGTGAAAAGCCAGGTAATATCTTTAGACCTGGCCCATGCCCTTAAAAGCATTTTAAGATTTATTTCATGGATCCAAACAGCTTCTCTAAACATCAGCCTTTTCTCTTTTTAACCATTAACATAAGCATTCTGCTCTTGCTGCTTTGTTTTCTTTTTAGAAATGCTGTTTATTACACTGAACTGGGTGACCATGCACCAAATAGCCTTTTTCCTAAATTAAATGGAAAAGCCATTTTTTGCATATATTTTCTCATGTAATTAGCTATTATCTTGTTATAGGTTATCTAATTTCTGACAGAGGAACAGAGTTTTGGTTATTTTTGCTTTTTCTATAGGGATTTTTCACATTTTATAAAAGCTTTAGCTATAGGTAAAGATGGGGAAAGAGGAGAGCAAGTAGTAGTAGCATTCACTGAGTAGCTGGTTTGCAGAAATGGGAGTCCCCTGAGGCTGAATTGCATCCAGATGACCAACACGGTTTGCATTTTATTTATTTATCCGGCTACTTAGCACTTCTTACTGTTTCTCTTATATGAATTAATTTACCCTATAAAGCACTCCTTGCAATAATCAATGACTCATTACACTGAAAACCCGCAGGAAAGCTTAATTAAATGAAAAGTGCGCAAGAGGAATGTTCAACTTTTGTATTTCTAGTGACCCAGATATTTAGGGCTTGCTTTATGCTGAGTTCTCGGGAGTTACAGGAGAGGTTTTTACCTTGAGCCACAGGGAGTTCAGATGGCTTAGAGTGTGGTGATATTTCCCAGACATACCAAATCCAGTTCATTTATCATCAATATCCACAGGAAATAATAATCTGTTTATACATCACATTTCTCTGAGCTCTGCGAGGTTCTTGTTATGAATTCCTTCCAGCTGCTTTTCTCATTCCCACAGAAGAATTGCATGTGAAGGGTTACCGCTTCCCCATCAGTTACTCTAACAATTATTGACTGATAACCACTGGTAATTCCAACTCTCTGACAATCTTTGATAAGGATTTCGTGTAGTTATTACGCTCTAAAATGTCGCCTCACCCATAAAGGTCTTGAACTTCAGGTTGGGGAGCTGACACAGCCACCTTTTCCGGATCCTTGAATAGAAAGAGGTTAATAATATAGAGCATGGAGCTTTTACAGCTACAGAAATGCCACGTAAAACCCAGTCGGTTGGGAGCTCCTGCTTTCTGCCCCATGGGAGTGATTGTGCCCCGTTGCCTTTGCAGAAGTGATGCCTGCCAATCAGCTGCAGCTCAGCAGGCAGCAATCGAGTTTTCCTTTATTTTGGCCAATTTTGGGGGTGAAATTAAGTTAAGTAAAGCCATATATTAAAGCAATTAGAACAAGGTTAAAAAAAAAAAAAAAAAAAAAGCTGTGATTAAGCTCCTTTCCTTGACATTCTTTGCACTGCTGGTTCTGCAGCACACTCGGTTTGTGTGTCACCCCCCCCACCCCAAATCACTGTTCACTTCTACTGATTTCCTTGCACCTCCTGTAGATTTATGTTTTCTTTAAGATCAGTATGTACCTGCCTTCAGACAGACTTGCACAGTAGCAGAGCAGATGAGCTGCTCCCATTCTAGTTTAGCAAGTGGTCCCAATGCAAGCCTGGGAGATTTCCCATCCTGGGAAGAGTCAAGCCACATGCACCAGCAATAATTACTTTATTTTTAAAGTAATCTGGGAAAAGAGGGAGAATAAGAAAGAGAGCAATGAATTTTCTATTCAGTTTTAAGGCAGCAAGAATTTAAGTCAATTTAGCTCAACATGCTAATTAATATGTCCAAAGAGGTGTAAAGTGTAACAATAGAGAGGATGAATTCTTGAAAGTGTAGTTGACCAACAGAAATCTGGATGAATACATGACACTGCCTCTACTTTTGGTTGTCAGCTAATAAATTGCGTTAAAAATAGTGGCAACGCATTAAAGATTTTTGTAAGACTTTGTTCTCAGCTGCAAGCAGTTGTAGTTGCTGTAGGGATGTTATACTGTGCTATAGGACAGGGGAGGCAGTGCTGTAAGGGTAAGTTAAGAAAAAAAGATTTCAATCCCAAATAGATGAAACCTGAGGTAGAAATGCATGTCTTAACCCCTGACTATGGGTTTTTAGGGAGAAAACAAATTAAATGGTATTAGTACTGTACTGAATCTATTTGTTCTGTGAATCAAAAGCTGGGTATTTTCCTTGCTCCTTTGTAATTTTATTGAAGTAAAATTATAGAAAGCTTTTGCCTTAATGTTTTGGCCCAATCTTTTCAGTGCTTCAGGGGATTGCTATAGGTTACATAGCTGGCTCTCAGTCTAGTTTCTCCCTCACCAGCCTTTGCAGTTCAGCGGGACTGATGGATTATAGCACTTTGGAAATCAGGCCCTAAATTCTGATGTCTATAAAACATAAAAGAGGTTGAATTGTGTATATTTTGCCCTCAACCTACACTATATTCCTTGAAGACAATAGCAAAAAATCTTATAAAATTGTCTCTTTATTTGGAGGTACTTTAATATCAGAGGAGATTTGCTTCCAGCTAAGAAAACATTTGTTACAGAACTAAAAATGTTTGATATGCTGTTGTATCAGATAAACTTTGTTAGCGCACAGTAGCACAGTGCTGGTAATTTAAGAACTCGCAGGATTTTCAGCAGTAAAAGATCCCCAATGAGTGCTAAGCTCGGTGGGAAAATGCAATACATAAATCTGCAGCAAGAGGAGTGGAACGGGAGAGGAGCAGTTCTGCACTCAATTTTGGGAACCCCAAACCATTGTTGAAGGCCGTTAGAGAGAAACAAAAAAGAAGAAATGGTATCTTGGGACATAAATGTTAATTTCAAAGAATTTTCACATTAAATATAATGTTGGGCAAGACTCCATCTGGAAATCCTCAACTCACTGGATACTTGTCATTTGGCACAGAGGGAGATAATCTGTTCTAGTGGAGGCATCAGCCTCGAAATGCTACATCGTCCCAAAGAATATTCTGCAGCCCACTGTTGTGCGTTGCAGTTAGGAGAAGTGGTCGCTGGAGGCATCAAGGAAGATGGAGAAAGGTCTGGGCGAGAAAAACATGGCCAAAGTTGATGGATAAACTGGTTTCATGTGATGGGGTGAAGAACATCACCTCGTAAAGAAGAACTGGTGCTTAAGGCGAAGGGTCGCGGCATCCAGAATCAGCCAGCCCTGGGTGACTTCAGAAGTAATTATGGAGTTGAACCTGGGAAGAGCTGGCGAGGGAACAACAAAGCAACCAGAGAAAGGCAGCAGAGGAATTTGACGACAAACTCTAGGGAGCAAACGCGGTGCCGTGAGGGGGGAGGACACTCGGGCACCTGTTGTGACAGCTGTGGCTAAGCATACAATGACCAGATCAGGGCGAATAATGAGAGAATCTGCTCATTTAAGAGTGGATATACAAACCCAGCAGGGACATGAAACTGTTTTGCTTTGTTTTACTGATAATGTGTTATTGGAGTCATGTCTCTGACTGTGTCCTAGAGTGGGTTCAAAACAATTACTTATATAACACAGGATATATTTAAGTCAGGGAGGACTGGGAAGGGAGAAATGCGTGTATCTCAATTTCTGGTTAAGAAGCAAAATGAAATTAGTTTTTTCTGAATAGATTTATTGATTTCCGGTTTTCTGACACAAGGATATCCATCTCAAGGGCTGGATGCCCCTTGCAAAATTTGAACTGGAAAGTAATCAACGAATGAGATTAAGTCCCGTATACATCTCTTGCCAGCTGCTGGCTCATACCCTAACCTGAACTGCATTATTCTTAAAAGCGAACTCCTTAGAAATGAGCTCAGTCAGTGCCATTTCCAAAAGTTGGAGCCCACTTCTGGATGGCTCCAGCCTGGTCCATGGTGGTCAGGGCTCGCCGCCGGTGGGGACAGACAGACAGTCCCCGGCACAGGGGACTGTGCTAATTAATGGACTAATGCTCTGCTTTAGAAGTCAGCAAGCATCTTCTGAATCAGCTTTGGGGTTAAAGAGCCTGA
>JAVJGG010000039.1:21932891-21948523 GCA_035590195.1 Aviceda cuculoides
TGGCAGATGCACGGCTCTAGCAAAATTTCTTCCTTATGTGGAAGAAAATTGCGTTTGCTGCTCACTTACGGAGCAGAGTAATACGCAGGACAACATCAGGGAAAACAAAAGGAAAAATAAAACTCAACAGAGCGGTTCTTTGGGCACCAAGAAATTGCACAGTCCAGTGCAACTGCCCGCATTGCAAACCCGATTCACAAATAATGGCGTTCTGTCCAAGAATAACCACTGATACTTTAATTAAAATGAAAACCATATTGAGAAACTTTGAATACGAAGACAAGATTTGTGGAATGTAAATACCTGGTGGGTGCAGCCAACCAGCACAAAACATGTTTCGAGGGAGCTGGAGCTGGGTCCCAACTAGAGTGCACTGTGCTCACAGATCATCACGTACAAGGGATAAATTGCAGCGGGGTTTGTCAACTAATTTGGTGGAGGTATGAATTCTTTATCTATTAATCAATGTAGGGAAGCATGAAGCACCTATAAACCATTCATCTTACTTTAGCTTCTTGTTTAAATTTAATTAAAGTTGTTCTGATTTGATTGGAAAAAATGGAAGTACCTTTGAATATAGAGGTGTCAGATGGAGTATCTTGGATAGCACTTGGTGCTGTGAGATCCTCAGGGAAGTGGGTTGAGGAGTCTGGACTTTTTTCCAAAATGAACAGCCATAAAAATTGCTTACAGGGTAAGACCCCTCACTCACAAGTAAATAAAAAAGATGCTCACGGTGCCAGCGCCTCGCCAACGCGAATAAGGTTTGTAACAGTGTGAATGAGCATCACTCATGCCTGCAGCAGTTCCCCCCTCTTTCATCACTTTTTCCATTCCTTTATTGTTATATATATGTACAAGGGGGATATTTAATAGGGAAACTTCATTTCTTCACCTTTTATCCTTATCCTAACGTTTTCTACTGCTGTCAGTGTTAAAAATTTCATTAACTGCAGTAGGAACAGTGTCAGATCAATGCTTTCTTTTTTTTTTTTTAAAACCCTCACAAAATTGTTTACCTTTTCTTCCCATAATTTCCACGGGGATTATAGATAAGGCTGTAACACCTATACATAGTTTTGGTATGTTTAATACTGCACATATAGTATGTGGTACAGATAGTTGCAACTGCAAGCATAGAAAGCCCCGGTGGGTCACTTGCGTTTAATTTCATTTTGGTTTGACTTTAAATCAGTGACATTTACTTCTTGCTTTTTTATAAGAGAATTCTTCAAAATTCTTTTATAAGATGAAAAGTCATTGCTAAGCCTTAGAGTCCTACATACAAGACTTGAAAACTGCAGCTTCACTAAAAACCATGCACTAAATGTGATATACATTGATGCATGCTTATTATGGATAAATACTGCTCTCTAGGTAGTGTCTAGAAATTTTAATTAATTTCAGATGCGGCCTATTTTTGCCCATGTATGCAGATTTCAAATCTGCGCCTTCGCCGATTTTGACACCGTGCAATGATGTATCCGAGCTTTCAGATGTCTGGCTCTTGGAGTTGTGAAACGATAAAACAAACAAACCCAACCGTTTCAGCCTTGTCAATCTAGTTCTCGGTGGACAGATGCCCTGGTGCTCGAAAAGAATCATCCCATTCAATACATCTTGGCAGTGTCAAAAAAAAAAAAAAAAAAAAAAAAAAAAAGCCAGAGATCTTCTAGACGCAAAAGTAAGACTGGCTTCTCATCTCAAAAGAAATCACGTTTGTGGCCACGCGGAAGCTCGTGGGTAAGGGCTGCGGGGGGAAACGCGCGTAACCTCTGCGCGTGCCGTGCCTCGTCGGTGCACAAGCGATTTCTGGTCTCTCGGAGAATCAATCTGATCTGCTTCTGGAGCAAGTTGTCTCTGGACAGTGGTGGCTTAATGGGGCAAGGTCCAGGTTTGTGCCTCGATGTTTCTGGGATGAGCTGGGTTCGTCGTTAGAGTTTGTGGATCGCATCATTAATTAATTAAATGGTATCATTAATTATGGATTTAAATATACTATTGGATGCTTATCCAGCAGGAACTGGCTCAACTTTCTAAGAAAACGGGAGGCTTGGGGTTTGCGTTGGCACGCCGGCAGGGATCGCCCTGTCCCGTCACTACATGGCCGTGGCTCTGCAGCCTTGAAGGCCGGTGCTGGAGGTCCCAGCGCAGCCATCCTCGTGGGCAAAGCCGGGGAGAGGGACGACCCTTCGGACTGGTCTCCTGCCCACGTAGGCAGTCCGGGTTCGGCCCAGCGCCGGGGGACGTGAGGTCTCGGTGGGACGCAGCTCCAACGCGGCCCGGGGTCGGTGAGGCCGTACCCGCCGCGGGGCACAAAACCGTCCTGGAAGTCTTGCCGGATGGGTTGGAAAAACATGTAGAACCCACCGAGTTTGTGGTACGGAAAACTGGCTGCGGCCGAGAAAGGCGGCGAATCGTTTTGGTACAGACGAGGTTTTCTTTTTGGCTAATGATTTGTTTTTAACGTCACACATGGTAACGTGAGAAGTTGCAGCACTCGGGCGTTTTTAATGAATTCATATTGCTTGCATATTAGTAGGAATATTTCCACTGCAGCAAACACCATAAACAGTTTCCACACTGGGGTATGTTATACTGCCACCAGAATTGGTTCTTCTGATGGTTCATTTCTTTTATGCTGAGAATTCAGGACCAATTCAGCTTGGTTTTATGCATCATTAGAGATTTACAATTACTTTGCTATAGTTTCTTTCTGGAAGCCTATCTCTCATGGTTAATGCTACTGGAGCCCTGTTGTGTAGAGGCTGGTATTAGCCACCTTATAGCAATAAAGCGTTTGAGAAGGATTTAGAATTATGAGTGGCTAAATTCTCCGTGCAGTGACTGTAATACTGTTATCCCTTGCTGAGCTTGGGTTGAAACATTTTTTTTTTCTTCTCCTCAAATTAGAAGAAAATGCTGTTTCTTCAAGAGGTTTTGAATCATTTACATGTAATTTTTTGTTGAACTGCTGCAGTGAGAAATGAGGAATTGTGAGAAATTCCATTCGGATTTCATGATGCTTAAAATACGTTTAGATTGTATTAGTATATAATGAAAAGAAGGCGTCCTCATTTTTTATCTCACTTTTAAAAAGTGTAATCATTATTTGTGACTTTCTTTTGATTTTTAGATTTTACATGTGTTGCTAAAGTCAATAAATTTCACAAGCTTTGCCTTTGGACAGTAAGCAGTGGATCTGTATGTGTTATAACCCACATAATTCACATTTTAGATAAATACACTATTGCACTGAAACAAACACGGTAGGCAGTGAATAATATGGGCCCGATCTAAAGGCCATTAAAATCAATGACAAGATTTCAAATTAACTTTTATAGCCCTTGGATCAGGTTCTAAATGGGCAAATTACAGTTATGGAGTTTCCCATTTACATACCTGTGTGCTGCATTTAATATATTTTATGGAATTGAAATTACTTGGTACTCTTTTTCATGCTTTTTCAGGATAAGAATTTGCCAAGGGCATCAACAGCAGTTTTCCCAGGCTTCAGCACAAGGATTATATAGTCAATCCACAAACGACTCAAATCTTTGAGAAGACGGACATGGTTATCAGAGAGGCTTTGACGACAGCAAGGACGGGAGCGCTATCTGCCTTATTCCATCGGAGATTCTCCCTCCCTCTCATTAAGATACTCAGGACATCGGCACCAGCCATCGGGCCCAGAGGAATCGCTCGAAACTTTTAAGGGAATATGCACAAAACCTCGCCCCTGCATTATTTTAAATAGATCCAGTCAGATTTGTCTTGTGTGAGGTTAGAAGGAAGGCTAGGGCACGGCAGCGTCGGGGGAGAGATCCAAAGGTTGCGGGGAATTTTCAAATCCGTGGTTATAACTTGGTAATCTCTCTTCTTTTACAGAATTCTTGAATCCCACCGAGGATGCACAGAGCTGATCTCTAAGTCTGTGATATCTGCTGCCGCTGTAAGTGGGAAAAAGAGACGCCTCTGCCTGCGCTTTTTCAGTGCCCTGTAATGAAAAACACTTTTGGAGCAACACTGGAAATAAGCCATCAAACTATCTGATTAAACCTCTTAGGAAACTGTCACTAATCACCTTCTCTGCTCTTGATGGAATATATTTATGCATTATAAATATACTTACTATGTGTGTGTGCTCCATAAATCACATTCAGCACTTGTATACGATGTATAAGCATATTCTATAGAATACACACAAATACAGATGCCAAACTCCCACAGAGTTCATCACTGGAAAATGTTTGAAGGATCCGATCCTTAATATTTAATGAGCAAGATGCTATTTCCTTCCTCAGCTTTTATCTCTGGTTTGGCATAGTCATTAAATTTGTTGTTTCCTTGCAAGATTATATAATTTATGACCTAATTTTAGACTTTTGTGTAACTGCGCTAAAATACTCGTCGCGTATCTGGATTTCTTCACGCGGAGTGTTGCAGCATGAGACACCAGCCGGAACGCGACTGCTCAGCTCTGAGCTTCCCATCAGTCAGGAGTTCCAGGCATTACAGGAAAACAGCCCGACAATATTCAGATGGCATTACAGGATCAGATTATGTTTGTGGTCGGGTTTTTTTTTTTTCCCCCCCTGTAAAAATATGATTTAGCAGCATTTCCGAAGCCAGCTGCCTGCAGCGGTTGGCAGGAATCCCCAGGTAATCCAGTAATCACCCCGCAACCCCTATTGCTTAAACCAGTTTCGCGTAGCAGCTTCTGACTTTGAGACCACCCTGGGACAAAGCGACGCCGTTTTCCTCGCGGGCAGGGCTGTGCGGAGCTGGGGACGGCGGCGGAAGGACGACGCTTACTGCTCTGACCTGACTCTTGGCTGGGCGGATTTTTTTTTTATTTTTTTTTTTTTTTTCTGCACAAGGTGTTGCCAGATAACTCCGAAATGAATTAGGCTAAAGCTGCAGCCACTTTTTTTTTTTTTTTTTTTTTTTTTGTGGCTATGACTATCCAGGAAGAAATCTACTCTATTTACTTAGAATCACTGTCATTAAAACTAGTTCTTAGCTCTTCACATAGTACTTTACATTGGAAAGAAAATTCAGTGAATGGTGAAAATGCAGCATTTCTTTTATACAAGATTTGAAGCTGATCTAGCAAATATTCTCCTAATCTATGTCAGAATCATTTCCAAACAGCAACCAAGACATGAGAGATAACAAAAAACAAAACATAAAGGCCAGGAGAGTTGAAAGAATAAAAACTAGGACTACAAAGAGAATGAGAAAAGTCCAGACAAGATTTCAGTTCCACAGGCAGAATTTTTTTTAGTTGCCTTAGTGTTCTAATAGTACATTCAAGTCATTCAAAGGCGAGATAAAAGAAGGATTTTGTAAAGGGAGACTTACAGAATTAAAATCACTTAATACTTGGGAATTTCCCTTCAGTAGATAAGGATTAAACCTGAAAGGTAGAATTAGAGATGGAAAGCAGAAAATGCAAAAGAAAGCAGAGCTTCTGAAAGTCAATAACAGAACAGATATACCAATAACTTAGTGGATAAAACAAGAGATGAACATGACTGAGGAAAAAAAAAAAAGATAAAAAAGGCAGCGGTGTGCCTGCAGGTACATCAAGGATTAAACAATGTTCCTTTAGTGAAAGAATTATTTACCATTGCATCACAGTTCTTAAAGTAAATGAAATCGAATTATGCTCACAATAACTTCATGAACCTGTGAAAGGTGCAGTATGACTCCACAGACATCACTCTACAATGAACAATTCCTTTAATCCCAGAACTGACAAATCTCTGTCTACTGATACTCTACTCTTATCCAGTAAAAACTAGTTACATTTCACGTTGAAACCTTTACCTCTGAGGCAACCTGTGAAGCAACCAGTAGTAAAGAAATCTTAGCGGTATTACTGAGTTTTACATCATTGAGAAGAAAAAAAAAAAAACAAAAAAACCCCACCCAAACCTAGAAAGAAACTTAAAACAGTGAATACACAGACACTTACTAAGCTTTTGTGTCAAAACCAAGCAGCATGCTACTATTAAGATTCAACCTATTCAAATGATTCTGAACACTATTAAAAGGCCTCTTACTGTATAAAGTGGGCAAGTCAAGAGGAAACCAGCAGAAAACATTGACAATAAACAACTTGAAAAGAAGGTGGTTTTTCTTCTTTTTTTTTTTTTTTCCTACAGAATTCATCACTATCCCATGCAACTTAGATAAGCACTGCCAGCTGGAAGCTAATTACATTCAGCTGAACCTAATTATTCAAACCCCCTTAATAAGAGGCGAAGCTATTGCTGTTAAGCACAGACAAGTGTATTGGGCTGAAAAGAAGATAAGACATTCTAAGTTATATAGGTGTTGACCTACTTTTGTTATGTATTGTTACTATTCTTTCTCCAAGTGTGCTATTAAAACAATGTTATGCTCATTATTTCCACAAGAAAAAAAATAAAAGGTCACAGGATTTTCTTATAGACTCAGCTTTAACTAGTGATTTGAAATAGGGATGTTGAAAGCAGTTTCCTCCTCCAGCAGTTCTGGGCCTCCCTCCTGCCCAGCTGCTGGAGCCCAGCCTGGGGACTCAGGGTCTTTGCCCGGGCTGAGGGGACACAGCTGCTGCTTTCATGTTTGTAGGTACAACCAGTAGCGAAGCTCAACACATATTGCAGAGACACGCACAGGTGCATCTGTGCAGGACACTGGCACAGCCAGTCACAGAGACTGCTGCAAACAAGGCACTGCCTTGACCTGCACCTACGTAGAGGGCTCTTATAAACACAAGCACACACAGCCAAGTCATTGTCATTTCCCCCAACCTTAGGCTGGCAGAGACAGGTCACTAATGCAAGTGTACACACAACACTCTCAAGGTTCACATGCAGATGCACATTTGTGGATTCCCCAAGTACTAGCATGGTACCTGTCTGCCCAGTGCCCCTGCCCACATCGCAGCCCCCTTACCCATCCCACGCGTCCCCTACTCAGAGGCTGGTCCTGCTTGGCGTTTGCTGCGCACACACAGCACTCACACTCCACTCATCCCACAGACTCCCCACACTTGTGGGTCCTCCAGATACCAGCATGGACCCCATGCCTGCCTGATACTCTGGCCTGGACCCAAGGTCCTCCTACTCTCCAGTTGGCCCAGCTAAAGGTTTGTGAGAGGCTGGGGAAGATACAGGCACCCAGCACCTGGGCTGTGTCCTATGTCCTGCTTCAGCTGCCAGTGCTGAGCCTCTCACTCACCTTGCTCACACCAATCCCCCCAGTAGCTGATTTCTGGGACAAGCACTGTTCCTGCCCCACGGCTGGAGGTTAAAGACCCTCACTGACTCCAGTGGTCACTTGCTCTATTCTTTTCTGAACCTCATGAACACATCATTCCTTGCTATTGTATGGAGTTTATGTTTCCAGGTGTTGGTAACAGGCGGGCTGCAGGGCAGCCTCTGTGAGGAGAGGCCGGGGCTGCCCCGTGCTGGACACAGCTGGCTCCAGCCGGCTCCAACCCACCCACCCCAGGGCCCAGCTCAGCCCTGTGGCCAAGGTGGTGGCACTTCTGGGAAAATGTATTTTAAAAGGGCCAAAATGCTGCATGGCAGTGAGGAGTGAGAGAAAAAAAGTGTGAGAATAAAATCCTGCAAACACAAAGGTCAGAAAAAAGGAGGTGGAGGAGGTAGTCCAGGCACCAGAGCAGGGATTGCCCTGCCGCCCATGGAAGAGATCACAGTGGAACAGGTATTTCACTACAGTCTACAGAAAAAAATCCATCAAAAGCAGGTGTGTGTTCTCTGAAGGAACTGTGCCCACAGAAAACCCACACTAGAGCAGGGTTATCCTGCAGGACTGCAGCCCTTTGGGAGGACCCACTCTGGATCAGCAGTAAAGTATGAGGAAGAAGCAGCAGCAGAGAGGAACTGTTATGGACTGACCACATCCCCTACTCCCCATCCACTTGCACTGCTTGTGAGGTGAGGTGAGGACTTGGGAATGAAGTTGAGTCTGGAAAAAACAGGGAGTAGGAGAAAGCACCATTTTAATTTTGTCTCTGTTTCTCACTAGCCAAATCTATTTTAATTGTCAATAAAGTAGTTTTCCTCAAGTTGAGTCTGTTTTGCCTGTGAAGGTAATTGGTAAGCAAACTGTCCTTATCCTTACCCATGAGCTTTTTCCATCTTGTTTTCTCCTCCTGTCTTGTTGAGGGAGAGGAGTGAGGGAGTGGCTGGGTGGGCATCTGGCAGCCACCCAAGGTAACCCGCCACAGCCATTATGACGCTCTAGCACTGGAACAGAGTTTATGCACTCCCTGTCCACCCTCAGAGGTTTTCAAGATCGAATAGCATAAAGGCCTGTGCAACCTGGCCTGACCTCACAGCTGAGATTTAAGCAGGAATTTGGACTGGGGTCTCCCTTCAGTCCCTTTCAACTTGAATTATTCCACAATTCTATGATAATGCAGGTGCTTTGTGTTCAAAGCAAGCTTCTAGTAAGGAAACTTCAATAATACAAGCAGAGCTCACCCAAAGTTTAAGGAATATTCTGAAATCATTCAGTCAGTCATGCTGGAAAAACAAGAAGTATCTACAAAATTTGGCTGGAGATACAATTTTGTAAGAGGAATGTTTAAATCTTAGAATTTAGTTTAAATCTGATCTACAGCTTGTCTACCTAATATTCTAAAAAGGTGTCAAAAATACATTTGTAGTAAGAGAATATGACTGGAGTGGCTCATCACGTCAGCCTGATGATTTTATGACTAGAATAAGTATTAGCTAGAAGGAAAAACACAAAGACAATTACAAACCCAAATGTAACACAAGCCACAGAAAATCTGCACATCCTCTAATAAAAGTAAGACCTTTAATATCACTGGAAGTCTGCTTGGATGTTTGCAAACAGACTGTCAGCTTCCAGAGTCCTTTTGTGAAAGATAGCTTCCATAAATGGTGAAACCAACTAAAACACATCACAACAACCCACAGTTATTTGCTAGTCTGATATGCGAGGAAAATGCTTCTTGATCCTAGATCTGAGGATCTAGGAAGAGTTTAAAGAGTTAATCCTCTCCATAATGCACTGTTTCACACAATTTTTACACAGTCACATACAACTGTCTCCAGAGACCCTTCCCAATTGCTATGTAAAAGCTCTGCTATATCATGTTTTGAAGCCTTTCTCCCATTAGCTGTGCAGCATGTTCAGTACTGCTTCATTTTGTATCATACTAGTATTTCTATATTCCTCTGATGCCAAGCAGTAGAAGGCTGTATTTTTAGAATCACTTTATACAAAGAGCATTGCTCTCCAAGAACCTAGTTTCAGCACAGGGCTATATTGAAAGTAATATAGGGAGATCCAAGAAAGGTGATCTGATAACTGATCTTATCTAGGCCTCAATTATTTTTCGTGTTTGGAAACTGTAGCTTACTTGGAATTATAATGCTGATTTCACAATTCAGTAAAAAAGGATATGCAAATTCTGGTAATAAAAGTTGCAGTAGAAAACTGCCACATCTTCCTACCCTGTTAAAATGTTCTGGAATAAAATGGGAGGCATAAGTCAATGCAAGTTGCACAAAGAACAGAAGGTTTATCTTAAATTGGTCTGAAAAAGTAATGTTAATGGCAATAGTCATCTATGAAACGTTTATTATCAGAAATTCATAAAAGAAGACAAGGTAATTGTATTATTAATTCAGTTATACCTTTTTATAGGTTTAAATTAATTTTCTGAAGACTGTTAATTAAAACTGAAGTTAAGCCTGCACTGGGACTCCTCTGAATTGCCAAGAATGCAAGGAGTTGTCTTCGTCAGCAGCCAGTTATGTCCAGACCACAAAGCCTTTTTACAGAGCTAAGGTAAGTGAGGAGCAACTTGACTTGAGGAAGCAGAGCCAAGCCTAGGAAAAGCAGTCTTAATATTAGTTAAATTTTAAATTTTTAACTACATTACCATGAACTCTGGGTATATTCAGTAATGCTAACAACATCCAGAGACTGCTTACTTGATGGAGGACAGTGAAGCTGCTTTCAGCATTACATTGAAGATCTGTCATCACCTAGGCAGTCAAGAGCAATATATGGTCCATCATATTCTCTTCTTGGATAGAAAATGAATGTCCATACTACTTTCTTCCTCAGAAAAATTAAAAAATGAGGGAGCTTAAACATGTTCAACTTAGTATAGATAAATATGTATTATGTCTGATAATATATGGAATATTTCTGTCAGATATGTTCATCATGAGTATCTAAATGGAAATTAACAAAGTTACATTAAGAAAAAAAATGGGGAGCACAATGAAGATAGTCTCCTTTGCAAGAATTTTTACATGGATAATATTGTGGCCTTATAAAATAAAATAGATCTTTCTTACCCTCACCCTCTTGACATAAAAACAATTTTAATATTCATTATCTTCTCTCACAAGTATCCTTGAGAATATGCAAAACAAAATGCATGGTACTTGCTATCAGAGAGTCAGTCATGTGTGTTAACAATCAGCTGTTTCAGTGCCTTGCAGTGTGGCAGTTAATAACTGTCCATAAATGTAGAGTCAGTAAATATAGGCATGAAATATGAAACTGCCTATAAATATGTAAATTGTCTGAAAAGTTTAAAAATGTTTGACTTGGGATTTTTCAGTATAATGTTTCTGTTATTGCCCCTGCAGTTTAAAAGAACTAGTTTTCATCAAGGGTGTCAAACAGTAATATGATTTTGTTAAATCTTTAAAATAACGAGTTTAAATTAAGCATCTGAAATTTTAAACACAGAAAACAAATGGTAGAATACAGAAAACTTTCCAGTCTCCAAAACTAACAACATATTTCTTAAATAAGAAGTGGGGACTTTTGTATTAAAAAGTAAAATCCAGAAGATTTTAAAATACTGATAAGTAGTGAGCATCATGCTGATTCTCTGTACACCTCACCATGACATTGTTCTTCAGTCACTGCAAGAAATCCTACTAGGTCTTCTGGTTATGTCTTTGTACATATGGATTTACTGTGGAGAGATCACCTGCATGACTGACAAAAAAGCCACAAAATATTCTAATGGAGATTATTTAATTTGAGATTAGAATATGGTTGTTCATGATCATTTCAACATAAATCTATGCTGAAAAAGTTGTCGATTTGTACTTTGGTCTCTAGGCAGTAAAAAAGAATCTCTCTTACTTCACTGAAGTTTTGTGATAGTCCACTGAGAGATTCACACTAGAAAGTGGAATTCGATAAAGTCAGGTATATGACACTTCCCTCCTCCCAAGTATACTTCTACACTACTACACTAGGTTATTGTTTGTGCAATAGACAAAGATGTTTTTAATAATACTTCTGTTGTTGTTTAAGCCCAGCCAGCAACAAAGCACTACGAAGCTGCTCTCCAGCTTACTCCTCCCCCCAGCCCTGGTGGGATGAGGAGAAAATACAAAGAAACGTTCGTGGGTCAAGACAAGGACAGGGAAGGATCACTCACCACTTATGATCACAGGCAAAAGACAGGCTCAACTTGGGGAAGAAACAAAATTAATTTCATTTACTACAAGTCAAATCAAAACAAGGGTAATGAGAAGTAAACCCAAATCTTAAAACACCTTCCCTCTACCCTCCCTCCTTCCCAGCTTAACTTCACTCCCGGTTCTCTCTCCCTTCTCCCTCCAGAGGCACAGGAGGACAGGGAATGGGGGTTGGGGTCAGTTTTCCACACATTGTCTCCACCGCTCCTTCCTCCTCAGGGGGAGGACTCCGCACTCCTCCCCTGCTCCAGCGTGTGGTCCCTCCAACAGGAGATAGACCTTCACAAAGATCTCCAGTGTGGGTCGATCTTCAGTCACAGGCCGATCTTCAGACACAGACCCCAGTGCAGACTTTCCCATGGATCATGGCCATCTTGGGGGGCATCCCCCTGCTCCGGCGTGGGCTCCTCTCTCCCCAGGCTGCAGGTGGTCATCTGCTCCCCGCTCCCCTCCATGGGCTGGGGGGGGACAGCCTGCAGTCTCGTCTCACCACGGGCTGCAGTGGCATCCCCTCCTCCTCCTCCTTCCTCACTGACCTGGTATCTGCAGAGGGGTTCCTCTCACATTCCCATCCCCTACTGGCTGCAGGTTCCCCTTCTTAAATCTGTTCTCCCAGAGGTGATATCACCATTGCTGACTGGGTCGGCTTTGGTCAGAAGTGGGTCCAACTTGGAGCCAGGGAAGCTTCAAGCAGCTTTTCACAGGAGCTGTCCCTGTAGCCTTCTCCCCTGCTACCAAGACCCCACAACACAAACCCAAAACAAGAGTCTATGAAGAAATCAAGTTATGAAGTCAAATTGTACTTCTTCTATTGAGTTTGCCAAATTAAGATAGTTATTTTGTCCACATTTCGGCAATGCTTTCCTCAGATCTATAGGCTATATAAAAGGGAAATGAAAGTAATAATCACAAAAACTGAAAAATATGTTGCTTAAATGCCTCCAAAACAAAAATCTTTATATTATTCCCTTCATTTTCTGAACTCTGGCATTTAGATTAAAAACCAAAAGATGATTTGTCACTTAGCTATACAAGAGGCGCTATATAAGAGGCACTACCGCTGTCGCTGACAGGCTCAGCCTGGGCCAGAGGCAAGTCAGACTCGGAGCTGGGGAAGCTTTGAGCAGCTTCTCACAGGAGCCGGCCCTGCGGCCTCTCCCCCACTACCAAAGAAAAACCGCGCCACACAAACCAATAACAATTTCAAATCTGCATGTTTAAGAAAAGAAAGAATTCTTGATTTTTTTTCTGCCTTCAGATGAGCCATATTGATGGGCACCTCATTATTCCTTCCATTTCAGTTAAATTTACCCTCTAGTCATAACATTCATATCAATTACAAGAAGTGCCTGTGATGTTTTCAAGACCATTTAAGGGCCTTTGGTGGAGTGGTGGCATTTAGCTGATATGGGAAGCTGCTGTTGCCAAGGTTTGCCTTTTCTTGGTTGATATAAAAAGGCAACAAAGTACTTGCTATTGAAAATTATTTGAACAGTCAGCAGTAATAACTATAACACAGATATATAAGAGACCTAGAAAATAGGGAAAAAGACATGAGATTCGTCATACACTAAAACTAATAACTGTGAAGATTCCTGGGAAAAATAAAAAATATTTTTTATGACATAGAAAAAGCTTTTATACAGGAAGGAAGGAAGTTTCCAAACAATACTGGGTAAGTGTTGGTGAGATAAGTTTGCTAGCCCTGTTCCATTCTATTTTTAAAGGACCTGTTCCATTCTATTTCTAAAGGAGACTTTAACACTTTCTTGCAGAAAACAACCAGAAAGATAGGAAAACAAACAATGTCAGAATGGAAAAAGAAAATCTCTGTTAGCCAGATCTGAATTATTCACTGCCTGCTGTTTGCTATTCTCCTTCAGAAATATTTCAGTCACTCTACTCTCACAGCCAGAAACAAGGTGACTTAGCCAGCATCATAGGTGAGTGATTGCATAGAACCACAGATTTTAATAATGAATTATGCAAACTAACTAGTTCTTGCCTATTAGAATAGGAATAATTCCTCTCAATCTCCAACTGCATTTCTTAAAAAAACCAGAAAAATCCATGAGAAAACTGTTAGCTTGGAAATCCATTATTTTAAATAAATATGTTATGTGACAAACAGATAAAATAGAGAGAAAATACAAGACAGAAGACATTTAGGCTACTTCCTACAGGGCTCTACAAAATACTGCATGGGGTGATTGAATAGAACAGTTACCCATGGGTTTTGCTGGGTAAGTTTTTTGGAGCAGACAACATCCACCTTCTCAGTTCTTCAACTGTATAGTGGTAATTCACCAAGAACCAACCCCTTAAGCTCCCCTAGATCTGGTTGCCTTCTTAAAGCTTTCCTTTTCATCAAATAAAAGAATGATAATTCTTTTATATGTTGCTGACTTCGTGAATGTGTAAATCATTGCATATATAAAATAACAGTTTTCAGCCAAATATAAACACGGCGTCTTTCATATTCTCTATAGTCTCATTTTGTCTATTTCACTAGTGAATTAGAAGTATCTGAAGTGAAAAAAAAGAGGTAAATTTCATTTAGAACTACTTTGGTAAGAAAATCTTTTTTCAAAAAGTATTTAATACTCTGCAGTCATACTATCACCTCTGAAAAACACTACATTATTTCAATAATCTCCAGGCTAAATAAAGTTCACTCAAGGTCATGGCCTTTAATGAGTTCCCTGGATATTCTTTAAGACATTGGATATATTGAAAGGTAAGCCTTACCTACAAACATAAATAGTTTATTATGAAGTGGAATTCCTCTTCTTAAATGATAAGGAAGGAAATTAATTAAAGTCATCTTACAACTTTTATAGTGCAGCACTGAGTTTTTTAGATTCTAACATCTTTTCTATGATATTAAAGATCAAAAAAACCAGAAAAGTGCACTTGGGAATACAGATAATCTTTTTTAATGAAGGGGTGATGCCTGAGGTGAAAAAATCAATCTCTACATTAAAACAGGAATTTTAACTCATATTTACATAAATATTTGACATAAGGAAACTTTTGTTATAAAGCAAAATGTTGTTCAGTGGAATATTTGAATCTTTATAATGCATCATGAAATGTATCAGTAATTTCATAGCTTATACTTCAGAAATATTTTCTTGAGTTCTTGAAATGTGGAAATATTAATTAAAATGAATGTGTAAAACTAAACTCCACCTTGACTTTTAAATATTTTATGGAAAACCTATTTATGTTGCCAACTCTCCAGAAGCCTCAAAAAAACACATAGTTGTAATTTCTAGCTGTTAGAAATCAAGCAGACAATAAATTTATAAGTCTAAGAGTAGGTTTTCTGTCTATTAATGTTTACCATGTTAACAACCATCAAAAGTTTTGAATATCAGTCAGTACAACTGAGATGTTCAAATGAAAATCAGATTACTGTATATGTAGAAATGACTTAGTAATATCAAAAATAATGATCAGAGTGGTTACATCTGACCTCTGCAGAAATTATATTGAACCAAAATGTACATGAGTGCTGCAGTGCTTAATATCCCAGACAGCTTTTTTTTTTTTCTTCAAGGAAAATATAGGTTTTTTTCTCCTCATATTTAGTTTTAATTTTCTGGTATCCTATGATATTAGAATCTTTTGCTACTATCTATTATCAATAATCCCAATCTAGCTTGTTAAACATGAACTGTAAAATGTTATATTCCACTTTGCTGTCAAATGCCCCAAACAGAATGTTTCAGCCCATAACTTTAAAATATATAATGTTGCCAAATACAGTTATTTTCTGCTACCAGCATGTACAATACAAATTATCATCATCACTTCTTCCTCCAGAGATGCTGAGCCTGTCCTACAAATCAAACTTCTGAACATTATCATCTTCACTGAGATATGTCATTGTTGAGGTTTAACCCCAGCCAGAAACTAAGCACCACACAGCTGCTCACTGACTCCCCTCCCCCCCGCCCCCCGCCCCATGCAATGGGATGAGGGAGAGAACTGAGAAAAAAAAGTAAAACTCATGGGTTGAGATAAGAACAGTTTAATAGAACAGAAAAGAAGAAACTATTAACAATAATAAAATGACAATAATAATAATAAAAGGATTGGAATATACAAGTGATGCACAATGCA
>JAVJGG010000039.1:21948623-22013032 GCA_035590195.1 Aviceda cuculoides
GAAATGAATTAGGCTAAAGGGGCAGCCACTTTTTTTTTTTTTTTTTTTTTTTTTTTGTGCCTTCTGTGTGTCCAGGGTAATTCAGCGGTGCCATAAATAGCGTCATGAGTTTCAGGTGTTTTGTCAATTTAAACCATATTGTTTGGACCGGTCTTTCATCACGTTTAATATATCGGCTATTGCATTAATGCGTTTTGAGAGCACTTTATTCTGGTGTTTAAGAGGGAAGTGGCTCGCGGTTGAGGACAAGGTTAGACGCTTGCCTTGTGGCCGCAGAGCAGTTATGAGGCTTTTTTCCTCTTTTTCTGCCTTACCCCAGGGTATCTAGCACAGATGCCAGAGGTGGGGTGCTGCACCCTCAGGCCAGCACCCAGAGCGATAGGGACCACGTACCTGCAGCTCGGTGCACCCCTCTAATATAATAACCCCTCCGACTTAATGCAGCGTATGGGCTGGGGCTGGTGCCTACACAAAAGAAGAATAATCCTTGTGAAAAGGTGACATTATTTCTTGGAATAAGATGGATTGGGGAGTGTATCTGCTTGGCTTTAGTGGAGCAGTTCCAGGAAAGCAGCAGTGACCAAAGTGTTTTCAGTACCACATAATTCAAGAGTAAAATCATAATTCCAATTACCATTTCAGCCATTTCTGGCCTTGGGAAACCTATGCTAATATTTATTATTGTATGATTGACCTACGATTTCTTCATCATTTACATTAGCAACTATGATATTCATAGTAACATCCTTTAAATCATATAAGCAGATGTCAGCAGTGCATGATGAAGTCACATCCTGCAGATTTTTTATTTACTTAGTCCATTTTTTTTCCTGGTAAAATAACATTGTGAGATGCATAATCTCACCTCCACGAGGCCTCTAGGGGCATATATAATCACAGAATGCATTTTCTATAATCTCACAAAATGAGTCAATTCTGTCTGAGGTACAAACAGTTATACAAAGTCAGTATTTCACTTCCATCATTGCCTGACATCATCTTCCACACAGTGCAAGAAAATATTTACTTAGCTCTTTGACATGAATTGCCACAAAGCCCTTGGAACAAAAAATTGAGGAAAGCGAGGAACTAGAATGGAATAACTTGGTTTAAAAAATTTAGCCCCTTTTCTGGGTGCAGGATTTAGGTTTGTAACTTTGTCAAATATTTTCTTATAGTAGCCGGACGGGCCATAGACACCTCTAATCTCTGTTCTTCAGTGAGATGGCTACACACAAATCAGAGGGTTGCCCAGAATATCCGAAGCTGGAAGCTGATCCTCTTTCTTCTCCATCTAAACATTTTCTTTGCCCAAGCAAGCGTTTGCCTGGGTGAATTAAGCTACTGCACTTATTTTCCAGGCAGCTTCCCATGGCAGAGCAGGCAATGCCTGACAATAACCTCCCTGAAAACAGCTTAGTGTTCCATACAGGCGTTACCAGCTGTAATTCTTATTAGGTCTAAGAGAACTTTTAATTCCTTCTGCCCCTCCCAGCACAGGAGAGGGCACCGACAGACTTTCTGGAGTCGGACCGGTACGTTCCCAGCTGGGAAGCACAGCCGCTTCTGCACCGTGCAGGTGGGGTGCCGAGGGCACCCCCTTCAAGCAGCGTTGATAGAATTGTATTTATCCATGAAGGGACAGTAAAATTTTTTTTCAGATTGTTCCGGGGACGCTCCAAAACTAAAAAGTTTTCATTTTCCATTTGTCTCCCGTACCCGCTACTCGTCTCCCTGCCTCAACCCAGCTCCTACTTTTGCTCACCTCCGACAGCACGGCCAGGCGCCTTCCAGCATCTCCTCGGGAAAAGTCCACATTGGTGGAGCTGAGCAAACTGGGACCCATGGGCGCCAGCCGGAGCGGGCTGTCTTTGGTCGTCGTCATCTCTCATCCGTCGCTTTTTTACTGAAGTTAAATTCTTCTGAACTTACATTGCCTTAAAGGGTTTACCTGGCTCAGCGGGTGCCCGGCTCAGGATGTTTCAGAGAGTTTTTGGATCATTTTGAACAAATTTTTAAGGTTCCTGGGCCTTATACAGCCTGTCAGGCAGGTGGACTCTTTTCTACTCTCTGGGCATGTAGCCCTGAAAACGCCCTCTCATTTCTAGATGTAAGGCGAGGTAAAGAGGTCAGAATAGTCCTGGATCATGTTTCTGAAGATTGGCGGTGTATAATAATTATTAACAGTTTCTGTAACGGCGCAGGTTACAGACATGGGACCAAACACCTGCAGTGAACCTCCCCGGGCGAAATTCTCCTCGGCTTCAATCACGGTTTTTCCGGAGAAGAGACTGCTGGCTGCGCTCAGGGCAATCCGCCTGTTCCTGGTTCAAGAGGCACTTATAATCTACGGCTAAGAGACTTATTAGCAATGTAAAAATGAATTTGAAGCAAGAAAAGTATTCTTCCTAGAAGAAATATATTTTTTGTAAAATTAGTTTTGCCGACAGAAGTAATTGGGCTGACTCCTTGTGACTGTGGATGTTATTTGTTGCCCCTTATCTCACCAAAGCAAAGGGTACCAAATACTTTGAACTTTGTAAATAATTGTTTCCAAAGTGGTTTTTTTTCCTCTACATAAATTCTTTAGAGAAAAGCTGCCTTCTAATCCTTTCTCTTCCAAAGCTTTTACAGCTCAGCTTCTTCCCACTCTAGATGTCTTTTATTTTCCCTTTTTTGGGTTTTAATATTTCTTAGATATTAGAAAAGTCTCTTTTAAGGGTAAATCTAGAGCTTTTGCTCAGTTTGGAAAAGTCATTCCTAAAGCTTTAATAAACTGGAGAGAAAGAGAGAAAAAAATAAATAAAAGAACATTATCCCGAGCTGCCGCAGATGCTGGGGTTGTGGCTGGGAGACGCGCGCCAAGAGCCTGACCAGTGCCCAGAGCCGGGCTCCTGACCATCGCTCTGGCTGGTTTTTCTCGCTCCGTGTACCCGGCTGGTGCAAACTGGTGGCGGAAGAGTTGGTCCTTCGCTGATTCTTCCTGTCTTCTGGGCTGGTCAGGAGCCGGGAGCTGCTCTGTCCCCTCCACGCCCCCCCAGCTATCCCCTCGTGTGCTGAGGAGAGGGGCACGGTTTTCTTAAAAACACAGTTTTTGTGGATTGCATTTCACTTTTGCAGCCACGGCAAGAAATACTAAGGCAGAAACACGACAGAAAGCTCTCCCAGAGTCTGCGTTTTTCATGCAGTGTCGGGGGCCTGCAGGAAATCCACACTTAATATCTGCATAAAAACAAGCACGCTCACCCATGTGGGAAAAGTGAAATGCTGGAAAAGCGAGACACGGCTTACTCCATCATCCTGGAAAGTTGAACGTGAATGGTTTTTAGTTATTTGTCTCTCTGCTATCTCCCTATTTGTTTACTTATTTTGGCAAAAGGCACAGCTGATGAGAAATGTATGTCTCTAACCGGAGCAGTCACCTCGCCTTGGGTTCTCAGAAGCGACAAGGACGGGTATGGTTTGGGCAGACCTGTGTAGCCCAGAAAAATAAATGACAACTGCCCGTGCTCCTGTTGCCGCTGGAGCGGGATGGGTGTTCAATCCCGGTCTCCAGCCTAAGGCAGCAGGCTTAAGGGAGCAGCAAAGCCCAGGCATCCGTGGGCAACTTCTGGAGTGGCAGAGGCTTCCTAGCAGATCCCAAAGGAAGGATCTTGTCGAGACGCCTTGTTGTGTCAGTCTCAAACCAAGGGTGCAAAACCCCCAGGGCCAGTGTAGGGCTCGTCGGCCCTTCGTCCAGTCGGGATCCAGCTGCTGTGGCGGGATGCGGATGTGTTTGTGCCATGGTGCCGTTCCCCAGCCATCCTCCAGTGCCAAGGGCGGGAAGTAATTCCTGCTAAGCCCAGCTGTGAGACGTACTTCTTGAGTCTTCAAGTAAGAACTTGGTAGGAAGCTCCCACCAAGACTGATCTTCCTTCCTTCCTTCTCTTCCGTCCATCCGTCCTTCCTTCCTTCTCTTCCGTCCATCCATCCTTCCTTCCTTCCATCCATCCGTCCTTCCTTCCTTCCATCCATCCGTCCTTCCTTCCATCCATCCGTCCTTCCTTCCATCCATCCGTCCTTCCTTCCTTCCTTCCATCCATCCGTCCTTCCTTCCTTCCTTCTCTTCCGTCCATCCATCCATCCTTCCTTCCTTCCTTCCATCCATCCCTCCTTCCTTCCCCTCCTCCAAAGCCGGCGTTTTCAGGTCTTAGATGCCACCAGCAGCTCCCCAGGTGCTTTTTGTTGATGGTTTGCTCCCTGACCCAGCCGAGATGGGAAGGAACGTAAAACTTCCAGTATTTTTTTCTTTTAAAAAAAAAAAAAAAAAAAAGTTTACGATTCTTAAGAAGGCGCCTTACAGCAGAGTCCAAATGGGAACGTTTGCATTCGATACCATCCGTCGACGCCGCGACACCGAGGGAGCGGCTACTCCAGCTCCCCTCATGGGGGTGGACGGAAGGAGCCGTCAGGGAGCCGCGGGCGGCCGCCGCGCCGAGCGGGGTGGGAGCCATGCTGGCAGAGATCCCTTCCGCAGAGGGGATTTCTGCGCTGACAATTTTTGGCTCCTTTAGGTTACTTTGGAGCTGCACAGAATATGTAATGTTCTGCGCTCGCGGAGGGGCTGACAGGGAACTTAAATACAGATTGCAAAGATAGATCATCTCCCAGCATCACTTTGTTTTCTGCTGCTCTAAAATCATTTTACTTGTTCCTGCAGCTACTATAAAGCCAGAAGAGCTCTCTATATTTGCTTCCCGGATGCCTTTTTCTCCTCTGCTTACAACTATAAAAGCATCTTTTCATGCTCCAAATCAGAGATAAATTGAAATCTCTGCTGAAGAAATAAAACACAAGGCTAATCAAATTGTAGCACAGGAAGCAGCCTTCAGCCAGTGCATTTTTTGAGAGCTATTTTTAGAATATATTTTTATTTTGTCACTCCATATGGGAAGTCAAGCCCATATGGTTTGGGAGAATGGAAGGTTGTGCTTTTATAGAGATCTCACAAACCATCCCTGCTCAGCCACGTACTTAAACATGTGCTTAAATCCAATTGTCTGCGATGGGACTGAAGCACATAAACTCCTCGTGACTGGGGCCTCGGGCCCTGTCTGAGGTTGTAACGGTATTATTCCCTCCTGAGATGTAAAACTATTCCATATTCGTTAAACCAGTCTCCAGTTAACTTGGGTCTTCTTAATTATGACATTTTTTATTCATACACCTTCCTTTTTTTTTTTTTTTTTCCCTTTTCATTTCTTCATTTCTTCTCCATCGTTTGGATGCCCTGATGAACGCGGTTGGTCCAGTACCAGCCAGGATGCAAAGCTGAGCATCCCTCGCCATCGCTCGCCCGCTCGTCACAGTAGATGTTGCTGCCCTGCAAATATCGAGATTAATGTAGTGTTGGGCAATATGACTGTGTTCTGCCCACAACACCGCGGCACCTTCTGAGTATGCTGATGAAGCAATAATTGGCTAGAAAAGGTATCGTATTTCTGATAAACTAAATGTGTAAAATTAGAAACATGTCCTCAGTGTTAATCCACCAGAATATCCATTTTGCTTGTGTTTTAGGTTGTCCCATGAGACTTAACCGAAAGTTATGTTTCTCTTAAGGAATTTCATGGGATGGTTAAAAACATCTACAGAAAGTTTCTAGCCTGGTAAATCCCAAAGGATCATTTTACGAATATTTTCTATTGTAATCCCGGAGCTTCTTCCCCGTGCAGGTTCTCAGAAGGTGAAATTAAAAGAAAAAACCAAACCGACCAACCAAATTTAAAACACGTGTTCTTGATTACAATTTGAAAGGCAAAATCTACCCGAGCCTGTGTTCCCTGCGCTCCCTCCTCTATCACCGACCGCGCTATTGAGGTACCACTCGTACAGGCGAGTAGGGACGCCCCTAAAACACTGACAACAGTCAGGGGGCACTCGAATTTTTCAGTCGTAGCAAATGCTTGGAGGTGTTGGTATCCGGATCGACCTGTCGGCTGCTGAATGCCCAAATCTATAATTCAAAGTCATCTTGGAAACTCGAAGGGCTCCTGAGGTTCTCCGCAGGCGGGCAAGGGGCGACGCTAAATTGCACCTCAGACAGTATGAAAGGCCTAAATAACTCTTTTAATATGTCCGGCGTGATAGCTGACTTTGCGAGACATAGCAAAATGCAGCTGGGTGCTCTTATCTGTAGTACAGTGAACAGAGGCTCAGAAATTTGGGCGGTGTGGTTTACGCAGGTTCGGCGGAGCAAACACCCTGCAGAACTGCTTTCTGACTAGAGGAGAAGGCATTTTCTGTGTTATTTTTGATTCAAGAGTTCTCCTTGGCCCCAACATGGAAGCAGAGCTGAAGAAAGAGCAGGGCATTGGCAGTTAATATTTTTATGCTTTTTTTTTTCCTTAGGGAACAAGTCTCTACCGTTTTTCTTGGATAAAGTGCAATGGGAATAGGGCTGCGCAGTGGAGAATTCAGTGTGGCCGAAGGATGGGAAGCATGAAGATTTCTGAGATGGTTTGGATGCTGCTTCCACCGAGTAGAAGGGATGTTATACTAGAATTGTTCATCAAAACTGAGACCTCGTAGGGATTATTCTATTGGAAAATCAAGAAAACAACCACTGATTCTTTTCCTCTATGAATACAAACCAGAGATCTTGTACAATAGGAGACAATGTTAAAATAACCAAGCACCAGAAGGGTCTAAAAGGAAAAGCCTGAGGTTAGAGCAGAGAGAAACCGTAAAAAGTTTTAAAAGAAATTTTATAAAGCCTTATTTGTATTCAAAATCTATGATCATTTTGAAATCAAAATAACTACTGTTAGATTATTTGCTCAAAGCAGCTTTATAGTCTGAAAAAAACCCCATCGCTTGTATCCCACTTCAAAAAATAATTCTATACTATTCTGAAATCCCCAAAGACAATAAAAATCACCTGGATTTATGATGCTCGGGTGTATTGGAATGAGATGCAAGTAGCTGGGTTTACCCAGGAATGTTGTTCTGGAATATTCGAATAACGACTTTTGGACCAGGTGCTTGGGTTGTGTGTGTGACATGGGTGCGCGAGCCCTGTGCGGTGGAGTCGTGACGTCGCTGCGTTTCCCGTACGTCACTTAGCGCAGCTCCACATCATGGCCCCAGTCACACCAAGCAAGAGTTTGCCGGTGGCTTCAGTGAAGCCAGAGCTTCATCCCGGGCCCGGAGCAGCTGATGGAGAGTGCCACGGGCTGGTGACCTGGAGCAATTTCAAGTCCGTGACGTAGAAGTGAAAAAATTCCTTGTCACATAGCCGATCTCATCGACGGCCCAGGGTACCAAATTTCACCTTGGATTTTCTACTGAGTTTCCATTCTTCTTGCAACTATGTAGATAATATGCTAAGGCATTATTCTTAAAAAAGTAAAGAATTAATTTCTTTAAGAGATGGGCGATTTGTAGAAGACATTTGTGTAATTTTGCGTTCTAAATGTGATTTATATTTACAAATAAATTTGCATAAAATCTCCAGCTCTTGATGTCATAGTTCTATTTTATCTTTAATTCAGATGCTCAAGAAATGTAAATTATTTTTACAGCTAAGTAAAAGCTATACGAAGCTGCCAGGAAAGAATAATGAGATACACATTGTGCCACGCAGCCATGATAAATCCAGCAGTGCCATGGTTACAGTCAAAATGCCAGGCCTCAGCAACTGGGGAATATCAACACGTATAGATTCCTCTGACTAGATTTAGCAAACTAATCCTAACTGGGGAAGATCATGGCACTAGGTCAGCAAAAGAAAATCTTTACCTGAAAGGTAGACAGGCACCTAAAATGAGGAACAGTCAGTTTATATGGCAAGGGGTTATTATAGATTAAAAACATCAGCCACAGTTGGGTCAGGCTCTGCATATGTGCTTTGCAGAAATAAAGATACCAACTTTCCTGTAACATGGCGAGGTTTGCAAATTATTGGTGGGTTTGCTAATGGTAGTATGGGCTTATAAAATACAGCTTGGTCATGAGGACGGCGCCAGTGAGAAGGTATATTTGCACCCCCTTAATCATTGTGGTAGAAGACTGTAGTGCTATGGCTCTAGACTGACTAGCAGATTAAGAAATGGGTTCCCCTCATTAGAAATTAACTCAAACATGAGGAGATGATTATACCAAACAAGGGTGTGAAGAACCTCAGCTGGCAGTAATCGAAGGAAAGTAAATAAAAGGTGTACCGAGGGCACTGCCCCCCTCTCCTTGTGAGGAGGCTTAAGGGATTTATTTGCCTGGATTTTCAAGAGGACAAACCTTCCTTTCGATGACTTGCTGTAGCTGATGCAGGTAGGTCTCATCATTCTCTGGTTTTGTCTCATCTCTGACTGGGTTTCCTAGTAATACTTGGGGTTTTTGGTGTGCGTTTTTGCTGTTTGTTTGCTGCTGGAAGTGTCTTAATCCACCCTGCTCTTTAAAGTTTCCATAAAATGAACTAAAGCTGATATGCGCAGCACTGCTGACTTGTTGCTGTTCCCTTTTTTGCTGAATTACAGTGGTCTTGCTTTAATTAAACTCATTATTGAGTTCAAACCGCTCCAAGAGCGGTTTGCCAGGAGCTGGGTGACTGCTCCAAGGCTCTTTGCAGGAGGAGGAGTACGGAAGAGCAGGCAGGGATGAAGGGGAGGTTCAGTGTTTTCCAGATGACCAACCGTGTAGGATGTTTAGAGGAAGATGCTGCGCTGAGTTCTCCTGTAAATTTGGCAGAATCTGGTTGCTCTGGAGTTGTCACTACCAAGTTTTATTTTGTGGCAAAGTGTACGGGGTGTATAGCAAACTTCATGTTCTGGAATCTGCTGCTTTTCCCCTTTGGGTTTCCTCTTCCAGACAAAAGAGAAGCAATGGTTTTGTGGTAAGACTTATAGGTACCAGGCAGGACACTGCGTGATGCTGAGCACCTCGTCAAGTAGGCGCTGAGCCTCTTAAGCCCTGTGGGTTTAAGGGCTGCCGGGTCCTCAGCACCCTGAAAACTGCACCCTGTGATGCTCAGTTCTCCGAAGCGCGGGGACAACAGTTTGCAGTGAATAGGGACGGCCTAAAACTTGCGTCAAAAGAAACGCTTTGTTTTGCCGAGTCGGGGCGGTGAATGCACGTGCATCTCGGAGAGCGTGGACGGGCCTGTTGACTCCTAAGGACCACTCATGTGCCTTAATTGACTATGTGCATGAATGCTTAACTGGTCGGGATCAGCATCAACATCCCCGAATGTCAAGCTCTCTTCTGTGTCTGTTTTGTAAAGCTAATGACCACCAGGCATTAAAAACCTGGTTCTGGTCTTTGGAGATGCTGAGGCATCTTGTTTTGTATTTTTTTAAAGGTGAATGCCTTCACCTTAAAATAAAATGTCTTTCTTTCAAAGACGCTGGAGCATAGACAAATGGAGAGCTGTAAACTTAATGTTCTTGGAAGTTTAAGATTTTTTTTTTAAATGTCCATAACTTAAAAAAGGAACCAAATAATGCTGCTTAGAAACATTTAAAAACAAAGAAGTCATGCTCGGCAGGCAGCTCTGATGACAAGGCTCTGCCCAGAGTGAATTTTTATGCTTGAGTTATAAACCCTTGAAAAATGGGGATCCTAATGCAAAAGCTGACACAGCTTTAACTAAAGCAGCTCTAGTAAGTGCTGCTATAATTATTTGCTCATTAATTACAAATTTTGCAAGACACGAGAGTAACACAAATTGGAAAATAGGAATAATTATCAGTAATAATGCCACAGAAGCTGGACACATTGAAAGTATCTTCCTCTTTAAATTTAATAATAGCAAGACAGCTAGGAAACTAATAAGAAATACATAATTGAAAATTAACCTTGCAAATCTGCTGTTAATAAACCATGGTACTCTTGCGTTACAATAATTTTACAGAGCCCTTAATTTGCATTTGAAGTGTTATTCCAGGTAATACTTTGTGTGTTCACAACAATTACTATGTCTTTGAATCAAAACAAAAATGCAAAGGGAGGATTTAGTATAGCTGAGCAGTACAGAACAGTATATACTGTAGTTTTTAGTAGCTCGGAGCTCGAACGACTGGAAACCAAACATACAATGGTGATTTTTGTGCCGGCTGTTATGCCTGAATGCTGTTTTGTTATTGTTGAATTCGAGTATTGTGGTGTTCTGTGCTTTCATCCTCAGCTTGTGTAAATACACCAGTTGGGCGGTCGGATCACTTGCACTTTCCCATCCTCTGAGGTGCGAGGCGTGATCACTCGGGGATGCTGGAAAGCATCCAGCGTGTTGGTAACAGGTAGCGTGTGGTCCTGGAAACGTTCTGCTACAGCGCACGGCTTTGCCAGTGCGTTTGAGCCGGTTTAATGGATCTAATGGGGGCAGGCTGCTGGGGGAGCTGGGGTTTGCCGAGCAGGGTAAGTCAGATTAGCCTGCGGTTTGATGGGAAGGTGCTGCTTTATTGCAGGTTGGCGCCTGGCGCCCGAGGTTTGCCTGTGGCTTTGCATTCAAAGGGAGATGGTAGTGCCTTACGGGTGTCTTGTATCTGTTGCCTGTTGACAGAAGTCTAATAATCTCTTAAATCGATCAGTTTGCAAGTAAGGGCGAAGAGAATTCTTTATTCAAAACTCAAGCTGAGTCAGCTGCTCTTGCTAAGGATCTCCCGCTCGTAAAATAAACCTGGTGAATATTGCTGCCTGCTCCTCGCGTTCAGCCACGGAAAACTTGTACATTTGTAGCAAGAAGTGTTTTGCAATTTTGGAGCTTATACCTATCGAGCTCTGACTGCTCAGCTGAAAAAAAAGGATGGATTGTAACAAAAAGGAACAGCCCTGACTGCAGGCTTGTACTTATATCGCAGCGTTAATGGGAGTGGAGGGATGTACAGGGTTTCAAAGTTGCGTATGGCCAAGCAGCTTGAAAATAAATAAATAAAAAAATAACCCGGAGACCTACAGTGTTTGGCATCAGAAAGGAGGAACATTGTACACAAACAATTGGGTTAAGAGTGTGCACTGCAAACAGGGTTTCTGCACAATTCCAAACTCCATCGAGGGCTGCATGTAAAATGTTGGCTTCTTTGTGCAAACCCACAAATCCTAGGGAAAAGGCCATTAGGGGTCAGCAATTCAGCTGTTTGTCTGCTCACTTTATGTAAGAGGTTAGCAGCAGTATGCTTTTTGTCCAAAGCCAGCAATAGCAGGAACAGCTTGTTTCTGAAAGGGCTGTGGCTCCCCTAGTAGTGATAGAAGAAGGGGTCCTGAAATAAACCTCGAATGTGGATAGTCTTTGATTTGACCTTTTGTCCATTTATTTGGCTATAAGCGTACGCTTAGCGCAGCATTTGACTCCTGTCATTCCCTTCCCTAGCAGCCTATACAGCTCAAGCACCACCAGCGCAGACATTTTTCCTCCATTTCAGCGTGTTTCGGGGAATTTAGAAAACATTGTAATGTGGGACAATAAGGCATTTTGGTTGCCCAAGCTCTTCCTCCAGAGGATCTCAGGATCTTGTATGGAAAAGAAACCTTCTGTCCCCTTGCAGCCTCGGGGCAAAGTCCCAACAGCATTGCAAATCTTGGGGGCTTCAGCCCACGGGAGGAGGGGATGGCGATGTCCCCCTCCAAACACCTTTAAAATCAGTTTCCATTTTTATATTTGTTTTTTTTAAGATGTAAACTCACTTTAAAGTCTCTTCTGGTTTGGGGACAAACCACGGAAAACTCTCAAAACAGTGGAGCTTATCTCTGTGACCTCAGTGTGGCTGTGTCTGACCTGAAATGTGCTGACGTGAGGAGAACTTCACTTGAGCCACGGAGTTCTGTTGTGGAAATGGAGCAGCGTGAGGGGGGGTGCTCCTCAGCTTCGCCCCCGGCGGGCTGTAACCATTGCATTTGTGAATGTAAGAATTAAGGGCCTGGAGTCAAGAGATGACCCCACGAGGGACTGTTGAAGATGGTTGAGGTGCAGCTTCGCTCCCAGGTGTGTCTGTAGGTCCTGTTGGCAGGTCTCGGCAAGACCAAAGCCAGGGCTGAGGCTGTGTTGGATTTCTCGTGGGAGCTCAGAGGCACTGAGCAGAGCTTTCTGTGTGAGCAGAGGCATGTCTTGGGTAGAGAACGCCTTGAGAGCTGAATGGATGAAGGAGAGCAGGGAGCTGGCAGTTGCTGCTCCAACCTTGAGAGAAAGGAGATGGAAAATACCCTCTCCTCCGTCTGAAAAACAGGGGGCTGTGGGAGAAACGTGCCTCTTAATGATGCTCCCGAGGCAGCCTCTGCTAGTGATTCCTGATCAGTATTCTGTTCATCACCACTTTCTCAAGGAAAGACATAAAGGATCAACTTAGCCAAAAGGAAGCTATTTTTAGAAGAAGGAGAGATGATTTTTTTTTTTCCTAACCATTCTGCTGTTATTTATGTTGCATAGTTCTTGAGTTATTTATTTCGGTGGGAGTTGATGCAAAGTGGGACGGTGTTTAATGTGTGGAAGGATGGCGAAATCCATCCTACAGCTGTCCTTGCTATTTCAGGGCTGGGCTTTGATAGTCTTTCCAACCTTGCAAATTGGATGGCACTTTTTGGACATTATCAAAGTGCTGCTGATTGCAAGGGGTGTTTGTCATCTCCAGTCCCTTTGGCGTGCAGCGCACTGCCCATGCTTCTGCAGTTTGTCACTGCAGTATATTTTAACCTGTCACTTAACTCACCCGTATGCATTTTTAAAACACTAAAAAGCAACTGATAATTCAAAGTGCGCTCCAAGGTAAAAATAAAAAACGTTAATACTTTTCATCGATCAAAGCTAATTTATGCGAACTGGGCTCTGCTCGCAACTGCAGCAAGGTATAAATGGTGACATCATTGAGCATGAGCTCTGCCAACCTGAGTTAGTGTTGGAATGACAATGGAGTGATTTAACTATTATGATCTCACTTAATATTTCATACTTAAAACGTAGCCTAACCTGTAATTCAGGGTTATGTGAAGTACACATAGTAGAGTTGTTTCAGAACAGATTTTTGACGCAAACTTTGCGGTTAAAGGCAATGTTTGAGTGACATACATGCTGCATATGCTGCTATTTTGCAAGGCTGTTGGAAATCCTTTCAGAAAGGAATATTTACTGTGGAATGTTTTCTATTTTATATATGTGTGTACATGTATATAGACACATGCACACAAAAGGGGAAAAGAGTCTTATGTTGTATTAAGCTTTCTGATATGAAATTGTAACAGGAGAAGAAAATCACTTGCATCAAACGAATATAGCTGCAGTTTTAAAATCCCAAACCGTGTCGTCCTCGCAACAATGACAACAACAAAATACTGTAGACATGATGGGTCATGAGTTAGAACTTTTTTTAACAATTTTAGCTTCCAGCCTCTTTTACAGAAACAGTGCTAAAATGACCTTGCATTCAGTAAGGGAGGTATTGCAGCTGCTCTGAAAAAGCATCAAGTAAAACATCAAGTAAAGCAGCAGAAAGAAAAGCATGTTTTACTTGATGCTTTGGCTCCCCAGGTATGTGGCCGATGGGGGAGGATGTGCTTCTCCTCCCCACGCCTCAGTGCCAGCCTCTGCAGGTGGAAGCCATCAGCTGGTTCAGCTCGCACTTTTTTCGTATTATTTGTATGAGAGTTAGAATAACAAGGTTTTCTTGGATTAGTGCATGGTGAGGAGAGGCAGAGCCTAGGCTGAGTGTGTTGGTGGAAAACAATATCTAAGCTAACAACGCCTGAGCTACAGGACAGTCTGATCAAAGAGCAAACGGCGACTGGTAGCCTTCCAGTCAAACCTGTGTAGGCAAGATACTTAAATTTCTTTAGGATGAAACTCAGTGGACATAAGAGGGCTTAGCTGCTAAACCTTGGCTGCAGCAGCAGGAGGTTGGGACAGATGAACCAGGAAAAGCTTTTCCTATTTGTGTGGGTTTAGCCAGTCTTCTGGCCCTGTAGCTAAAGGATCTATGGCTCTGTAGACATGGTATGGCTGTGGGAATGCCACCAAACTGGGGGAAGTAGTCAGCGAGTCAAAGGACGGGACTGCCCTCCAACGCAGCCTTGGCAGGTTGGAGAAGTGAGCTCATGACCCCCATGAAGGCCGTCACGGGCAGTACAGAGTCCTGCACCCGGGTTGGAGTGACTCCATGCAACCGTGCAGCTGGAGACTGGCTGAGAAGCAGCTTTGCAGGCAAAGACAGGGGGTCCTGGTGGGAAAGCAGAACATAAGTCACCAGTGAAGTCAATGCTCGGAGCTTAAATGGAAGAGGCTCTGCCTTTGAAGTTGGTGCTGCTTTCAACAAGGGGTTCAACCAAAAAGCCGTCAGAAACCAAATGACATTATTTTGTGATTAGTTAACAGAGCCCCTTTGCAGCTGCCTTTAAAGGATAGGGAGGAATGATTTGGGGATAAGTTTTTCTCTAGGAATGTGGTATTATTTGCACCTGCAGTTCAATTAAGTCAAAGATTTGCAAAGATTCATTCTTCCTGACCTTAAGGGTCAGTGTTGCTGCTCCTTTTTGGAGAGGAAAAGGACAATGAGTATCCCAGAAAGAATGTGGTGAAGCCTTGAGTCTGCAAACTGCCTCGTTGTCTGGGAAAATGGCCTTTTTTCCCCTGTAAGAGTGTCACGTTCTGTGTCATGAAGCCAGGTCTCATTGCTCATCGGTGGCCACCAGCAGCCCATATTTGAAAGCACATTTTGGTGGTTACCCAGCATGTCTGAGGCTGAGCCATTTCATACTTAAGAAGGGAGGGTGGATTTCATTGGTAAAGTTTTTTGCACCCATGTTTGAAAATGTTTTGCAAAGACATTTTCCATACCAGTAGAATGACCTTGTCACTGCTATAAATACTTATCAAAAGCAATCATTATTAGTTCAAGTGTTTAAAATATAGTGACATCAGTAGTACTCATCAATATGAGTCTTTCAGTTAAATTAAGGTAAGAGGAGGAAGGGGGGGGGGGTGTTCTCGAATTCTTAGTTTATTTAAATGTTACTTTAGGATTTTTTTTTTAGTCCAGAATGAATTTCCAGTGTTCCTTACAGCTGATAGAAAATTTTATGGTTTTTCAATCAGAATCAGTTTAAGCCACTAGAAAACACCCTTTGTTCCTGTATTGATAGAAACCCAGTATTCTCCTTTCTTCCTGTTTGGCCTCCCCTGCCCTGGATGCAATGGGAGTAAACACAGTAGAAGGATTTGTATTACCAGCAAAGAAGAACAATTGCAGCAGTGTTTAAATTCACAAGGTTTGAGGATTGTAATTGGAGTTTATATGAGGAGCGGGGGGGGGGCAGGAGGGGAATGTTTATCCCACTTCATTTTTAGAGGCTCTCCATTTGTGTTATCTGTGTTTATGGCACAGGGACAAACGTTTTTCCACATAACAGAAATAATTCTGATTCCGTTCCAAAAATAGCCTAGGAGCCATGAGATCCCAGGAATAGGTTTCTCCCTCTAGTGGCAGCAGAAAGGAAGATACAGAGCTCTCAGACCAGGTACCTTCCCTTTTCTAAAAAGCGTAGGAGGTAAAAGACCTGCTGGGTTTTTTTTTTTACCGCTTCAAAGAAAGTTTTGTAGGGCACAAAATATCCGTGACTTTATGATTCTCCTTCATCACTGAAATACTTGTAAATCCAAGGTACCAAAACAAGGATGTTTCTTTAATTTTGAAAATTACCTTGAGGCTCAAAGTACAACTGCGGCAACTTGATAAACACGAATGCTAATGTTTGGTGTCCTGTCCTCTCCTCTGGGGAGAACCATGGAGCATGTACTGGGGAGTCAGTGCTGGAACTAGCTCAGCATCTGTCCCTGCACGTAATGCCTAGTGCCGGGATAACCTGCGGAGAGGGAGGGATGGGGGATCCTCAGAGAATTGCCTTGGTGAGCATTTGAATCATGTTTGAGGCTACCATGCTAGTTTGACAGGTAAAGTGTAAACCCCTGTGTTCTTAATGACTAAATTACCCCTTGTGCATTTACAGGAAAGGAAAAAAATATATTGTCTCTAGAGGCAGAAGAGCCTGACCACCACCTATAAGTCAAATAAAAAGCACAGTGAACCAAATCTACCACTTCTGTCCTGTTTCTGCTTTCCATCTCCTGTTGATGCCTTTACCACCTGAGAAGACCATAAAAGACTAATACTTGTTTTAGACTTGGGCAGAAGGGTTGATCGGTGGAGGAAGGCTGGCTGGAAACGCTTGATCCCCGGTTGGCTTCTGAATATGTTGTCAGTGTTTTTGTCCCCATGACTCAGCCACTGCTTCTTTGGAGTCTGTTTCAGTAAAGTGTTACTTTAATAGAAGAGACTGCATGAATGAAAGGAAAGGTTGAAACAGCATCTTAAATTCTGGGAGAATGTGTCCTTCAAGCTCTATAGCGCTGAAAATAGGATTCAACTAAAGGATGTGAGCTGTTCTCCAAAGAAAGCTCAATAAGACACCCTCAGCCCCAGCGTGGCTGGGGTGCAGCTGATGGTGGACACCAGGTTGTGGAGTTTACCTTTGATGTGGGGCAGTAAGAGGTGTCCCTTGCCAGCTTGGGGGTAATGTGTGTGCAAGTTTGCCTGACTTCTTGGAAAGCTCCACCTGGCCTCTGGGAGCGAGGAGCTCTGCCTTGGGAAGGCCCAAGGAGGAAAATGTGGCCAACATCTGCAGTGCACCTTATTACATGCATGGTGTCCCCTGGGACACAGGAAATGTCTACCTGACCTGTGAGGTCATGTGCATTAGTCCATGGATTTGGAAGTCTTCCATCAGGGAGGAACTGAGTGACTTCAGAGTGAAATGCAAACTCTGTTTCTTCCCGTTGGGGTTGTGACTTGGCAAGACAGCTTCTTTCTGTGAATGTCGTGAATATTTCTTTTGCCCTTTTGGGCTGTTGCTTTGGAACCTGTTTCACGTTAGGACTTTCTGAGGAAAGGACTTGCCGTAGGAAGTCTTGGATTCTGGCAGGCCTGTGTGTGCCTGCTGGATGGCTGTGGCAACCAGAGCTCACTGAGGTTGGGAGACCTCTTGGCAAAGGGTCATGTTTGCCTCTCGCCTTGTCCTCAGGACCAGGTCAGCTTGTTGCAGATGTTTGCCCAGCAGACATCATCATGCTGCCTGGAAGGTTCCTTGGGACATAATTAAACATCAGTACAGAAAACAGTGGGACTTATTTCTTCCATGCTGTCTTCTGCGAGAAGGTTTAAATCTTAGTTACTTTTCAGTTCATAAAGCAATACTTCAGCCTTTTAACACAGTCATTTCTTTGGACAATGTCTTAACCTAGCCCTGGCAGATACCTGGACTGCTTTTCCAGCATCTTGTTTCTGCACTGTACCTGAAAACTGTTCTAATTTTATTTTACCTCCCTGTAAAGTTTCCTTTCATTCATTGCCTTAGCTTTTTTTTAATCGCTTTTTATGCTCTCAACTTCATTATGCAATTGTTCCAACCCTGCTCTGTATTTGATGTTTTATAACTTGTGCCTGCCTTTTTTCCCCACTGTTGATTACTTTTACATTTCTATGTTCCTTCACACTGGCTTTAAAAATAAAATAGTAAAAAAACAACTTGAACATTCCCTGTGCAATTACTGAGAGGTGGTATGCATAACCCTTGGGCATACATTAATTTATCTTTGAACACTTTCTATTTCCTCTGTGTCCTTTCTCTCCCCAGCTTTATCATGTTGAATTTCACCCTGCACTTAGTCTCCCAACATTGCTCTGCTAAAATGTAATCTACTTGTTTTCTAACTTTTAGTTGAACATTAATCCTAGTGAATTCTTAAGGACTGCAGCCCTGATTCTCCCCCACACTTGCATCACCAGTCATAATTGCTGTTACAGAAGCCTTGCTCAAGAAGTACTCCCTACAAAAAGCCATCATCTTTCCATACATCCTTCAGATGACGAAAATAATACTTGCAGCCAGGACCCACTGTAGGACTGTGCACAGTAAAGAAATAAATTTTTCACAACATCTACAAGTGTTGCTCACATCTCTTCCCCCTCTCCAAATTTTAGCCTTTCACTTTGATGTGGTCTCAGCTGAACATTTAAGCATCTGCCTAATTTTGAGCAGCTAAGCAATTGGTCACAACTATATTTTCCTTCCGTCAGGAGCGTTGCTCTTGCCCTTTGGGCTACAGCTGTACTCTTTCTCTGAGCTGGTGTCCAGACTGAAGTGGATGGATTCAATGGGAAGACGATGGGGGTGGGAGCAGGGGCAGCACTGGTGCTCCCTTGCCAGGCGTGGAGGAGCCAAGTGGCAGGAACACTGGGGAGACCCCCACCACTGCCACCGACCCTGGGGCACAGTGCTTCCTCTGAAAGGTTTTCGCAGCTCATGCCATGGAGCAGACATGGTCGTGGGCTGTGTTCCTTGGAAAGGAGTGGAGAATTTAGCTGGATTGTGCTAGAGTGGAATAAAAAAAAAAAAGAAAGAAAAAATTGCATCAGCCTATCTAACTCATTGCTTTGGGAACCAACTGGACCAGGGTTTGACTTCGCAGCAGTACGTAAGTTGCACAGGAAGCACTTTAATAGATAAATTAGCAATAAAGAGTCACTTCCATCCTACAAATGCTGACTTCTCATCTCTCTGGCAATGTGTGGCTCAGCAAACGCAGTGACAGTCTGATGGGTCCAGGGAGGCTTGTGTTCAAGGGAAGGGATCCTCAGCTGCTGGTGAGGGGGTTCAGTGGGTGATGCTCTGCAAGGTGTAGTGTCCAGCTTTTCTTCAGTGCAGAGAAGGGAATAGATGAATATACTACAGACCTGAGAAAACAGCCTTTTGCATGTGACTGGTAAGATTTACTAGTAAGACAAGTCTTCTGCAGAGTGATTTCAGCCCATACCTGTAGTCTAAGAAATACCTTTGAGTGGTGAGGAGAGCCAGCCTGGCCATGGCAATGTCCTTAAGTCTCTGGTGAAATGGGCCAACACGGGATCATCCTGGGGTTGCTCAGGGCTGCAGCAGGCACAGAATGATGGAAAATGTGTCATCGGGACCCATGAGAGGGACAGAAGCAAACTGCCTAGGGATGGGTGGTAGTGCAAGGAATGAAGAGGATTTTATGTCCATAAGATGTAGCTGTGCCTGGAAGAAACGGCAGTAGTACAAGCAGGAGCAGCAGCTGGTGAAGGAAGGGAGACAGACTAGCTGCTATATGATGTCTTTGGACCCGAAGCCATAGAATCATGGAATTGTTTGGGTTGGAAAAGACCTTTAAGATCGAGTCCAACTGTCAACCCAACACCACCATGCCCACTAAACCATGTCCTGAAGTGCCACTGCTGGGACTTTAATAAAGCCATGGATGAGGTGCCTTCAGGCGGATTGTGAAGACGGCTCTGGCCCAGCAGCAGTAATCACCAGAAACGTCACGTTTTGGAGGACTGGCTTTCCCACCAGCCGTCTGCGGGCTGGCAGGAGAGGACAGTGGCTTGTGGCAGGTTAGTCCCTGCTGGTCAGCCACATCTGTGGAGCTGACCCTGGAGCAGGCAGGCAGCAGCCCAGCAAGCACCCGTGGCAGGGGGAAGGCAGCCGAAGGCGCTGGGACGTGGGTCTCCACATGGATACTGCAGTTCTGACACCTCCGTGAATTTCCTTATAAAGCAACCGACTCGGACTGGTAAGCGCAAAGTCTACGTGTTAATGAACACAGAGGTCTTGAAACAGACTCCAGGTGAGCCCTGGACTTTTCTAGATCTGTAAAACTATCTCCTGAAAACTCCCGATGGCTAATTCCATGAAATGTACTTCTTTGTAAGCACATAGAATCAATTATCAATGCATATAAAATAGTACCAGTGTTGAAACTTTCTGAATGTATATGTCTTGTTCTTCTATATTAGTCCTTGTGTTATCATATGTAATTAACACATCTAATGAAATATTGACTTTAAATGACCTCATCAATGTCATGGCTTATTAAGTTTTGTTTTTTCATGTAATGTTCCTTTTCCTCTCTATTGAATGATTACATTCATTTGTTTATCATAATTTCTGAGCACATATATTTTGGAAAATAAAATTGAAATGCCAAGTGCTTTCAGGAAACACTTTCAAGCGCAGTAAATGATGTATCTGAACATATTTAATTTTTTATTAAGTGCGACATGAAAACATGTCTTTACTTTCATTGCTTTTTCTTTTCTATCTCCCACCTACTGCATTTTTCCCCAGAAAGGCAGCAGGCAAAAAGAAGAATGAAGATTTCGTGTGTTAAATGAAAACAACTTAAGCATATTTTTTTTTCTTTGGCACTTAATCTCCAGTGAAAATTTGCAATCAGAATGCATGCTTTCAGTTCAAATTGGAAAAGTATTCTTCACAAATAAGTATTTGTTTGGAGGGGGAGAAAGCTCTAATTGTAAACGTTGGTTCTCACAATAAATATTTTTGCAGTGTATTTGAATTGATTAATCTGTCACTTTTTTCAGTAAAGTGCAAAATCAGATCAACCAACATCTTGCTTATTTACATGGCCAGCTTTAATTTATCATTAGTTGTACTGAGTACTAAAGCTTTTAGTGCAAAAGATACCTTTTTCACTTAATGGATAATCATTTAGTGGAATACCATATAAATTTTTTTTAAATTATATCTCTGCCACGGCTGTAACCTAACCTCAACATGATAAAGCTTCTGCAGTAGGATTAGCTCTTTCTGGAGGCTTTTCCCTGGGTATTTGTCTAGTCATTAGTTCAACATCCAACTTAGCCGAATGCTGTGATCTGAAATCAGGTACTTGACACAGTAAAAAAATTTCTGGGTTTGGCTGCACTTTCCATTAGACTACTTTGTGTCAGGTAATTCAATAGGATTTCATTCCAGATCACTGCATCTTTTTAATTAGGAGATAAGAACAAGCAATTCAAGGCAGAGACTGAGAGAACTGGGGAGGCACTCTGTCCCTCTGTGCAAGACAAGGGGCAGAAGCTCTTCCTGGAAAAAAGGTGAAATGAAAACAAGTTCTTGAGCAAATTATGGAAGAGACTGGACAGATCAGGCTAAGACATTTTATTTGGATTTGCAGTGAAGGGCTGTGGGGAAAGAGCTGGTTTTTCTCAGCAGTTGCTTTTCTGGGGACAAGAGCTGTATGTCCCCAGCCTCTGAACCGCAGAGGGGTGGGAATGTCAGCCTTTCCACAAAGAAGCGCTCTTGAGTAGGGATGCAAGTTTGCTATAACTTCTTTCTACACTCGGACAATCTCGGAAGATGAGGCAATCTGACTTCAGCCTGTTTTCCTGCTTTCCAGTGTCCCCACACTGCTGAGCCGCAGCAGTCCTGCGAGGTGGCAGCGGTGGCACTGCGATGTTCTATGTGCCGGAATCGGGGCAATTCATCTTAACGCCGTTCCGGCACAGGGTTCTGTAGCTGGTGCGACAGGTTGAGTTTCCATTCAGGAGTGAGGTTTTCCTCCAGGAAAACCTGCAGGAAGGAGCTGAGAGGAGTGCTGTGTAGGTTCCAGTGCATATCAAAGCCTTTTTTTTTTTTTTTTTTGTCAGGGTGTGTGTGAGGATATTTTCAATGGAGTTTGGACTGAGATGCTGGGACGGTGACCGACAGCTGTTTAGTGAGGAAGACTATGCTGAAAGCTGAACCCGAACTCGCCAAACTAAAGTTTAAGGGCAAAAGCTTTGAATTAATGCATCGTTCAAAACTGGACAAGTGCATCGCTCGTTAACAGCATGGGTTGACTCTGCTTTTTGTGCTAAATGTGGAAAAACTAGGCTTCCCATGGCTTTAATTGGGTTTTGCTTCAGCTAGTGTATGTCTACCTGGGTTTCAGAGCTGTCACTGCCGTGGAGTAGGATCTCCTCTCCAGCTCCTGCTGAAGCCCAGTGTCAGCTCTAGTGCCTTACTGGGGCATGGCCAAGGTCCATTGTGGAGGTGACAGGAGGGTTTTGAATTTTTTTAACCTGCTAGTTTCCTCTAACTCTTCTTTCCAAAGCCCACAGTGGATTTATGACCTGCACTCTTGAGCTCTGATGTTGCTCGAGATTTGTTTCTTGGCACAGAGAGGCATACTGCATTTTGGATGTGTTTTCCTGTTTCTGCTAAAAGAGAATACTTAAAAAAACCAACCAACCAAACAAAACCCCCCCAAAACCCCAAAACAAGCACCCAGAAAACACCCTCCAAAAGTACAGGTTACCTTTTTAATGATTTTTTTTTTAATGTGTTTAATAATCCAAGGCAATATCTAGAAGCTTCATTTTTGGAAGGGATTAACAAAGACTATTTAATATCTTTCATGAGGCATAGAGGCTGCTGGAAAGAAAACCAGCAATCCAGAGGCAGTTATGTTTTCACTGATGCCTGGAATTGAAATACTGGTTGATTTTTTTTTGGCAACTTTTCTTCTTGAGGAAAGAACTTCTGAGTGCAATCAATTAAAGAAAGGATCTGATTTGCTTTGTAATTGTTTTTCTGTCTGTATGAATGATGTAAGGGCATATTGGAAGAATTTACTTCACTACTCTGTCTTTTCTAAAATAACAGGTTTACCGGTTGATTTATGGGTTGTTTGTTTTGTTTTTGTTGTTCTGTCTGTAGGTGAGAAAAAGGTTAATTTGCTTGAGAAATCATGTCTATGCCAGAGAAGGTCAACTTGTTCCATCATCGTGTACTGCCATTGGAGGCTGACCTGAACCTAAACTCAGTGGTTTAAGGGAAGAATTAGGCATCCTGGTTTTCTGCATGCTTTTCCCAGCATTTGTTTTCTCTTCTTTTTTCATAGTTTCTCAGAAAAGGCAGAAGGGTGTGACTCAGTGGTTAGTTGCTTATATACTCTCTGGAACTGGTTCTGTTCCCTGTAAAGTCATATTTTTGATGTTCTGTTTCAAAAACTTCAATCTTTGCTGTGGCTGTACCAAGCCCATGGCATCTCTCATTCTCTGGCTGACCAAAAGCCAAAATACCAAGAAGTCCGTTGGTGAACTGTGTTAAAAGCAGTGAAGAAACATGCAAGTATAACTGGGAAAGACGGGGAATATTGCATTTGTCAAAGAGCCGTCCGTAAACATAAGACCATAGTGACCAGTGAGGTTCGTGGGGATGTCCCCAGCTCCTACTTTTCCTTGGCTGCTTCACTGAACTATTTCCATGGCTTGTAGGATGTGGACCACAAATGATGAAGGACCAAAGTGTTGTTGGAGTTTAAACCTTTTGCAATGCCATAAAAGCTAGTTAAAATAAAGGGTTTTCACGTTGTCTGTTTTTTCGAGTAGAACAAGTTTAATATTAATGTAACAGAACTGGGTGTCTGGTTCCCTGCTCTGTCACCCACTGCTCGCTGCAGCTGAATGCAAAACATCAAAGTGTTTGAGTCTTCTCTGTTTAATTTGGGGTTTTTTTTTCTGCTCCTTTTTTCTTGCTCTTCATATGTTTAAGTTCATGTACATAATACATATTTTCTATGTCTGTTCATCATCTGTCAGAAAGAAGAGTGGTGGTGATGGAATATTTTAGGGCGATAATTTCAGAGAAATGTTAAGTCTTATAGAAACAGTTTTGTTTCTATTTTTCAGATATGTGGTGAGATTAAAGTCTGGTTATTGGACTTGTTCTGCATATTTTGCCCATGTGCATTTTATAAGGCTATTTAAGTATTATTGTTATGTTTTGATTTCAGTGTGCTTCTCCCCCCTCTCTCCCCATTTTAAATAGCTAACTGCAATAACTCTATACCTTTATTTTTGTAGAGTAATAATTTGCTTGTTTTCAGTTCTGGAGAACTGTGCTCCTGGATTAAACAAAGTAAATAAACTCTCAGGGCACAGCCGTCATGCCCAGAAAGCACATGTCAGCTTGCGAGACTGCCTCTAAAGAGTCTAATTTAGGAAGGAAAAATAAAGCCTGCAGTATTGTTAAAATAAGTTTGCCACAGTATTAATTGACTTTGTATATATTTGACTACAGCTCACGTGGATTTGGGATCTTAGCCTGTGTGCCAAGTGCTGCTTGTTGGGATCCCACAGCCCAAAGTGCCGGTGGGCTCAAGCAGACCCCGCGTGCCGCGTCTCCGCTGCTGCCATCCTGCAGCCACGGAGCGGTCCTGATCCTGCATCCAGGTCCTGCTCCTTGAAGCAGCGGGTGTCTCGGTTGGATGTCTTGGAATTGGCGTTGGCTTCTGCCTCTTTTCCTTTGTTGTTCAAAAGCCAGTGTTTCACTAAAGTGTTGGTAATGTGACTTGGAGGTTGTACGTCTTGCGCTGATGGGATAGGTCTGGCTGGTTGGCTTGGGTGAAGTCGTTCAGCTCCCGGTTCCGCGGTGTAGATACCTGGTTAGATTTGGGGGAGAGGAAAGGGGTAGCATGGGGGAGAGAGCTGAGCAGGGGGTCGGATTCAGTTGGGAAGAAGACAGGGACAGGGCCTCATCATGGGGGAGAGCAAAGAAAAGCGTGGTTGTCTGAAGTCAGGAGAAAATGGCGAGATGCGCTGTAGATAACGGAGGGATCAGCGCTCTCTTCTCCAGACAAGTCTGCTGCCTCTGTGAGCTTCTTGTGTGGACCACTTTTTTTTTTTTGGCTTGTTTGTGGGCTCCTGGGGAAATCCTCTCTGACCAGAAGCGTGGTTTCTTGGCAGCGGCCAGCCAGTCTCCGCTGGTGTGAGAAAATGGACGTTGTGTCAAGTTTCCATCTGTGTACGGCCAGGAGAGGGGCTCCTTTTCGCCTCAGCCTCTAGCCAGCCTTGTCCTCCAAGGCTGAGAAAAGTCAGACCTTCTCAAGCTTGTCAAGCCAAGAAAAGCCGTCGCCTCTTGCCAACGCCTTTGCAAGGGCTGGAAGATGAGGCAAAGGTCCGAGTTCTGCCGCTGGTGCCATCCCTTCTGCTCTCGAACTGCAAAAGCCAGGGAGGGGGCTGCTGGTGGTGGACCTTGGCTTGGGTGGAGATGCTTTGTGGTGGACTTACAGGGAAGGAACAGGGGGATGGAGATTCTTTGGGGAGCTGGATATGCAGGGTTGGAAGCAAAAGGGGATTAGGAGAGGCATCCCTGATTTGGGTGGTTCTGCTCTTAATTGTTAAGCTAAGGGAGTTCATGTGTAAAACCAGAATTATTTGGGCAGGATGTAAATTAGAGAGCATAGGTGTAAGTTATCATTGAGAGGGAACATGTCCTTTCCTCACAAAATAGTTTATGCAGTCTACTACATAAATTGAAAGGGGCTGGATGTAGTCGTCTTGGGAAACTAATTTCAATTAATTTAGTGGCAACTGAATTGTAATTCCTTGGGAGTGTGTTGGTAATGTATGAATTTGAAACACAAGTCAGCAGGAGTTCCTTTTCCTGTGTGTGTATTTGGTGTGTTCTATGTTGTTTCCTGCGAGACCTCCAGAGAAAAAGCAATTCAAGAAATGTCAAGGTTTTTTTCCTAGCTAGTCGCATTCCTGGGGTCCTGCTTTGTTTTTGGGGATGCGCAACTGGTATTAAGGTAGAAGGGATGCTGCAGTGGGGACTGGAAAGAAAATAAGGATTTTCTTCATCCTTTTACCAGAAAAGTATGTAAAATATGATTGTAGTTTGTCAGTATGGGAACAAATGTCTTAATTCACTTGCAAGGGTTCTCAAGGCTTCAGGATCTTCAACCTTTTCAGGTATAAAACCCCCTGCAGTAAAAAGCAGGTTAACAGGATTTTACATAATTTACTATTTTTTGATGAAAAATAGCATCAAAGTGACACCTGAGGCACCATATCTATTACCGTTTGATAAGAGATGGAAGTTGGTCAATCATGTTCTTGTCATTTATTAGTAGTGATTCACAGGGCAAAGAAATGACAGTTAGGAAGAGTTAGTTATACAGTTACTTCTGAACTACAGTGGCATAGCTGGTATAAGAGACTCTCTGATTTTCTTTAGGCTTCCTGTACATCAATACACAACTGTGGTGATCTCTTCATAAACTTGCAAGTCAAAACACTTGATATTTCTTTCTTTTTGGTACTTTCTCATATGATTTTTTTTCTATCAAATTCTTTTTCTTGAAGTAGTTCTTAAAACATTTTCAGAGTAAGTGATTAATTTAAAAATACGCATGTTCGCACACCCGCTTCAAATTTTGGGGATACATAGCACAGTACACAATAGTTTTTATTATAGCTTTTAACAACCTGCAGAATTGCTCTTTGCTTTCCCCTCCTCTGGGCAGATCATATATTGCGCCCTGTTTAACTCCTTCAAGTTGCACGTGAAGAAATTTCACGTACACAGAGGCACTCAGGCCTCCCCCTGTCCTTGAGCCTTCAGGGAAAGGATGTACGAGTTGGAATTTTCAACTACGTATTATGGAGTTTATTGCCAGTGGAGTATGCATAGATCAATATTGAATATAGCTGTAAACATACGTCCTTCAGACATATGCTAGACGCCCTTTGCTGCGCGCAGCCTGGCCGGCAGCTCACTGAAATACCAGTTTACAGCAGCCCAGCAATAACAACATCATCTTTCTGGTTGCCCCAGCCCAGAGCTTATTAAAGCAGATGGTCAGGGGTGAGATTTTTGCGCTTCCGAGCCATAAAGTTCCACCTGCTATTTGATTTTTTTTTTTTTTAGGGTGAAATATTTAGGGGAGGAGAGGGTCTTTCCCCAACATTTCATGGAGCTTTGACGTTACTGGCATTTATTAGCAGTTGGTGTTTTCTGTTTGTTGGAGGAAAAAACCAGCTGGGGTGTTATGTGTAGATCTTTTTGCTTTGCTAATGGAGACAGCTCATGGATAACCAGCGCGTGAGGTCAGGTGGGGCCACGGGTATTGTTCAGTTAATTAGCATCTTCCAAGAAAATTATCAGAAGTCTGAACTTTCCCATTTAATAAACTACAATTAAATAATGCCAAATCTTTGGGAGAAGGGTTCTCCCAACCCCAAAAAAGGTCTTTATATTGCCTCTAAGTTGAGGGTTACAAATACCTTCCATGTAAAACTGAGGGGTGGGAAATTGTGGTCGGTTATTAAAATTAAGGCTAAACTGCTGTGTATGGGATTTTTTTATGTTGCTGTATGATCTCTTGTTCAGTTTAAGATTGCTTTAGATTGGGCAGGGGGTGTTTGTAGGGGTCTGAGGGCTGTCAGTGCTGTGAATGTTTTTCTTGTTATGGAGAAAAGGCTTTATCCGATTGCTTATCATGTGCTAGAAGGGCTGTGCACGAGAAATAGTTGCCAGGGAATAAAACTGCTGGCAGTTCTCATTTAATCCACTTCCATGGCACATACTTCAAGTGCCATACAAGTCTAAACAAGACTTAAAATAAAACAGGGATTTGTTTCCTTCTGTGTGAATTTCCCGGTTTGAGATGTCTTGTCAGGCAGGCAGAAATAATTATTACTGGGAGAAGATGGGAATTCTTCCCTCAAAGATACTCATTCATTCATTCACCAGGAGAACAATTAATGACAACTCACTAATGGCTGCAACATTTTATTTTCTATTTCCAGTGGCATGTGCAGACCCAGGCTTCCGAGCGCCGGGGTACTCCCTGCCTGGCCCCAATTACTTTGGCAGGGAGGCACGGTATGCTGCAGGGACCGGCGCTTCCCCCGGCAAGCCGATTCCCAGCCAAGAATAGGTCTGAGCTTTTGGCATCGAAGTAATGCATACGAGTAGCACTGGGTAGTAGAAATCGCTGATTGTTTCCAGCGAAGGAACGGCAGTTGTCCTTTAACTATGTAATTAATTACTGCAGGTTTGGGGGAGGAGGGGGGGGAGAGTATTTGGGTTTCAGGGCGGAGTATGGGAGACTTCCTAATTGAGCCAACTTTTCCCTGCAAGACAAAACGTGCAAGGAAACGGAAAGATCTTAATAACAAATCTTCAAGAAAATAATAAAAAAAAAAAGTAAATTGCTCTCTGGCTAGCTTCCTCGTCGAGGCTTTTACCCTGAGCCTGTGGGTAGATCTTTGGTTGCTAGACGGTCAGTCTCCCGGTGCTTAGCAGCGTCGACTCCGCTTTTCTACTGCCTTCTGTCGCTGCTTATACGGGTTTTTGGAGTGACTTTATGCCCAAGATGTTTGGTCAAGCAAAGGGCAGGGAAGGTCTCTGAGTTGAGGTGAAACAGGGGTCTGCAACTGTATGCATCATACATATGCAAAAAAAAAAAAAAAAGCATGTGCTGTGTCTAGTACTTTAATACAGGGTACCAGCCTATAACCTGTGGTGGGGAGAGACCAATGTCCCTTCGTCCGATTTACTGACCCGGTGGCCCAAAGAAGCTGCAGACCTGGGTTTGAAAACAGGCACTGGGTCAGCCTGGAGCCTTGTCTCCTGGACATCCACCAAGCCCATCCCCAGGGAAATGAGGGATTAAGGAACGTAACTCTGAGGCTGCTCCTACGCCGCTGGCGCGGTGCAGCGGTGAGAAACACGGTGACTCGGTCGGCGACAGCCCCAAATGTGTCCAAACCTGCCTGATCACTGGGTCGTTGCAGAAGTGGCCAAGAATCGTGTCCAACTCTTTAAAATAAATCCTGTTGGATAAATTCAGTAGCTTAAAGAGATGTCAATGGAGGCCCGGAGCTTAAGTCTTTCACGTCCGTTGAAAATGTTACTTTTAATGCATTACCTCTTCAGACTTGAGAGAAAAAAAACCCAGCGCTAGCTAATAATGAAGTGATTAACTCTAATAATATGCTATGCATTTGGAAGTGAGCAGTATAGGTGTAGACTAAGGAGGAAAGAATTTATACATTAATACATATACAAAAGTGTATTTTACGATTTAATTACAGTTCTAAAACCAGCAGCTCGGAGAAGGAACATAATGCCCTGATGTTTGCATTACTCTTGCACAAGGAAACATCTGAAGTTGGCCTGTAACCTACGTTAATTAATGGCTTTTTTGTAATTTATTTATTTCTGCGGTGCCTTTTCAGTTATGCTACTACAACTGATCTTGGGAAGCGGAGAGTCTGAGTTCAGGAAAGAATCGCTCCTATTCCAAAAAGTGCTGCTGCAGCAGAAACAGCCTTTGATCCCAGAGATGGTTGTGAGATTTAGGACTCGCAATGTTCCCATTGCTGAATATGTAATTTAGGTCACTGAACTATGTTTTGGTGGAAGATACTTATCTATTCCACTTCTTGCTGATGTCATGTGCTGGGAAATCAGATGTTAGAGTGCAAAAAATACATGAGAGGCCAGACTTAAAATGGCATAAAATATATGGCTGGGTGACTGCTTGCAGTTTGCGATAGCAGTTGTAGCGGATGAAGGTCACATCACTTCTGTACTTCATTGTCCTGCTCTACCTAAATTCTGATAAAAATAATAATAAAAAAACCCCAAGCAGGTTAGCTCTGCCTTTGATTTCTGGTCTCTATACGTGCAGAAGGCGAGCAGAGGACCCAGAGGAAATATTGCCTCCTACTTGCTGCAGAGAACTCATCTCCCTGGTGTAACACCTCTGTTCAATTTAGAGAAGCTGAGAGGGTGTTAAACTCAGGTGTTTTCCCCGTGTCTCCAACAGATGCTCACTACCAGCAAAAAAGGTGAATTCAACCCAAAATATCCCTCCTAAAGAGAAGGGACTTTAGATGTGTGATAGCGGGGCTTTGCCAAGAAAGCGATGGAAGAGCCCGATACTGCTCAGGAGCCTTTTTGCATAAATCGGGTTTCTCTAACCCTCAGGCTGACCGCGGATACCGAATTCTGGAAGAATTAGTTAAATCATGCCATCATTGAACACAGCCAGTGGCTGTTGGCAAGCGCTCGGCAGCGTGGGGAAGCGGATTTGGGCTGTAAGTTCTCCTGTCCCAGGCTTTGCTGTGTGCGCTGGGTCAGCTACAGAGAAATTGGAGGTTGACTGACTTGCTAGAAAAACCTGCTTGAACTATTTTTTTCTTCTTTTCCCCCCTCCTCCTCTGGAACATGCTAAGTTTTTACTTGGGGAAAATTGTTAACGGGGAGCAAGCTTGAGGGAAGATATGTAAGTGCTTAACTTAGTTGCAAAAGTACTCAAGAAGTTCAACTGTTAATAGCAATGCAAATTCAAATAAGTAATAAAAAAAAAAAACCAAACCCAAACCTCACCCTTGGGTAACAAAAGGAAAATATGCCTTCTAGATAATTCACCAGGCAGTGCTTGGAAAACAGCAAGAGAAAAATAATTTTTTTCCTAATTCTCTCAGGATACAAAAAAACCCCGGGCAGTTTTCCTCTTCCCTCTACAAAACTTCAAATAGTGATCAGCAATGCAGCTGTGAGAAATAGCAACTATTTTTGCTAGCTAGTATTAGAAAACCTCTAATTTATGTCAACAGCCAATGCCAAGATAGTAATCTGGATTTTGCAAGTCAATCTTTGGGCTTGTAGTTGCTGAGATCTGAAGTATCAGAACTGAAGTTCATATTTTCTGCCTTTTTTTCTTTTTTTTAAAAATGAGATTCCAACCTAACTGTATCTATAAAAGCAACCAGGTTTCTAACACTGTGGCTTTGGATGACATAGAGCAATATAATTCAGTATATTTACAAATCAATAATAGTTCACCTTTTCAGTAAAAATCTGGAGATTTTAAAAAGTTAGGAGCTGGATTTGCCTTTCTTGTAATCTCCCTTTCCATTCCTCAAAGACTTACATACTGTGAGAATGTTTGTATAAATAATATATCTATAAGCAGTACATACAAATGCACATATTTATTATTACTTGAATGTACTTATTTGTACTTCTTAATTGTTAATTAATTTGGCAAAAGCTCAGGAAGCTAATGATGTATATTGTGTTAAATTGCACGCTAAATCAAAGACACCGCCCTAGAATTTACTGCGAGATGTTAATTGCTGAGGTTATCGTCAAGTAGAAGGTATATGCAGCTTGGCATAATTTGTCATTTATAACAACTCTTCTCTTACTAAAAGTTACAGGATTTACAGATGAGTTGATCCAGATCACCTTTGTACGGCAGTTAATTATTAGCTCCTGCGCTACCGGCTTTCACTTTAAAATTACCTTCTTGCTCGTTCAGCCTTGCTTTTAAAAACAGTTTAAGATTATGGGATATATTTGCCACCGAGGCTGCTGCGTTTATCTCGGGCGTTGGTGGCTATCTCAAACTCTGCGCTAAACGCTTTCAACGTGCCTCAGAGTGAAGCTGTCGCTCTGAATTTGGAGCTCTCAAGAACTGATTAAAGTGATAATTCTTTAGCAGTTGTGGCATAAATACTGCTGGTAATCCTCCTAATGGACAAAAGGCACCAGTAACCACTGATTTCAAATAAATTTGCAGTTTCCCTTTTCTTCATTAGCTCGCCGTTCTGAAATAAAAAAATCGTGTCCAAAATAATTAGGAACTGTCAGGAAGATTTCCCGTATCTGTAAGAATGCTGCAGAATTCAAACAGCAATTCAAAATATTCCTGTGACTCTTCAAACACGCTTCTGGCTGCATACAGCCTTTCTACATAAACACCGGTACAGTGGTGTGGAAAATAAACATTTGAGATTATTCACCCCCCCCCAAAAAAAAAAATCTTTAAGCTCATATTCAATGAGATGAGGGTATAATTTTCTTGCTGGGGTGGGAGAAGGTGGGGAGGGAGAGCAGGCATGTCCAAAGATTTTCTGTTTAGCACTGCAACTATGTTTTTAAGTTGAATATGTGTCTGGTGTCTTGCAAAGAAAATGTATTTTGGAGTATCTTTTCTTTCAGTGATTTTTTGTTATTTTTCCCAGATTATAGTAACTTTTTGTCTGCCCATAGTTAGCGACTTTAACAAGTAAGATATATTGAGACATAATTCAAAATGACAGGAAAGGAGTAACCAATATACGGTACACAAATGACTCCCTGTTAACATGTCACGTATTACATCCTTTATTAAAACCAGCCTGGGCTCCGTGTCAGCAAACAGCGCTTACAACCATCACCCCAGCCCGGCTCTGTGACGGGTTGTCTTAAAGCTTACTTTTATATGGAGTAAAATATTAGCATCAATATAAACATACTATATTGTTCATATTATTTTTTTTCTTTATATAGTCTTTGTAGGGATTTACATTCAAACAGTCTTTTTAATCACAGCTCATAATTTTAAATCGGCTTCCCAAGGCAGCCTGGATTCCAAACCTTGGAGGTATTTCAGCATCCATCTTCCGCACAATCAATTAATTTGAGGGTTAGGGCATACCTGACAAACTGCTGTCTGTCTGTCTGCCTCAGGTCTGCAACTTCCTTCCTTCCTCCAACTACCCTAAGTTTTCATACAGCTTCCCCTGTACCTGGGATAGTAACTTTTAAAACAACATTTTTTCTTTATTTATTATGACATTTGTCACCCAACTTTTCATTCTTTAAAAAAAAAAAAAAATTTGAAGCTGTGCATAAATCCTGAATTGACATATAAAGGATTCAAAATTCCCACGTGCTCTGCTCAGTTTTACCCTCTGTACCCCACTCTGTTTTCCTTTGTGCCGAAACTGGAAAATCCTGACTCTTTATTCCGGTCTCAGTGCAACAGATGTCTGAGTCCCATCCTTGGTGAATTTTCCTGAAGCAGCCAGTGAGTAGACATACTGTTACTGCTCAATAAGGGAGGACTAAGAAACACATGTTTTTTCAAACCCTGTGTATATATTTCTGGTACCTGCATGTTTACACACAGATGCCAGGCATTGTTTTAAAACTGGCTGCCAGTATAAACCAGTCTGTCCTCCTATTTATTGAGTACGATAATGCCCCTTACGCATCACGGAAGCTTTCGTTAGAAAATAGGTTTTGTCGGGCATGATTTTTTTCAAATATCCCCCGTTCAAAGAAACCCGCGAGGGGTCTGCGAGCGTGAGGAAGAGGATGGGAAGGGAAGAGCAGAGCCGGAGCTGCAGCTCGGCTGTGGGTGGGATGCTGGCAGCGCCTGCGAGGGAAGCCCACCCCTGGGTATAGCGTTGGCAGGTTTCCATTACACGGCAGTACTGGCACACTGGGAGAAAGAAAAAAAAAAAAAAAAATGCCACGTTCTCTTGGTGAGAAAGGTGATGGTATGTTTATCACACGGTGAAGAAATAAATGGTAACCATTACAAAGGTGTATAATTCGGCAATTACAGTTATTTGTTTTTTTCTGACACCCCCTGCAAACAGTTATTGCTTCAGTCAAACATAATTTGATTATCTTGTTTTTTTCTTTTTCCTGGTACTGTATATTAACAGGGCAAATAAAAGGGAAAATAGTGCAGTCCCTTGTAATAAAGAAAACAGCAGCAAACTATTAATGCTCTTTGAAAAGAGTAGTTTTAACAAAGTAAGCAAGAATCATTTTCTTTGGTTGAGTGTTGATTCCCTAGTGTGCTCTCAGTAAGTAATTAGAATGGCCCAGTGAATGTCAGCATCAGCTTGTTTATTCTCATTATTTTATCATTTTAAAAACCCTCTAGGTGATGAGACATGCAGTATAGAACATAATTACCATTATTAGCATACTAATTGGACACAAAAATAGGCCAACTACAAGGTAGCCAACTGAATAATTTCACATTAATCAAACACCATAGTGAATAAGCCTATTGTTAAATTGACAGCTACAATAATTGGCAATATTTCGCTGCGAAATATAAGAAATTCCTTGTAATATCTCTGCAATGTTATATAATTTAGTAATTTCCCATATTTCCAGCCTTAACTTTGTACACCTAGTTCAAGTTCAAGAAACCATCATGATAAGATTATTAGCCTATTATCAAGTGGACAAAGTATATAAAGACCTGCTTGTTAGCATTCAGGAATAGATCTGCACGATAAGAAAACAAAAAGGCTACCAATTTAGTTACTTGTTGCTTCAACATAGAATACGTACAAAGGTTCACGATAAGATTTTTTTTTTAACTGTATATTAAAGTCCACCTAGCACCTTCAAGAAGCACAGAGAATGGTAAAGAAATTAAAAAAAGCAGGCACTAAAATACAAAAAAACCCCAGTGGGAACTGCAGCTTTCATCCTCCAGGATAATTTTCTGGCTGAGGCTGGTTGGTTTTCAGCTGTGCGTTCGCCTGGTGCCGTCCCCGTCTTGTTTAACAGCGAGTTAGAAAGTTGCAAAGCCACCACCAGAAGTGAGAATTCCTGAAATGCTCAATTAGTAGCAGGCAGGAAGGGAAAACTTGGCCCTGGCTGTGTTTGGCTTTGAAAACCTTGGGGGAAATAGGAGAGGAAAAGGGCGAGTGGAAAGGCGAGGAGAGACGGCGCTGGGGAAGGTGAGCGGGGGAAGCGAGGGCTGCGGCAGAGGGAAGGAGACCGATAAGGAGAACAGGACCAGATGGTGAAACAAGAGGAGCAGAGCTTAGGAGAAGACGAGAAGAAAGAAAAACAGTGAGGAAGAAAGAAAATAGTCATCAAGAAAAGAGAGGAAGAGAAGGTAAGGTGAGAGTCGGGGAAGGGAGAGCCGATTTGGAGGAACAATATTCTTCTTTTAAGAATTCAAAGGCGAGGGGGAACAAGTATCTCGCTGAAAGAAACGTTTCCTTCCCGCTCCCTGGGCTTTCGGAGATGTGGAGACCAGGAAGAAAGGCAGAAAGGACTCGCTTTTAAGTTTCTGTTTGTTTCGATAAGGAAAATGTTTTTGAAAAATTAATGTAAGAACTATAATTCATAAGGTTGCTCACGTGGGCATTGGGTGCTCATTAAGGATGGCGCACATGGCAACAGTACCGGTGCTGAGCCCCCCAAAGATTTTTGGATGGCTTCTTCATAAGCACGTTGGTGAAAGCCAAACCCATGTGGGTAAACTTGACTGATGGCACATAACTTAAAAGAAATGAAAGGAAAGGAGGGTCAGAAAGAGAAGTAAAATGTTGGCATAGCTTTTACAAAGTGCCTGTTTTCGCAGAACCAGACTTGGCACCCGCCGTGGCCGCTGTGAGCCTTCGTATCGGCACCAGCTCTGGCCTTTCTTGCAGCATTTGGAAAAGGGAGACTGCGCTGAGCACGGGCCAGCCAACTGCCTGAAATATCATTATTTTAGTTAAATAACTGATTTATTTCCATTTCAGTTGTGAAAGAGGCCATTTTGGCCACTGAGCGGTTCTGGTAGGGGTGGCTCTTGAGATTCTCCGCTGATTTAATTAAAAGGCAGAAGAAGCTTTCTGTAGGGAGTGGCCTCTAAGTTTGTGCTGAAATTCAGCTGCCTTATTCTGAATGAAGCTATAGGAAGTAAAGCACCACCTTACAAGCGATAAAAGCATGACTTTTTCCAGTCATTCTTTGCTTATTAATCTGATAATGGCTAATGCTCTGCTAACAATTGGGGATGCCTGTTAATATATCACAATCCCAGTTTATTGATCACCTGTTTTATTTCCCTTTGTATAGCCAGTCTCCTCAGTAGCCAGCCCACGGTAAAAAAAATACATAAGACTACTTTAGATATCTCCTGGTACAGAGAGGAACTACCATGGGAAATGTCAGAGGGTACTAAAGTCAGCTAAAATGTGCAGTATGTGCTCAGACTTTTGTTTTAAGCATGAGTGTGCGAGATACGGCTTTGATTTACTCACTGAACTTGAGAAATATATCTCTGGGCGCTCATTGCCGGGAAGTCTCTTTCCTTTAGGTAACTCTGCATCTATAAATGACCGTAATACCTGGGTTGGGGGGTGTTGAAAGATCTCTTAAAAAGTGATGTAATCCACCTTTTTATGGAGGAAAACTTACAGCAGGAAAAAAGGAAGTGTCCTGTGCCAGGTTTACAGCAGAGTTAAGGATAACAGCCAAGGCCATATTTTTGCTAATACATTAGGATGGCTCAAAAATGTGCCAACCCCCTAGCTTGGTATAAAGAAAACGACAAAACTGAAAATATCCTTGACAAGATGTCTCTCTTAACACATTAAGAGGCTGTCCAAACTGCGAAAAAAATCCTTAGCAGTTCCTCTCCTTCTGTCACAGAGTCTGTGCTTCGGTACTTGAAGTCGCAGGGCTCTGCTGAAATGCTGCACATTAGATTCGATGTGAGTAGCAGCTCGCGGACAGCGTGTTTAACGTACATTGTGTCTCACCTGATCCTTTCTATGCCAGCCACTGAGGGCACTGCAAAATCCCCCAAACACCCTGAGGGCACTGCAAAATCCCCCGAACACCCTGGTTAACGCACCAGCTAAGTCTGGGCAGGGTGTTTGCCATAGGCACACACATCCGTCGTATGTTGTTAACTCTATCTGTTATAAAGACATTGCAAATCTGATGTTTTCTCATCCTTTAAATACACCTGGATGATTAATGAAAGCAAACCCCTACCAACTGCCCCCCTCCCCCCCCAAAAAAACAAACCAAAACAAAAAACAACCCCAAACCAAACCCCACAGCTGAAAGCAAAAGGAAAGAAGGATATTGTGCACATTCAGGCACAATAAACATAGAAGAAAAACACTGCGAAGGATAGTTGTTGAATACATTTGAATAACAAATACATTTGAGGAAATCCCAGTCTGCTTGGGGACAGAGAAAAGGAAAATAAATTCATCACATTATTCACTGGAAATTATTTGTTCAGCTCTGCTCCTTAATGTGTCAGCTAAAGATGATTTTGAAGAGTGAAGATTTTCTTTTCTTGCTCAAAATGACTCAAAAAGAAATGAATATTCCAGCCACCAAGTGAGGTTAATATATGAGTTTCATAGCCATTTACTCAACACTGCTGTTCCCTGCAGAGTAATGGCACTGAGATGCATTCTGGGATTGCCAGGGGTGAAACCGTAGTAGATGTTCTTGAATAATTTAGCAATGTATGAAAGCTTATTTCATCATCATCAACACAGTAATACCTTGCACCAATGGAGTGCTTTACGTTTCTGGTCTCCAAAGCTGTGCAAGTATTCTCATTCCCATTTTTCAGATGGGAAAACTTGAGAACAGAGACAAAAATCATTTTCCAAAGGGGTGAAGGCTGTGTCAGACCCAGCATAAAGATTCAGGTCCCTAGGAAGAGGCAGCCATAACATCAGAGTTGAAACCTGTGGGTGAAGATGCCGTAGTTTAGACCTGGTTATGCTTAGTGAAAGAAGAGAAAGAGATCTAAACAAAAATATTTTTTTCTCTTCTCTTCCTTTTTTCTAATAAAGTAAGAATTTAATTTCTAGAGTAAATGAGAGTTAAATATATTGCTAGTACCTGTGCACTGGTTATCCTCAAGTGGCAGAGCAGATTCGCATCCAGTTCTTGCAGTGCCGGGAGGCTGCGCCCGCGTTACGGACTGGTTATGGCCGTCGGGCTAAAGGAGCAGAGGAGCTCTCGCGCCTCTCTTTGGGCTGTTTACACATGCGTGTAGTTGGTAACTTGTTTTGTGTTTAAAGAGCCTAGCAGCTCATCAATCTTATTCTTCCCTGAATGTAGATTGGTCTTTAATGAGATCAATGAATAGTGCTGGTACTTCGCTGGCCAAAATTGTAAATGTGCTGTTGCATTTCCTATTTACCCTGTAGCGCAGGGATTTCGGCACGTTACTGCTAATGTGTTTTGCATTCTATCGCTCTCCTACAAAATTTATGGCCAGAGTGAGACTGCAGGAACGGTACGGGCAGACAGAGCTAGGTTGTATTCTCTGTAGAATGCTCAGATTTTTTTAAAATATATGGCTTTGAAACAGTTGAAGGAAGGGAAAGGGAAATGCAGAGCTAAGAGGGAGCTGGGAATAGGAAATTTCACATTAGTTTCAGAAAAACAAACCTTTGGTTTCTGAGCTGTATCAGAGATAGAAAAAATAAATGTGGCTTAAAACAGCTTAAGAAAAGTGATCTTAACAGCGAGATGCAATGGAAGTACCTTTAGTTAGCCCAGATAAAAGGCAGGAGGAGAGAGTAGGCTGTTGGGCAGGGAAATCAGCAGTGGAACGCCGTACGTTGTTAATTATAGCTCCGAAGTAGCCTGAAATGACTAGTGCTCTTCCAGCCTGGTCCCTTCTCTTCACCGTCCTTGCCAGCACTGTGTTTGGTCCTCTTCCAGCTGTGCATTAACCTCTATAACTAAGACCCTATATACTGTAGGTTTTGTTTCTCTGATGCGACTCCTATGGCGAGAGCCATATGTACACCCCAGAGGTCTGACCTGGCAGGTTTTTCTCTTTGTGCATGGTGATGCAGGCTGATCTTGAAGATACGTATCTGGTACTTTGACTGTAAAGTGGTGAGTTCTGTATTTTATTTTCTTCTTTGGAACTTTCATCCATGACCTCTCATCCTGAAGAAGCTCCCACGGAAGTTGTATGTCCCACAGAGACAGACCTAGAAACTCTCACCGTGCCAGGGAAAGGAGTCGTTACTGGGTATCCTTTACATGTAAATCTTTTTTTGGTGCATAATGGTTCAAAGCCAGATAAAAGCTATAGTCCAAGGCCCTGACCTGACTTTGTATTATATGGGAAATCAGTGGAGAGAGTTGAGGTAAGCTTGATAGGCTTCTTGTGGCCCGTTCTGGCCAAGTTGCATGCTGAATCAAATTTCCTACTGACCGACAGTTTCACCTCTGCGTGTGTACAGGCGTGATGATCAGAAAGAGTGGAAAATGTAGAGGATTTAATTCAAACAGATGAGTTGGGCTCTTCAGTGGGAATCTGAAAGGTATGAAGCAAGTTGTGGATAAGAGCCCAAAAACCCTGAAGGAAGCAGAAGTCGTACGTGTGGCAAAATCGTAGAAAGGTGAGAGATGTCCAGCAGATGAGCAACAGGAATTGCATGTGTCCAAGACTAGTTGGAGACCTCGCATGCAGAAGTATAGGTCAGAGCTGCTTGTGTCACCATGGGATGTTCTCCTGAGCTTGCCCTCGGGGCAAGCAGTTCATCGCCCTGTAGTGCTGGTATTTTCCAGCTCCGTGCCATTTCTAAACATCACCAGCCTCGCTGTTGTTGTACAATTCCCAGTGATGCTGCCTGTGCAATAGTACCTGACGGGGGGTAGTGGTAAGGCTAGATAGGCTGTTTGATTAACTTGGTGAAATGATTTCTGGAGCTCCTGCCTCCCAGATGAAATGCAGCATGGCTATTCAGGAACCCTGCAAATATACGGGTGGCAAGCATGGTATTGCTAACCCGTGGCATGTTGTGTCTATTAAATCTGAAAGATGGGAGGACCCTCTCTCTTTGGAAGGCAGGCGAATACTTAGCGGGTGTTGAACAATCAGTCAAATCAACCACATAAAAATTAACTTGGGAAATTTGAGAGAATGCTATTGTATGTGTTATCTGTCAGAAAAAAGTGATACTGTTCTGAAAAGGGCAAAACTGTGGAGGAAAAATGACTCTGCACCTCCTGAAGCCTGGACTGATTAAAGTGAAATGCAGCCGTGAAAACTGAAGAGCTCGTTGAAATCCTTCAATGCTGCTCAATGGTGCCGAGCTTATATAAAGCCAATAGAGAAGATTTTCTGAGAAATCCCTTAGTACGAGGGACCCCTCGGTAGCAAAGAGCAGGCTGGCATCTGTTCGTCTCTTGGCTTCGGTGAAGAGTGGGTGGCTTGGATGTAAAGGACAAAGTACGGAGCTGGGGCATAAAAAGAGCTTCTGCACCCTCCTGCTTACTGGAAGTGGTACAATGGCAAGTGGAGGTTACGCGTGGGAAGACCCCATTTACGGAGACTTTGGCTTCTTCCCTTACACCAGGGCCAGACTGTGGCCGAAGCTCAGTATTTCCTTTGCTGGATGCAAATTCGCCAGGTCAGCAAAGCTGTGCTCCAGACAATGTCATTTCGTGAGTCGAGTGGAATCATGTAGATCGTGATAGCAGAGAGAAGGCAGATAAAAACGTGAACAGCTTTTTGGGGGAGGTGGCCCAAATTCTGTTCTTTTTTTACTGTGACATAAACATGGAATAACTCCCTTCAGACCGATGGTTTCCTCAGAGTTCATATTAACCTCAACTGACTGTAGTATTTAGCCTTCATGCTCTGAATAATATGGTTTTCCACGCGTTTCTTCCATATTAGACCTATGTTATATCTTATGCTCTTATTTGAGCTCCCTCTGCAAAGAGGACACTTTCTCTCCACCGCTTTGTCCAGCATTTAACTGTACATCTTCCCTTTAATTCTGCACACTTTTTTTTTAAGTCTGTCTTTCCATCCTTAAGTATCACTGAGTTGCCAGATAAAACAGTTATTGTTCCTATTACTAGAAGATTGTAATGGATTTATATAAAATTCAGACAGTGCCATTGTTCTTGAAGTCCATTTTATTGTAATGAAGTTCCACTCGTAATATTCCATGATCTTCAATGTCCTTTACAAGTAACTTTTTATAAATTAATCTATAATAATCTAATTCAAGTCAGTTAAAGTGGATAACTATACTCCAATTACGATATTGGGAAGAGTTTTTACATAATGGGGGCTTTTATATAGATGGTTAACGCTAATACTGTAGTTTACAACATACTGTATGAATCACTAATTAAATGCCTAAGTAGCAATAATGGAAGTGGAACTATCAATACAGAGAAGATATCAATGATGTAAGGCATTAATAAAACTTTATGGTACCATTTAATCTTTTTTTATAGGTACTCCATTATGTCAGTGAAAAGAAAAGGCAGAAAAACAAGTGAGAAAGAGTGGAACTTAAAGGGACCAGGAAATGGAAATGAAAATGTACTTTCCCTTGTATCTTCCCCACAAAAAGGGGCGAGATAGAAAAGTAACGAGAAAACTGCCCTGTAGAATACGTTTATCGCATTTTAAAAAGATGGCTGTCCACTGCAGCTGAATGGTTTAAATGCTACTTAAATAAATAACCTATATTCTATGACAGAAATGAAGGGGAGCATAAGTAGTATCTTCAAGAGAGGAATATGAGTTTAGTAAGGCACTGACCGAAAAGGAACAGCTAAACTGTTGTTTTCTTGCTATTGGCCAGCAGAGATGACTAGCAGGGTAAATATATAAACATTTGTATTGGAAGGAGAAACTATTAACAAAGGTATCTCATTTTTAAGCCAAAACACAAGCTTGGCTCTCGGTGCTGCCCACGGACTGTTCGAGGCGGCCGGGCTGCTCTCCTGACAGGACATCTCCTCTGTGTTCCTTGGACGCCGTCCAGTGTCCCCTGCAGGAAAGCAAGCTGCCCATTTGCATATCAAAGCAGAGGAATGAGCCAACCCCAGTAGACCTCTAAAGGGAAGTGAGAGTATATGGGAATTTTTAGTTTTAACAACTCTCAATAAAAAAAAAAAAGACCACCTCCATTCCTTTCACGCAACAGTCGCTTCAAATGCTTTTGTAATACGTTTGAGCAGAAACAAGTATTTAACCCTTCAAATCCCCTTGCAGGGTGTTTCGGTCCTGGCTGTGTTTTGGCAAATAAAAGGATGAGATTTCTTTTCCTGAAAAACGTGTTCGATTTCAGTTCTACACAGTGTTGTAAAAATTATTGCACTGAGACCTCCTACACCCCTTGACACGTATTAGAAGTGTGCAGTAGTCAGGCTAGTGTTTCATCCTCGCTGTTGTTGAGATGACATTGTTTATTTAGCACAAGATTTCTAGCCTCATGCCTTTCTGTGCCTCGTAGGAGGTATTTGACATCATCTGCATGGGATATTGGTGCTGAGGTTTGACTCGGAACTCCACCTTTCCTGCATGTCCATCACTGGGCAAACTGGAGCTGACAGCATGACTCACAGCTTCTAATAAAAATAAATCTTTCTGTATTATTTTAAAACTATGACTTCAATATAAGTAGATGAAGAGGCTATGAAAATTCTTTGCCAATATCAGTGAAGATTAGATCCCAGAAATAACGTGTCTCTGCGATAAGGAATTCATTACTCCCCTTGCCCATCAAACGTGGCTGTTGGCAGCCCTCTGCCTCGACTACGTGGGAGCCGAGGACATCAATAATCCTGCAAATTTGCAAGTGAAACCAAACCTTTGTGCAGACTCCCCCTTCCTCCCGTGTATTGCTCGTTTCCCAGCCACCACATCTGCTCTCTTCGAATACCTTTGAAGACCTGCCCGAGTTTAACTTAACTATTAAGTTTCTGGTGGTTGAAGCTAACCCTACTTCCACTGAATGGGGTTTGATGTATTTTTGTTGAATGATGTATTTAGCTGAAATAGGTGAATAAATACGGCTCTGTCTTTCCGTATCACCACACAAATCCTAGGCATGCCATTAATAATATGATCAAATCCAAACAGTAATTAAAAGGTAAGGTACCTACAGTAGGATGTAAGGTTTCCCATAAGTACAGCTTTGCCCTGCGTCATTACACGAGCAGAGCTCAACCGTGGTTGCTTGCTTTTCTTCTGTTGTTATTCTGATTTATGATTTATCAGCAGCTACTCTGGAGCAACCACCATCTACTGGCTGCCACTAACAATCAATCACGGAATAAACTTCTCATCAGAGAAATAAACATAATTTAAATGCTTTGGAGTGACCAGAGGTTTTTCCAGACGTACAGAGAAGGTTACGGTTGTCTGTCTTGTTCTGGAGTTCAGTGAAAGACCTTCTGCCACCAAGCTTCAAGTCTCCAATAGCTCTTCTCCAGTCTTTCGATAGCTCTTACTTTTTCACAGGTTTCTTGGTAGAACATAAAGAAAAAAGGAGAAAAGATCAATGAAGGTTTGCCGCAGTTTAACAGTTTTAGCCATACAGTCCTCTCGCTTCCGATGTTCTCGCCCCGCGTGACAGCTGAGCACTATATTGTGTAACGTGGCATAAACCTGGGACCCCGTCATAGCTTGTTTCAGAAATCTAGAAATAGCACTAATGGATAATTAAAAAGAAAAAAAAATCGGGGAGAAGCCTGGAGGCTCAGCCGTGTCAGCAGGAGTGGCTGGAGCCCCTGCGCTGAGCGTGGGGACCGCAGCAGGACCCGGCCCCGCTATCCTCCGCACAGGTCTGCGTAAATAAAATCACGGCACGCAGCTCCACTGAGGTAAGACGATAGGCTTACACTTAAACTGAGGCTGTGACCTAACTTTGATCTACAATTTTTACATGAATCTCTTTTTTTGGTATTGTGGGGGATGGACTATCATTCTTCTTTCTGTCTGGGAAGGTCTGCAGGCTTTATACAGGGTGAAAGTTTCTGTAGGAACTGGGTTCATCTGGGTCAGAAACTTTTTTGCTTTTTTTTTTTTGTCTTTTTTTAAATTTTAAAGGATGTTTGGATATATATTGAGACTTTCAATGCTGTGTCCCTGTTTCTTTCGAACACACCTACACCTTCGGTGTCACCTCCATTTAGTTTATTGTGCTATAAGATGTCATGTTTAATTTTATTTATGGGCTTAATATTCAAGTTTTTCACAAGTAATTTTTCCCACATGGGCCTTTAGAAATATGTTAGAAAAATCATTATGTACTGCTGTTAGGAGTAACGCATTAATAAGCAGATTAGTGTCCCGCTGATGGGCAAAAATCTGCTTTTAGCACCATGCGAAGGCACTTGGTCCAAAATGAGCCACGAGCCAAGGAGTTTACAGGTTACGGATGACTGGAGCATTATAATGTTGTGTGCACTATCAAGTGCAATGCTCCCTCCTGTTTGAAAATCAAAATATCCTCTTAAACGTGCCTCGTTGAATCTCTCCCTGCCTCTGTTAATAGGCTTTTCAGCCTGGTTTTTCTCCCCAGAGAAGTTCTGTGCTTTTTGGGAGACTTGCTCGGCTTGGCCAGAGCCGGGAGGTGCCTCTGTGCTCAGAGGACTCCTTGACTTCAGCCTTCTGGGTTTGGAGCGATCCCTTTGCACGAGCACGAACGAACGAAGATTGCCCGATACTGTAATTTTTTTTTTTTTGCATAATTCATCAAGAAGCAAATCTGGCAGTAGCACCTAACGCGATGACAAAAAAAAAATCGGTTTTCTGTGCTGGTCCCATCGCTGCCAGCCCGTGCTATCTGTGTTGGCTGGGAGAGTTGGTGCCGTCCTTGAAGGGTTGCTGCTAAACTTCTCGCGTTGCTCGTTCGTGGCCGTGCGTGTAGAAATCGCCTCTTTCCCAGCGCTTTAGGCCCTTCCTAAATGAAACCTGTTGCAAGTTTGAGGCTGGGATTGACAGGGTAAGGGGAACAGCTGTGATGTTCCTCTAAAGCTAAATGTTGCCGGTTTTGCATAATCTGCAAAAATATGTTGTCAGGACGAGAGATCCAGCTGGCGCTCTGCCACCTCCCCCCCTCCGCAGCGTGTGCTGCGGGAGCGGGCGTATCATCTGCAGAGAGGGAGGTTTCTCTCTGGCACCGAGGTGTCAACTTAATATGGAGGGGAAAAAAAAAAAAAATATATATATATATATGAAGTAACTTGCAATTTTTCTTGCACGACGGCCGCTAAAAAAGAAACAAAAGGAGCCGCAGTTTCCAGTTCTGCGATGCTGCAGGGTTAGACGTAGCCGTGATGGGAATAGAGGGGCTGCGTGCTGCGGCGTTAGCATATGCACACCACAATCTTCTTAATACCCATGGTAAATCCCGCTGTCTGCTACAAGCTCTGTTTTGAATGTTAGGCTTGTTTGCCTTCTGTTTTTTAAGCTTATAAACACTTTGGGGCCGAAACTCCCACAGAAGGTAACAAGAGCTACGTTAACCCTCTGCAACGGTCTATTTAAATGGGATTATTTTGGGCAAGCGGGGCAAAAGGACGGGGCGAGCAGGCTGGCAGCCGCGGAGTGGGTCAGGTTTGGGACCGCAGTGACTCCAGATCGGTGTTTCCAGCAGCACAGCTGCGTTGGATTCGGTGGGGATTTATGGCAAGCATATGAGTAGAAGAGAACAACAATTCTGAGTGATTGACAGGTTGATGTTGCTCATATGCGTAGATCCAAGGGTCAAGAACTGTTGTTTACACCTGAGCTCTTATTTTAAGCGTGCTGCTGCTACTTGTGGAGGCTGACAGAGGGTTTGATGGGAGTTTTCCAGGATTATGTTTACTAGCATCCATATATAAGGTTTTGTGATGTTATAAAATGCTGTTATGCTCTGAGAAAATAAAATTCTGATGGAGGCTGCAACTAAGCAGGTGATTTGGTGTGGCTCTTTGTTCCTGGTGTTGTACCAGAAAACTTCTGGCTTTGGAATGAATAAGGAATCCAAAAAACTCGCTTTGAAACCCCTGCCACGGTTTTTTTAAACAGTCTATGTGAAGGTAGCAGTTGGCTATTAGTTTTAATTAGCATAAAAAGAAAGATGATGCCAATATCCACACCTAATTTACGTCTTAGACCAAAATGCTGTTGGCTCCAAAAGATGTTAGACAGAAAAAAAACTGAGAAGAGGATGAGAGAGTAGATGTGCTGATCCAGCCAGCGCGTGAAGGAGGCAGGTTTGACTTTTGTGGTGAGATTCACGGAGAGTAGTGAATATAAACTCTGTAGGAAGGATTCGGAAGTGGTTAAGCTCAAGAAAAAGATTGATCTAGAATTTGTTTTACTGTTGCTAATCTCTATTAATAAAGCAAATTCCTGAACTGGGGTAAGTCTGATGGGTGGTGGGTAGAAGCTGTGATTTTCTTCCTTACGTATGCGTGCGTGCAGATGCCAGGTCTATGGCTCGAAAAAGAGGAGGAGGACAGGCGTAACGGGCTTTTTCCCAAGACGTGGCAAGAAAATCCCTTTCCTTGGCCTGCGGGCCCCTCGGCGAGGTGTTCCCAGCTCTGCATCTTCCCAGTCCATGCCGGTGGGCACGTCCCAGCAGGCGAGGCTGGGCTGCGCTTCCCCGCGCTCCCAGGTCTCGCGGCGCGTGAGGCTATGTAAAGGCCAAAGGTGGGTTCTGCTTTATCTTGTCTAAAATAATAGCAAATCCCTTCTCTTATTTATCACCCTTTATATATAGAATGGGCACATATATATCCTGGAGTCTAGCGAGGAGGCTGCTTAGAGATTGCTTGCCCTGTGTTGTGAGCAGACTAATAGCCGAACCTTCCCCAAATTTGTGCATTCTTCTTCTGGTGATTCTTGAAGTCTGTTTTATTTGTTACCAAAATATATACTTAATCTGATGGAAACCTGCATGGCCTTTTTTTTTTTTTTTTTTTTTAATCTGACTTATTTCCCTCTTTTGGGTTGTTTATCCTTCAAATGTGTATTAAAGGGATGAGGAAAATATTTACGGAGCTGTTAAAGAATGGGCCATAATCAGGGAAAAAGTAAATTCACCATCCTCCTTTGGTAAGTCCGTTTCAGTATATCTCCTAATAAATCACCTATATGAATTGAAGGTGTGGATAACACCTGCTTATGTACTACAGGATGATAAGAAAGTAATACAGCCAGAAGTGGGGTTTGGAAGAACTGGGCTTTTAGTTGTGCAGGTTAGGCTTGCAGGGTGATGTTTTAACAAGGTTTTTTTCTCTCCAGGGGTTTTAGCTTGCAATTACTATATTGTCACACAATTATATATTCTCAATAGATTATATCATTGTAATATTATTATAATTAACCTGCAATTAGTATATTATTACACCCAGTGTAATAATGCAACCAATGATTGATTAATAGACTGGTTTTAAATCCAAGAGCAAATGAGGCTACCAGAGTTTGGGAGAGAAGCAAGTGCCTGAGTCATGTTGGAGAGCAGACACCGCCCTTAGGGAAGAGAAAGAAAGTAAAAGAAATAAAGCAAGGTCTTCAGAAACACTGCAGCTCTAAGTCCATGCCAATGCCATGACACAGAAAACAATTTAGAAGCCTGACTTTATGTAGCTTTTGGCCAAAATTTTAAGCTTAGGTGTCTCATGTTTCAAGTAGTAAGATTGTGTGGTTTTGTGTTTCGGTGAGAAATTTAATTACATGCCTATGCTGAGCAATTTCTCTTAGGATTAGCAATTTCTGTTCTGCCTGCTCTACAGTCGCTGAATGCGAAGATGATGATTCTCATTTGCAAATAATTTCAGCATTTCTTCCTATCTGCAAGGCTGAGAAGGATGGATCAAAACAAAATGTGCTTTCAAACAGATGCGTGCAAAACAATTGGCTCTTAAACAAAATGACTCAGAAAATACAGTTCTTTAAAAAAAATCTTGCTATTTGTACTCCTTGCTAAATCTTTATTAGAAGATGATAACGCAACATTTTAAATGTGAAATCCAATGGTATCTTAAAACACTTGTAGAACACCCCCCAGTGCTTTAGTATAATGGTCTGAAACAAAAGATTTTAAAAACGTCCTTCGTCATCTCCAAGTAAAGTGGTACTTTTTCTTTTTTTTTTTATTGATTCTTCTGCCTACCAACTAAATTGCCCACAAAGCTGTTGTTGTTTTAAATAATGAAGGATTGAAACGTTAGAGGAAGAAAAGGCTACATCCACTATTGTTCCTTCCAATGTCCCAAGCTTGGTTAAGTAACTTCAGCTTTTTCATTTATTTAATATATCTCAGATTGGTATCTGTTCAAGTCATAACGGCTTACCCCTGCCAACAGGCAAGCTCTGTAGAATTTACTACAGTAAAATGCAGGCATGCTTCACGTAGCCTTAATTTGTTTTGAGATCCCATCTTTTATCTATGGAAACCTGCTCTCTCAGCAGGATGAACTTCCCTGTGAGAAAGTAAATTGGTTGTAACGTGGCGTGGGTCCCAGCATGCAACGCCTATTACAGCTCTCCCCTCTGATGCTTCGCAGGAACGGGTGGGAGAAAGAGTTAAATCAGCCTTTAGCATCTCGCATAATTATTCCTGGCCAATTGTCTCCAACTGGAAACTCACAATTTGTTACCACTTAGTTGGTTTCGGTGAATGAAGAGGATTCATTGCTTTTTGCGGGCGTTCAGATCTTTTGTTCACAGTTTGGAGAAAATTGCAATCTCTTTTCTTGCTCCTGTTCCAGCTTTAGCCATGCTTGGTTAAGTCAACGCTCAGGTTTCTCTGGATGCACATGTGCTAATCTGGTAGCGTGCAGGGATTCTTTTCTTTTTACTGATTTTTCTCGAGTGTTTTAGTTCCCAAACAGACGCTAACAGAGCACTTATTTTTACAATCTTAATATTGTTACGGTGACTCCACTTTTGAAAAGTTCCCTGTCTTTATGGGCCGGCTGTTTATCTGAATTATACGTTAATGTCTTCTGAGCTTCACAAGAGACTAAATAAATAAAAAATAAACCACTGGTATAGCCACAGGGTAATAAAATTGATGGGGCGACATTATATGAACCAGTATCCGTGTGCTTGTTTATAGGTTAGTTAACTTTTTTGAGCGGTGTCAGTAGCTCCTATGGGATAAGCACAGCTTGTGTCTTCATGTAAAAGATCCCAGAAAATTTAGTAACTGAAGGGTTATTTTTTAATAAAAAGTGAATAAGTTGTAGTATGCTGATTCTGATTAACCAACTGTGACAGATGGTAATTCTTCTCTTTAAATGTGACTTAGAGAAATTAAATTCAAGGTGATTTACGAACTCTTTAAGAATTGTTGAAGCTAACTTAAAAAACAAAGCAGAGCAGAACGCCTTGAAGTTTGCTTTGTTGCGGAGGCATCTCTGAAGACGGGGAGCCACCTTCGTTCCCAGGTAGTCTCAGGGACCTTTCCACTCAAGTGTAGTTTCCAGGGTCTTTTTTAGTGTGCTGTAGTAGCAGCCCAAGAAATTTGTCTGGTGGTGCAACCCTCTTTTAACCTAAAGAATAGTAATTTATTATCATCTCAGGAAATCATGCTACTCAAGATAAATGTTTTGGGGCCAGGGGAGTGAGTTATTACACGTTTTCTAGGAGATTCGTTAGCTGAGTTCTGCAAAACTTGTGCCGTATGTCTTTTGAAAGCCTATTTGTGGGGCTCGGATCAATACAGGAGGGCTGAGACCTTCCCATTGTAATTCTCAAAGCATCGATTTGTATTTGAGATTTAAAGGGATCTCAATTTACCATGGCAAAACCAGCTGCGTTCATCTGGTTTCGAACTAACAATCTATGAATAGCGATAGATTCTTCTTCATCAAATTGAATCATCGTAAAGTATAAATACATTATCTCAAAACTGGACTCAATGTCACTCTAAAGATATCTGAATCTTACTGTACTGCCCAATTAGATGGCTTAAAACAGGGTATGAAATCTCAAACTGAGCAAAGTTGGCAATTTTTTTTTTATGGTAGGTATATGCCTGCATGATTTACGCATGAAATCAAATCGTAAACCTTTAAGGGATTTTTGCTAATTGTGTTTCTAGAAATAGCACACAATGACAAATAGTGGGCTTCATAATCCTGATTTTTAAAATCATAAGAAAGCAACTTACAAGAGGTGTGGGAGTTATCTGAACCTAGTAGGTAGGACAGCATTTTGCCTCTAACAGATCAAATACAAGCTCGTACCCGGGCAGGAGCACCGCTTGTGGCAATCCCGAGCCGCGATATCAAGTCTTGCATGAGGGGATGCATCCCGGAGGGAGCGGAGCGGTGCATCCCTGTGCTGGAGCAGAAAGAGTTTGAATTCTTGCACGTACTCCTATCCCAGTCGTTTAGTTGATATGCACGTGAAGAAGAAAGTGAGCCAACTGCAATGGTGTGATGTTCAAAATTTTTAAAGGTTTCCCGGCTTGCCAGGGTGACTCTTTTCAGCTATTACTCTTTATGTAGCTGAGCTATTCTAGTACAAACATAAATCTCTTTATTTATAAAACATAGCGTTTCAGCTACTTTGTGTTATCTTGGTGTCAGTGGTTTCAATATGATCTCTTGAAATTGCTTTTGTCAGCTGTGGAGTAACTGCGAGTTGGAAATACATATCTATTTATGTGTATACCTTTATATTTTGTGCTACACGTGCGTACGTGCACATATATATTTATACCACATACTGTTTTGAGTTAAGTTTTAGTCCAATTCTTGCACTGATTCTATCTATTAAAAAATTATGCACTATGCAAAATTATCCATGGCACAGGGTAATTTTGGGTCTCATTGATAGTTATGGTGTTTGAAGCACAGGTTGCTTTGCTGGCACACAAACGATGTGTTCGTTTCGCCTATTCTGGTCGGATGAGTTTACTCCTCTAGAGAGGTTTCTAGGGTGCATGTTCACAGGTATTAGTTGAAAATATTAATTTTCTGCAGGCATTCTCTAATATGCACATACACTGGTTGTTTAAACAATCCTGTCACTAAAGGCAGTCCTATGGGAAAGGAAGTTCTCTTTGTTTTCCGATAGTAACTTTTTTTCCTTGTAAGACTCGTGCACGTGCAGTCTTCCAGAGTAATCCCAAAGTGCCTTTTTTTGGACACGCTTGCCTACAATGCCCAAGGGTTAGACCTGAGAGCTGTGACCCTTCTGATTCAGCATTCATCAAAAAGATTTAAGAGTTTGAACAAATTGAAGCAACTTTGTTAAAAATGTGAAGAAATATCCCCAGGTTGCTGGCAGGAGTTATTTGAGGCTGCTGTTCGTTAGCAGTAATGCTTTGTGTTTTGGATAGTCCACGGTACTCAGGAATCTGAGAGTCCCTGGCACACATTGATTCAACCTCGTTGTGTCTCAAGGTAAAAATTATTCAGCTTAATATTAAAATGGGCAAGTCAAGTCACGGCACATGTAAGTGCTGTGTCCAGCACTGCCTAAAGCTGGGGTGTGGCATACACCCCTAGCTGGAAAACAAGAGCTGGACCACCGCCGAGTCCTCTCCCTGCTGCACCCGGATGAGCGCCTTTGCAGCATCTCCTGCTCTGCCGGCGCTGATGGAGATGGGACACGGACCCCCCAGCACCCATCCTCCTCCTGGTGCCCTGGGTACCAGCATCACCCGTCCCCTTCCTCCAGCTTCTCCCTTCTCCCTCCGCCTATCTGCAAGGGCTGTCCTGAGGCAAGGAAGCCCGTTCCTGGAGTTGGGAGCATCCTCTCTTTGTCCAGCCGTGGGCGACCGACGTCAGCCGGCAGAGGTGAAGAAGCGCGCTCTGATGGACCGCGTGGTTCGGGGCGGCACCCGGTAACCTAGGGACAGCAAAGCTGGGTGCCTTTCGTTATTTTTAATGCTTGCAGAATGATTTATGAATACGTATTTTATACACGCGTTCTAACATCTCGTGCGCATCACAGAAGAGTATTACAGCTGTTATCAGGCAAATGGAGCGGCCGGTGCTGAGCGCGCTTTAGTAGTACAGCGCGGTGTAACGGTTGCATTAGTGGCAAGCGATAGCATTTGTAGTCTGAGATTTAAATATATGATGATTTCCATGAAATCATTGTATTCTGTTTTGAGGGTTTTAGGAAGAAATTACAGACTTAACACGTGGTCATCATTCTTCTCTCATGTGGTCTTATTACTTCATGAGGATTAGTGAGATGGTGATCATATATGCGTATTCATGTGTGCCAATTTGACATTATCGGTATTTACTGCTATTACCCTGCTGGAGAAAATACTTTACATTATCACAAAATGGTCTTAAGTGGGAAGACTTTGTAACAAAGCCCAGTAGTGCTAATCTGATGAGATGTTGTGATGTGTTAATATGTTTAATAATCAATATTTAATAAGAATTATGGAAATAGCTCTTCTTCATTAAAGGTATTTAGTGATTGTATTTGATTTTGATAATGTTTTGCTAAGCGTGTTGGATTATTTGTTTTCTCTTCTGCACTGAATTCAGTTTCCAGGGGAGAGTGAAACCCCCTCAAAACTCAAATCTTGATGAAAAGTTCTTCAAATTAAATCAACAGTCTTCCCTCTGCACTGCATTAGCTCTGATAGGTTTATACAGTTCTTTAAAAATCTTTTTTTTTCCCCATTTTTTTGCACTCTTTTTAAATTTGCTGTAGAGAAAAGATGTTTTAAGTCATGTTTCCCACCTTTAGAGTGGCATTTATTGGTGGTGAGTGACTGAAAGAAACGGCTGTTTAACAAAGTTCAGCTTTATTTGTCTTCTACCTGCAAAGCACCTGATAAGTGCTACTGAGAGATGGAAAAGTTCATTCTCTCTAGCAAGGTTACTCTTCTTGATGAGCATTAAAAGATAGCTTTAAGCCATTCACAATTATGACCTTGACTAGGAAAATGTAAGTTAATAAGGCTTCAACAAATTATGGTCTTTTTGGTCGATTTGCCTAGTGAACTGTTAATTGTAAAACTGAAAGACATTATGTTCAGCTTTCTCTATCACATCTTTTGTGTTTTAACAGTGACACTTCATTGAGTGCAATTAACAAAGCCTAGGAGATTTATTAACACACTTCTTCATGGCCAATGATCCATTCCACTTAAGACATAACACTGTAAAATGCACATTATCTCCTTTTGGCACTTACAATAATGCTTCATGAACTAGGAAGGCATATGTTAAAGCAGATAAAATAGCATTATTAGCTGACAAATCTTACAATTTATTAGACAGTTAATTTATCAGCTTAAAAGACACTTAAAACAGCTGTGCATTTAATGTCTTTTTAATGTATCCAGTAAAACTTGCATAATTGCCTGTAGTGCAATTTATTTTTAGCTATGTTGCAAAATGCCTGCATTTACTGTTTACATCTTCTTTAATTTTTCCTGCAAGGCTCATCACATCTAGGCACAAGCCCTAACAACGAGGGCAGATAATCAGATAAAAAGACTTCTTGTACAAACGGCTGCCCGTGAATGAACTATTCAAAAGTGCACGCTGAGCTGGACCAAAGAGTTTTTTGCATTTTATCTCCACCCCAAGGGCAAGAGGGAGGGAAAAAAAAACCCAGGGCTTCCTGGTAGGCAGCGCGGTCATGGACGGCCAGGCACGGCACACCAGAGACGGAGGGTGTCTGCCTTTACTGGTATTACCATTTGGAGCCCATTCGGAGCCACATGTCTGGGGTGTAAACTAACAAGGCTCCAAGACTGCATTAGCAGAGGTGTTTCATTTTATAATTAAGGTAACTGCTCCCCGCAGATCAATTGTAGCAGACCTAAGTACTCTCTGTGAAGAAAGTGTTGGAGAGGATACACGTTTAATGACTCCGATGCATAAATTGGCTGTGTTTGTTTATTGCTCTCTAATTTAATGGAACCTTTTGTTAAATCTTTCTGGCTTTTTTTTTTTTTTTAAGACACTGCTAGTAATGATTTCTGTGGGAACAAAGGGTGTTGCTTATTAAAATAAAAAGTCAAACATCGCCGTTTCCATTAATTAAAAGTCAGATTAGCTTAATCTTTTTATAAATATTGGATATAATCTATTTACAGAGCGAAATCAGATCTGCAGATGCTGGCACGTGGAGTAGAAGAGCAATGCTTCTTGCTTTGCAGAAATCCAGTAAGGGTGGGAGCAGGTTAGACTGCTGGGCTCCTGAAACAAAGCAGGCGGGAGGTTTACGAAATGTGGGGAGTACAGGGATATAGGTAACTTCTCGGCAGTAGTAGGTGACTCCTGCGAAAGGGAAAAAAAAAAAAAAGCATTTTCTGGAGAGTTTCCAGATTCACGAGTCTGAAAGTAGCCATGTCTCCAAATGCCCAGAGACTGAAAATGCATAGAATCCATCAGCGTGGGCTGTGCACCAAAAAAAAGGGAACAAAAGACTTTTGGAAAGGGGTGAAAGAAAAGAGGTAGGATTTTCATCGTGCAGGGCAGTCTTAATGGTACAAGAATCAGAGAATCCAAGGCTCGATCCTCCTAAAATCCTTTCATCATGTCAGGATGCCCTTTGTTTTTCTTTCTGAATGTAGTTATCCATTCAGAATTACTGCATTCGATACAAGTTTACAGAAGTATTGAGTATCTTCCGTGGCAGCATTATAATCCTAGTTAGCCTGTAAATTACTATAAAAAACTTTTCCCATAAATGACTTGCATAGTAGCCTGGCAATATGATAAATTGTCCAAATGAGTGGACGTGAGAAAAATGGATGAATTATTGAAGTCGAGTCTAACAGAGGCATGTGGATACCTATATTCATTACAAGAAAATCTTTTGTATTACATTTAATTAAACCTAAACGTGTAATAGTGCATTATTCATGCAGAGATAGTCATCTAATGAGAGCTGCTTCACTGTTTGATTAGTGCAGCATTGTTGACTATTTTATTGCTGTACAGTAAATTGTTGGAGAGTGGTCTTTTTCCCAATTACAGCTGAATTCTGATGACGTCAGGTTTCTGGTGAGGAGTAACCTGGTTGGCAGCTGGCAATTCTGAAGCTGCAGATCTTTTTCTGAGAGATTTTAAAAGCTACCACTGCAGAAATAAGGTGCTCTTAAAATTCTCCGTCATCTCTGCTTTCTAGCAGGACATCATCATCTGGTTCATGTTCTCCCAATTTGTCATTAAGAATTTAATTTCCATTTATTTAAAGGTAAAATATATTGGGCAGAAAACTACCAGAATTATCTGTTCTTATTTAGGCTAGCACCAAAGTAGAGCAACGCTGTAGCTGAAAAACAGCTTCAGATTTAAAGTAGTATCTTCTTACCAAGAGTCAAGAACCTAACCTTCGAAACCTTGCTTAGGCATAATCCACCTTGTTACAGTGATAATTATTTCGTGGGCTAGTGAAGTTATCTCATTTTGTGAGCAGCTTAAAAATAAGCTCATCTGTAACCGCAAACACTTGAGAACCTTTTCGTATTCTGCGTTAGGAAGCTTTTGGATGTGGCAAGAGAATGATTAATTGCAAAATGATGGGTTGAAAGTACAGCTTTGCTCATCTGGACTGTTTTCTGTTATTTAATAAGCAGTAATTTTATAGAAAGATAAAAGTTACCAAACCAGGAACCTAAAGAAGTCATTTTTAATCACTAAAGAAGTTAATTTTTTGTCGAAACTTTGAGACCCCTTCTCTTCAAACCTGGTGGGTCCTTAGGAAGCTGGTTTATAAGTCTGGCTGTGGGGTCTGACTCCCCAGGTCCCCGACACAGAGCGGATGGCTTGTCTCTATCTCATGAACATGTGTGGGAAAAGCACACGTTGCCTCAAATTTAGACTTTTCTTCAGACCTGTGCAGCCCCTGCCATTTGAGAGGTAAAAAGTCAACATAATTTGTAGAAAGCTCATCTTGACAGGAGAGTGCAGAAAAACTTGATACGTGCTTCTGTCCAGTTGGGCAACTGAAGGAGGTGAGGAGCTGGTGGCAACAGGCCTTCCCCCTGTTCTGTAATTCCACCAGATTACTCTTTCCTGTCCTTCCTACTTGATGGACCATGCAACTTGGACAGTTTAAGGAAAAAAAAAAATAAAAAAATCTGGAAATAGGTTAATAGTTCCTCCCTGGGGTTATTGGTATATTTAAACAACTAAAACTTTAGTTCCTTTTTACCTGGGGCAGTTCACTGCCATAAGCTAATTACCTAAAGACCTTGTGTCAGAGCCTGAAAATAGGTGGTTTCACTGTCTTCTAATAACATGTCATTTGAGATTACTTATTAGGAAAATATTGTTTAATTTCAAGGCTATTATGTCACACCTCCCTGTCTTAAGTGGGATTCGTCCCCCCTGACGTGTGAAACACCTCTCCCTGACAGTGTTCTCTTAGCAGCAATCTTTATAAAAGTCCATTTTTAAAACCCCCCATTTGAGCAGACGTTACTAGTTTTGTAAGAAGCAGGTCTGGTGGTGTGGGGAATGGTCTGAGGGAAGCAGGGCTGCGTGTGAATCCCTGTCGGTGCTGGAGTCTTCCAGGGAAAGGGTCGCTGCGGACCGGTGATGCTCTGAGCCCACCGCGTGGGATTCTCCGGAGCGTCAGTTACTCCTGCGGCTCTGCTTGCGCTGAAGACCCGAGGAAAGGAAAAGAAGCAGCTCTTCCCATGGGTTTCACAGGGAGCAGTTAGGAAACCATATCTAGTGAGCTTCCCCTACAAAATCACTTAAAGCATGTTATACAGGAGGGCCTATATCTCATTCCATCTTCTAAAATAGTAAATAAACTTCCGGCCTTTTTTCTACTCGTTTGTGAATAATCTGCCCTCATAGAAGATGAACCTGTAGTTACAACTGGTTTTGGATCATGTTGGTTTTCCCCCTGAGCATCAGAAACCAGATGTTTTCAGTGAAAAGGAAATTAATGGCCTAAATAATGAATATATTGAAGCACTGTAGCCAGAGCCCATCTGCTGCTTTAGGCACTGCTATTAAGGAATCGGGATCAGACCCTCTTTTGATTTTTGGAGGGTATTTGATATAAATTTTTCAAACATGAATAAAAGAAAGATTAGCCTACTCTGTGAGTAGCTGTTAGCTTCCATCTTTAACAGGAGCAAGGAACGACCTAGAGGGCATTGCGCCAGCTGGGAATAGCCGGAGGAGCCGTAAGGAGCCCAGCGCCCCGCAGCACCCTCGGTGTCCTGACCCGGCCCTCCAGCCGAGGGTGACCCACGGCGGGTCCCTCGCCAAACCACGGTGTCAGCCCGTGCTCCAGCAGCGGCCGCCCGGGGAGCACTGCCAGCCCTCGAACTTTATTTCCAAGAATGTTTGTTTTGTTATGACCCAACAGGAAGCTGTGATGACCATTTTGGAGCATCCTGACAATGATATTTTTATATAAAAAAGTTGTGTGGACAGAAACCTAGGGAGGGAAAGGCACTATAATAGAAAATGACCACAAAATCTTCATTTGCTTTCCTGCAAGCTTTTTCTTTTAAGATTAAGATTATTGCTATTATTACTACTACGATACCTGGAATTTCCCACAGAAAGGAAGGATCTTTCCAAAGTTCAAGGATGGTGATGCCTTGACAAGTAATGGTCTTTCCAGCTGGTCTTGTATTCTGACAGCTTGAGTGCTTGACTGAAGACCAGTTCTCTCAGATGTACTACATCCATGACTTGATTCAATCATTCTGTTTTCAAGTCCAGTGAAAATTTGCACTTTAAACCTTGGAATTCACCTCTTTACTGTCCCTCTTCTGTCCTTGCTTTTACAGCATGCCCAAATCCTTGCCGCTGAAATAGCCAGTCCAGTAGGTATGTTGGGAAAAGGCTTTCGTTCAGGATCACTGTCGTCTTCGGTAAGGAAGGATTTGCTCATCCTTTCTGAATCATCCACCTGCAGAATTTCTGTGCCTCTTCTCCCCAGTGAATTCCTTCATTTAAGGTTCTTAACAGAGGTCTCTCTTGTTTCATCCCTTTATGCTATTTCATCGATGGCCTAAGCTTTTACCACGGTAAACAGTATCAAAGCATGGGGAAAAAATAGTACATTGAAGGATGAGGTTTGGACCAAGAAAAATATCCATACGAGATAAAAATCTCCTAAGAAAAATAATCATTTGAAAATGCAGCCTTTGTAGCAGAATATTTTTAGCATTATTTTTTTGTATAAATTATTTAATCTGTATATACTGAGTTGTAAATGTACTTATACTTAGAAGTATTAAGTTTGCAGCCTGTACTCTCTGGGCTCAGGACTGGATACCAATGCACACACAGTATACTGGGGATTTTGGGCCATTTAATTATGCCTATCCCCAACTTTCTTTGAGACAATAAGGAAGACTGTTTTGGGAGATAAATAAAACCCTATTTTTTAGAATTAAATATATTCCTGATCCAGCTATTTGCATCCGATGACTGATGGATTTGCATTTTGCATTCTTTTTTCAGCACGTGCATGTGACAGACAAAATAGCTTGTTATATTCTATTGTGTCACTAATTTTCCCATCATAATGAAATATCACGTCAAACTTGATGTCAATGACACACAAAATTTTGGACCATCCAGCCCTATACTACTAGAGTCCAAAATATCTATATTATGACTTAAAAGCCCTTCCAGGTTGCAGTACTACAACTAAGTATAGGTCAGACCAGTCAGAAGTTCAACTTTCTGCCATTCTGCAACAAACCTAGAAATGGGCCTTTATTTGCTGAAAATGTGTGAAATCTTCACACAGATGCAATATTAAAGGAACATCAGGATCAAGGATAAAAATAATTTTTGTCCATTTTAATCCTGGGAGTTAAAGATTTTTGCTTATAGAGATCGGCAAAAATAAATACTTTTAGTGGGCTGGGAGAGAGAACTGTAAAACACACACAGGTATAAATTTAAATTGAGAATTTTAATGTATATACTGTTTATTTATATTTTGAAAACAACAGGGGGTCTGCCTGGGTAAGGAACTGGGTGCTCTAGAGAGTGGGAAAAGATGTACAGTAATTCTTCAAAGTTTTGGTGGTTTGAAAGTCACAGGAAGGGAAGAGGTCTGCCTCCTACGGAGAGAAAATATTTTCTTGCACCAGGTCAGTGATCTTCAAATGAAAAAAAAAACCAAAAAAAAACCCAACCCAACCCAAAACTTTAAGTAGGTTTAGAGATATTAGATTGTAACATCTCCTAAGAAATCGCTTCAGAGAATTGGCCCAGTGGTTTGAATCAACAACGTGCTTTTACACAGCCACGGGCAGGGTGATGATGCTGCAGAGCCTGTTTGGACTGCTGAATAACCCTGCAGTCGTGGAAATATTAATCTAGAGACTTGTAATTGTGGAAACATTCCCAATCTGCAGAATACCATCATGAAATCAAGGTGATACAATGACATAAGCCAGCGGTGTATTATAAAAAGTGGGAATTTAGGCTGGATAATTTAAGCTCTCTTTCATGCTCTTGCACCTTTCCCCTGACCCCAGTTTTGTTCAATTGGTACTAGTGTGTCAGCCTGGATTTTCGGTCCATTTAATCATCTGCCTCTACCTTTCCCCTTGTTTGTTTCTATCTCCACGCTAAAAAGACTGCTTCTAACATGTTATTGAATAAGGCAGTGCTCTGTATGCTGCAGAGCACTTTCCCTTAGTGGTGATAAAATGGTGATAAAAACGAAAAGTGACACTTCAAACGCAAGCCTGCTTTTGAGCTGCAGTGCATATTGCTTTTTCTCTCCCAAACACAACTCTTTATTTTTTCCTCTCAACAACGGATCATTTTGAAAGAGAATAAGGATGCACACATGGTAAGGCAAGTCTTCCCAATATCTAGCTCGACGAGCTACAAAAATGATGTGACCCATCAACGTATTTGAGCCTACGGTACTGCAGAAGCTACTAATAATTAGAGAGAGTATTTTCTTCGCTAGAACGGTTGCCACCTCTGCTGTTTCTGTGGGCTGGCCTCACCAGTATCCTGCAGCTACTTTGTGGGGATGCAGAGCAATGCTGAACTTGGACTCACCTCTTTATTGGGTTTGCAGCAGCTTTGCATCACCAAAAGAGCTTGGTTCCAGGTGCATCTGCCCCCCACCTCCCCTCCCACCCTCTCTCCCATGGCCTAAACCAGGATGAGTTGCTACGTTAATTATTCTCTCCTTTTAATTAATTAAAGAGGCTCGGAACGTGGAGGCACTGAAGTCTGGCCATGGGGATGGTTGGGAGAAAAAAATACAGGCTGAGCGGAATCTCCCTTGGGAGGCTCAGCAGAGCTGCCCTGCTGTAATACCACTGGAACCAGCACCGGGCTGGGGGCTCGTTACTCTGACGTGGCTCCGTTTTCTGTACAGAGCTTCTCCAAAGCCTGATTTTAGCCTCGCTCATCTTTTTCTTTCCTCCCCTCTACGTATTAAGCTTTTTGATTGTCTAGCAGTTTGTACGTGAAAGAAGAAAACGCTTCTTTGCTTCCCGTTCTCTCCCCTCCGCTCCTAAAACTGGGGATCGTATAAGCGATGCTGGGAGGTGATGGAAAAAGCACTGTCCCCTGTAATTTATTTCGAAGCTAGTCCTCTTCTTAATTTCCTTTTGCGCTTAAAACATTTTTTCAAGATGCCTCTACTGCTTTTCTGAAGCCCGGGGGCAGGGCAGGCTCTTGGTGCTGCTGCGGGCTTGGCAGCATCCATTTTTAAACACGTTTCTTTAAGGATGCTGTGCAGGAATCGGAGCTCTGAAGAGGACCAAAAAATGATGAAAGATTCAGAAACGGTGGCTTGGAGACAGGGCTGAACGAGCTGGGTTTGTTCGGCAGAAAAGTCAATATCTCCTTCTCTCTGTTGGGCTTAGGAAAAGAAGAAATTAGCTTGCTTTGCAGCAAAGATTTTGGATAAAAAGGCTAGTTAAACATTAAGACAGCCCTGCTAGGAAGGTTACGGATCCTCTTTTTGGTGAGTTTTTGTGAACAGGCTTGTCAAAGTCCTGCTGGGAATAATGTAGGTGAACTCCATCCCCCTCGGAGAGGAGGGACATTAACTCAAGTTTCCTACCACCTTTCTCTGCTTCTAATGCCTATGTAAATGTAAGAATGTAAAAATATTGCCTTTTTCCACACAGGGCTTTGAAAAAAGCATGTATGATATGGTTAATATTTTATCACTGCTCTGAGCTATAAAAAAATTGGCACTGCTTCCAAAGTTGTTGCAGAAAGGATGGCTAATTTATAAGAAAAATGTGGGGACGATCCCATCTCCTGTTTTTAAAACCTGGCAGTTTGAAATTATGACACATGGATAAAAAGTGCCTATTTTTATTTACAGGGTGGCAAAGTTGATGAGTACACATGTACAATTGTCACAATAACCTTGCAGAAAACTTCATTAACGTGTAAATCCAGTAGAAGCGTCCAAAGATTTTTTTTTTCTTGTGTATTGGGCACCTAATGCAATGGCAGCCCGTGGCAAGTAAAAATGCAAATCATTTTTGAGTGCTAAATGACATTTAAGTATGGTGATTGATACCTAGCTACGTAGAGGTCTTATAATAAATGCCCAGATGTTTTTAAAAAAATTAACATTGAGAGTGCTGTATTCGCCGTGGTTTATCGCAGTTGGCCTCTGTTTCCGCTGGGCACCTCCGTACACGTCCCCTCCTCGGCCCTCTGCTACAACAGAACTTTTTATGCCCACAGCCCACCCCACCGTATCTACCTGAATAACCCACTAGCTTGAGGTGAGAAAAGAGAGCGTGATTTTTTTTTTAATTTTAGTTCTGTCATAACCTTAATGCAGATTTTAAACTGAATTTTGCATTTCATGATTTGTTCTTCCCCCACACACACACACGCACATATTCCCACTCCCCCTCAATGAGGTAATTGCGTGACAACTAGATTAATATCTTTTACATACTTATTAAACTCAATAAGTGGTCCTGCGCAAACAATTGATATTTAATTACCGTATTATCATCCTACTAAATTTTAATTACTATTCATTTAAAATACCTCATATGTTATCATTCATGTTAATGTGGACTTGTTTCTCTGTAAATGTTTCTCTGTAAATCCTAACTTTAAGGTGAACTAACCTGCAAAGTAATTTGGATTTCTCAAGGTAATAGTATGTTTAATGCAGGTCCAAGGCATTGCAATACACTATAGAAAGGGAAAAGGCAACCACCAGCCAGTACTGGTCATGTTAAAGAGCATATGCTTTTGTACCAGAATTCAGAAAAGGTTGAATGACTTACCTTTGAAATCACCTTGCAATGTAATTTCAGTTTAAAAGATCTTAAGCCAGGAGAAATTAATATTTAGCAGCTGACAATAAGCTGATTGTTAAGAAGCAGAACAGTTCCAAACTTGGCGAGGAACATGAAAAAAGACTAAAATCACAATCCTACGGTAAACTTGCCTCTTCCCCTGATCATTGTTTTTACCTCTGACAAGTATCAATTTTCTAGATCTCATCCATGAGTCACTTAATCACTCCTCAGAGAAAGGAAAATACATGATAATTTTTGTAGTGAAAAAACAACCACCCCTGATGGGTAAAATCATCACACCTTGTCAGCTCCTGCAGCGGGAGGCAGAGATCGGGGTCTCATGATTGGGTTCGGTTAGGTCTTTTTGGTTCTGTAATTTATTGATCGAGGATATTTAAAATGAAAGGGGATTATTTTCTATATTTCTACACATAAGGTCTGGTGCAGTTGTTGATGACTCTACTGAGGAAGGTCATATTCTCTGAATTAGAGCACTTTGCTCAGCTCCTTCTTGCTGTTATGTTCATTGAAATTAAATCTCTTCAGATAGCTCTTCAAATCCATTGTGCTTTTCACAACCAGGCATGTGAAACTATTAATATCTGTACTCTGGCAGTAAGATTTCCCAAATTTCTGCAGCATCTCTCTTTTTCTCCACGTTTTTGCAGTTTCTATAGGTGGTACTTGATCCTAACTATTTCTTTTCATTGTGAAAAACTGACATTCAGCTCAGTTCTTATAAAAATCATAAATTTATAAGGTCTTTTTTTCCACCTAAAACATATATTATAAGAAGGAAGTTTAGTAACAGCTTGGAAAAAGCTTCTTCCACATGGTTTGGTAATTTGAGGGGTTTCACTTTTGTGGGGGTATTTTTGTTGTTATTGCTTAGTGATCTTCCAGAAAAGTTTGTGTAAAGGATTGCCCTATGTATCAATATGCTAAAAAGATTTTTTTTTTTTTTTCACTGCAACCAGGAGATTTTTCTTAGGCAATTATGTGTGTGACTCAGTCCCATAAGCTCCTGTAATGACTTTATAGCCTGTAAGTGATATATAACCTCTTGACTTTCCTTTGGTTATAGGACTATTACTTTCCTGATTGATTTAATCATTCCATGCTACCTTTATCTATCTCCTTGCTTTTATGAAACTCTATTGACTAGCCAATCTTTTAAGGACTGATCCAAGGGCAAGTGAAATCAAGGGGAAGGCATGGTAGCCCTCAGAGCTGTCTCTTGGGTCTTGCTCCTGCATGAGGTGGACTTTATTCATGGATCAATTCCCAAACAGACCTCTCAGGATGATAAAATAATAATTATATATGTTTCTATTGGTATATTTATCATAATGGAGAACAGGCAATTTTCCCTGTTCACAAAACACCAGAATTGGGTTTCTGTGGGAATTATTGCTTTGCTAATTACACCGGGGTTTGTTCATATTTTACTCAGGCCAACAGCCCCATTTCCTTCAGGTGAGTTTATTTGCATGAATTGTGATGTCTCTGGACTGGCATTTCTATAGATCAGTGAGAAATACTGAGTTGTTTCTAGCCTGCGTATAATGGGCATAATAGAGCCTTAATTTTCTATAGAAATATTTAATATGCAAACACTTTCACGAGACCAATTTACTTATTGGAATGAAATTTATACAATATATTAGTGGTAGGAACTACTGAACTAAAACATTTAAACCAGTGCTGGACTTTAGAGGAAATTAATCACGCGGCAATGAAGATATCTGCTGGGTAGAGCCTCGGCGCGCTCGGGAGCCGCGACGAAATCCAAGCCACGCTGCTCTTGCGTTCATTTGGCCTGAATGACAGAAAAGACAAATTTACTGACCTGGGCTCCGCTGTGCTTAGACCCCACATATTGTAATTTTTATAACACATATTCACTATAGCACTTTAACTAAGAGAGTTTGTGTATTAAATGATGTTAGATTACGATATTTAATGGCTTATAGGATATAGCTAGTACCCGGGAGGCTAATTTGTTTGCATTAGTTGGACGGGTCAACTGCTTCAAACATGCAGATTATAGAACTACTGGTAGATTGCATTACACAATTTAAATAAATAGTAGCAATTTGTCAATGTCATCTTAGCTTCAACATTTTCCTTTTAAACCCCAGGAAATAGTAGTTCCAATTAAATTGACCTTTTCTTTTCTGCATCTTCATGTTATTAGTAGATAATGCTTAGTCTTTTAGCAAGTGAAAAAAAAAAAAAATGGAAATGAAAATACTTCCAAAGCAATGATGCACTTGTAGTAAACTTTCCAAACAAAAATTACCTTTTTTTATAAACAAATGAATCAAATTTAGCCACCCAGTAAATTTTACAAGTCAGATATACATGTATATGTCAGTAATAGATTAAGACACATGAATCACCGTATCTCAATGATTAGGTCTGTGGTTTCAGGGGACGATTGCAGGTTCTTGTCCCTGTAAAGCTTTAAGCTGTACTATTCATTTTTGGAGACAAAGCAGCAAAAAATATGTAACGGCTGAACTGTCCACAGTCTAACGACTCTCAGCAAATCCTAGACGTCTGAAACGCTAACTTGCTTTTGGGAGCTGGGTGTAGGTATCTACTTAGTCTCGTGGCATTAAATGAGTTGGATCTGAAAGCCTGGACCTGGATGTCTTATATAAAATGGTAGAATACTTAGTAGTCTTATAACGTAGAAGAGAGTGGCTACAAGCATCACCCATGCAGTGATACTGTGCGATGCGCGTTTTCCTATGTCCGTGTGCATAAAAAAGCGTTTTAATTCTTTGATGTCCTTCTGACAAACATCGGCAATAAGCCTGACAGCATCAGAATTTGCTCCAGTTTTGGTAACGCAGATAGTTTTGAAGTCACGATAGCCTGAGGTTTGGGGGCAAAAAAGAGGAAGATACCTAAAGCTTTCTCGGTGCCTTAGCGGAGATACTGGGACAGGAACTCTAGTACAACTATATCCTGGTGGTCTTTAGCTGCGAAAAGGAATAGCTCTTTGTAAGCTAGAGCATCTCAAAACTTCAGGTTTTGCTGAAAAGGGTTGAATTATTTTTAGTTGCTCAGGCTGAAAAATGTTTTTCAGCTACTTTTCTTGCACGTGCAGTTTGTCACTGAAGCAAGAACAACCAAAATGTGGAAACGTGGAAAAAAAAAATTATTTTTTTAAGGAAGATGCCAATCATCTCTGGAATCCTAAAAAACAACCAACACCCCCCCCCCAAA
>JAVJGG010000039.1:22016291-22028202 GCA_035590195.1 Aviceda cuculoides
CGGAGAAGGCACGTTGGAAGACCTAGGGAAGAGGCTCCTGTTAGTAAGACGGGAGACTCCAGGAGTTTTTATACCAAGAATAAGGTTCCTCTGCTAGGTTTTGCTACGCAGAATTTTTAAATTACGCACTAAGAACTTACTCCTGGGGGATCCATATGTCTCTATAGTGTCCGAGTGTGGTTGGTGTCTCTCTGGGTGAGAAGGACCTGAAGGACAGAGCGGGAAGAGCCGAGCTCAGGGATGCCGACGCGGGTTTAGGCGCTAGCTCGGGGGCCGAGAAGGCTGAATCAAGTTTGTTCTGTTCATAGCGCTCCCTGGTACCTGGCACCGTACTCACACAATCCATACTTCTTTTCCTGTTGATAGTCATTGCCAAGGCTTGATTTTGGATCTACTGGTTACGTAGGTTTTTGTTACTGTCCTTCCTCTGTGTTAAGATGCACTGTAGGGACTTTTTATGATTATTATTTAACGTTTATATTGATTTTTTTTTTTTCGAAGAGTGCCTTTAAAAGAATTACTCCTCATCAGCCATGCTGATATAAAAGCATAGTCACTACAATAATGGCCTTTGAATACTGTCCATTAAACTTTGACATTTAAAGTGTTTACTGTGAATACATATTAGGTTTCTCATTAAAGACGAGATCTGGCTTTCTCGATGTGACTCTTAGATTAAACCAGTCTAATCCAAAATAAATACAAAGATGGAGAATTCATAACAAGCGGCCTTGTAGATTCTCTGTGTGTAAAACAGCAACTGTTTTTGTGGCAGAAAGATTTCATTTTAGTGTCTCCTCTTTGGCCCTCAAGAGAAAAAAGAAAAAAATCTATTCATTGTGTATAAAACCTTTTGCACTTTGACATAAGTCCTTCCAGCAGAATCCCTTTTTTTATTGAAACAAACTTAAACCATATTCCATTTCACAAAAGCGAAATGTGCTGAACATGTGCTTTTTAAAATAGAAGCATGTGCATCCACTCTCTACAAGAAGATACTTTCTGAGAGTAGTCTCCTGGGAAGGTCCATTACCCAAAATCCAGCGAGCACAGGAAAAGAGTGAAACAGTATTAGATCAAGCTTTACTAAGCTGGATGGCCCAGGCTGTGGAATAAGTGATATTTAATATGTGCGCTTTGAGACTCCTGTTGAGTGCCCTGTTTGGTAACCCGGATCAGGATGCTTGTTTAGTGGATAAAAGTGTAACTTTAGAAATTGGCAGGAACTTTCTGTGCTTGGCCACCTGTACTCTCAGCCAGATATGGTGTAAGGAGACTCAGAAAAGCACACTTTTCAAAGTTTGTTCTGCTTCACTTCCTTACAACTGCCAGGTTCAAAGAACCATTTATTTAAAAAAAAAAAAAAAAAAAATGCCTCACTCAGTTCAAAGATGCATTTATAAAGCTCACTAGTCTTTATGATCAAGCTCATACTTTGTCTTCCTGTTACTAAAATAATACTTTTATCCTGCCCTCTTTTTCCCCCTCTCATCAGTTTTGTTATGAAAACATAACTATAATGAAGGTCTCAGGCATTGTATTTTCCAGACAGTGTGATACCATAAGTAATATAAAATGGGATTCTTTTTTTGTGGAGTTTTTGCTGTCAATAATAATTGTATCAAAAATAATGTGAACTCCCACCAAAGCCTGCATAGTCAATCAGCATAAAGTATTAGCACTTCAGGGACACAAAGGCTCTGAGCCTGATAAAAGAGATTGGACTGAGAATTTTGACCTAAGAATATAATAATGTCTTCCAAGATCTCATTATGCCCGTGCCCATTCGAAACCATCTGGGGCCCAGAATAATAAAAGGAGTGGTGTGAATTTATGAACCCATAGATCTAGCCATGCCCCCTTGGATATTGTGTCGGATTAGTAGATTTACTGCTAATCCAAACACTGTGGGCGAAATTATGTCTTTACATCTGCACTGCGGATCTCCGAGAACCGCAGTAACTTTAACCGGTCGAAGGGTTGACAGCAGCTCCCCTGCTTCAGGCACAATCTTCTGGCACCCTGCCACCTTCCCCAAAGTGCAGCCCCTCGGATGCACATCCTCCGCGTCCTGCCGTGGCAGTTCTCCGAAGGGACGTGCTGCCCGGCCCGCGGAAGGGGGCCGGCGAGCCAAAAAGTCACCGCTGCCACCCGGAACAGGTGGGAGCGGTGCCGGCTCGGCGCGAATCCGGCACAGTCGGCGTTGGGGAAGATTGAGCCGTCGTCTTCCAGTTGCCTCAGGTGCAGAGCCCGAAGAGAAGAGACTCTGTGTTTAATTGGGGGTGTCTGCAGCTAAATAAAATAGTCAGATGCAAATCCTTTTCCTAAGGGGCAGCCATGTGGACTTGTGACCTTTCTTTGAATGGTTTGGAGCCCAGAAATCAATGATTACGCTAGATCCATAATTATATTCTTTTCATCTGTGGTAGGGTACTGATAGCGTGACAGATGTGAGACCTTGAAAGCATGGAAACTTCAAAGACCGTTGAGATGTGTTAGACACCATGGACATGTGGAGCAGTAAAAAATAAAATTAAAAATAGAAAAAGACTGCTCTACCAGTGCTTTAGGTGATCTCTCTCCTTCACACATACATGAACACACACGTACGTGTGCACATGTTTACGCATATGACTTGAGTCCCTCGAGTCCCCAGGGAAGAGGAGTGGAAGTAACTGCTGTAAATCAGCAAGCTTTGGCCAACTAGAAGAGTTACGTATTTTAATAGTTGTCTTGTTTTGGCTCAAGAGGCTTCCCAAAGAAAGAAGGGGATGGGCTGGGTCGGGAGACGTGGCTGGAGGCACTGCCTGGAATGAAGAAAGGTGAATGTCTACCTGGATCTCTTACGCTGCTGCCAGGTAACACAGCCAAGCCGGTTTGTTCTTTTAGGAGACGTTTCTCAAAAATGTGTTTTTGCCTTTAAGGAAGCAGAACTATACATTATTGTTATTTCTGTGTTTGGTAATAAGATGTTGCAAGAAGAAATACTGGGTCAGCCCGAGGAGGGTTGCTGGCAGGGGACTGTGAGGGAAGCTCAGCCTTCGCGCCGTGGTCCCCAGCTGGAATGATGCAGGTTCCCAGCTGGAATGATGCAGGTTCCCAGCTGGGAAAGAACACTCCTGGGGGCCCGTGACCCCAGAGGTGCTCTGTGGAGAGGCTGATGGGAAAGGTGTAGTTAACCACAGAGCTGTGACAGGTAGTAACTTTTAATTTTATTTCTCTTTTAAAGCATGAGAGAACTGCAAGGGTTCTGGTCTGCTTAGGCACCAGGCGAGAGGGGAGGAGGGTGGTTGGCAGCGTAAGAGAGACAAGGATTGCAGGGAGACAAAACTCGCGTTAGACCAATTAATTTAGAAAACTGGAGGCTTGGGTGCACACAGGATCTTCACTTCTTCGTAACATGTTGTGCTGTGGCTTCTGGCGTGGAGAACATCACCTGGCTGCCAGCGCTGCCCTGGCACATCCTTAATTCCAGTACACGGCACACCAGGTTCCTACAGCTGGTGTAATTTTTGCTGTGAGTATAGAAAGTGAGATATGTTGGCTAGGGAGGATTGTGTTATTTGTACAGGAAAACAAGAAAACAATGACAGAGGGTATTTCAAAAAGCGTTATACCATCTTTTCTGTCGCTGCTTATGGCTTAGGGTACATATGAGTAGAAGAACCGCACACGAAGTGGTTGGGGGATTTAAGAGTGAAAGAGTGACACGTTACCTATCTGCCAATGGTGAAGTAAGTCCATGGGTCCAGGAACTCCGTAACTGAGAGGAGGTAAAAGTCATCATGGGTAAAAATCTGTAAAAAAAGAAATAGTGTTTCCCATCTATCCCAAATTCAAAAATTTTTTTTTTTTTCTTTTTTTCATTTAGTGTGGTGCCTCGAAGTCTTTGTAGGTGGAGAACAAATACTTTAGCAGGGAAAAGGAAATGATGTTCCCAATGTTTCTCTGGTATTTGCGGCTGTGAATGTAGATGAGTATCTTACTGCTCATCGTACTGGAATAGTTGAGGGGCACAACATGGATATTTTTTATTTATTATAGATTCAATAAATAATAAAACTATTTAATATTAATCCAAATTATTTATTAATAATGTTTGCTTCTTGAAAAATTCTATGTGAATTAGAAATTTGGGGAGTACTGTTAGAAATTAATTTGCCTGAACTCCGCATGGTAATATGTCAAAAGCACATGCTAAATGAAACTATTTGTATGTTCCTGGCATTACATGTTACACCGATACTCGTAACTAAATGGTGGATCAGGAAATGATGGTATGAAGTACACAGATAAGATAAATTGAAGATTTGTAGAGGCTACCGTCAATACAAAAAACTTCATAGCCATATAATTCACTCTTGTGCAATTTCTTAACGTTAAAACGTGGAAAAGTAAGTTGAAGGTGATGAGGATCTTGTTTTTTCTGTAAAATTTGGAACTTTAATATTAGGTTCCTTTTTGAATTCCAGTGTAGAAATCTCAGAAATTAAAAAAAGCACATAAAAATGCAGAATCTCCCCAATATTACAAGAATTATTCAGTTTCTAAGTCAAGATCAGAAGGCTTATCTCTTTAGACTGATCTTGAGATCACAAAATACTGGATCGTCACTGATCTCGGAGTCTGAAATGCCTGGATGATAACCTGAGCTAGTGTTCTCTCTTGGATAAAAAGCCCGGATTTGGAGGAAACATCCCTTAAGAGGATGAATTTTTTCATAAATATTTGTAGTTTGAAGCTGTTTGGGCAGCTCTAAGATCAGAAGCGTCTCCTCAGAGATGCATCAACAGGCAGAGTGTAGCACAAGTAGCCAAGTGCACATGGAGTTTCTCTCATACCTGTACAATTTATGGATAACTAGTGAAGCTTTTGAAAATATCCAGATTTGAACACACCACTAACTCCAGCAGTTTCTCCCCACTCTCCCTGTGCGATCCCCAATCTGAGACAAGCCCTTCCTGTCGTCTTTTCCCTTTTGCCATTTTTAACATCCACTTACAATTCATTTTCCAAATGATCTTTCATTAGTTTCTCTCCTCGTTTCTTTCCTCTGGCTCTGTTTCGTCGTCGAACCACTCCAACGGCACTGCTTAGCAGGCACGCCGAGCCTTTCTTGGAGCATCTTCTGGAAGGCCACTCACATGGAGTCAGCCAAATACTTGTGGAGAATTTAAAGACACCTGGTCAGAGCCGGTTACTTATATCTCTTAGGTCTGCTTCTTCAAGGTAGACTAACTGTTGAAGTGATTCACCAGTCCCATGTGTATTATATAGCCATTTTATCACTTATGTAGACTGCTGCGAAAGGAGTATCATACCCATTCCTCAAAATATTCAAATCTTACCTTTTCTGACTAACGCAGGGGGCACCAAGATGAACAAACTAGTTATACATGCATGGAAAGTAGCAAGCTGAAAGTAATTGTGTATTCAGTTTTAATGGAGCTGAATCTCCTGCTGAGATTTCAATATCTGACAGCATTGCTTTCATTGCCCCAAATGCCCAACCTTTTTCTAATGTTTGACCTTGGGTATGATTATATTTCTGTATGTATCTCAAATGATGCAAAATCATTTGCCTATATCAGTCATCTCTCGCTGACAGTCCTGTTCTAGCTCATGGCAGAAGAGAACAAGTCTGATGGCAGTAACAATAGCTAAAATGAGCTTTGATAGATGTTTCTCCCCTTTCAATAAATACATAAAGCATCTCTATAATGTCATTTCGCTAACTGATAAACAACAAAAGGATGAAGGCATTCACTTTTAACTCTATTGCATGTCATTATTTTCTTATTGCCTTACTTAGTGCATATAAGTAATGCGACCTGCAGAATAGAGGACAGGACTGTGGCTTTCAGTATTGGTTATTTATTTTCTTTTCTATCCAGAGGCCCACCTCTGGAGAAAGGTGCAGGTGTACGACAGGCTTTACCACGCCAGTTTTGCCCCAACGTATTGACCCGCAAAGCTGGGTCTGTTCTTGGTGCGCTTTCAACGCGATTTCACGTAACCCCCAGCACTGGCTTTACACCTCCCCGTGCCTGAGGTCAACGTGCCGCACCGGCTCCTCGCAGAAATGCAATTCTTTATGCTCGTCTCATGTTGTTTTTGGTTTTTGTTTTTTTTTTTTTTCCTCCAGCCCATCTAACCCCGTCCCATTATTAGCCTTGTACTACTTGCTCCAGAGAAGCTCCCAAGGCGCACAGGGGTGGGTGGCGTTTGCAGATGCGTACGGCGGCTTGGCGATGATGTCACAGCTCGATTCCCCGTGTTAAGGAGAGAACAAGGAGTTTCATCCCGCTCCTTGTAACCCTGCAATGAAGCGGGCACGGGAGAGGAGCGGTGCTGGAAGCGGTGGCGGTGGAGAGGGGCTGCCGGATAGATGGGGACAAAGGGACCGTGTTTTAAGCGCAACTCCAACAGGCAGTCTCCGCGTGATTAATGGTCCTGTACCGGTAACGAGAGCATATCCCTAAAGAGGGAAAAGTTGATAGTGGCCTCTTTTTTTAGGTCTGTGTAAGCTGGGCACATTATTTTAATAGGACACCATTTAAGGTATTTATCTTAATTTAAAAAAATAATATTTCCCTTGTTGTTTGCAATTGCCCACTAGAAATGAAATCCCTTTCCTGACTGAGTATCCTTTGCAATCCTGAGCTGGTTGTTATTGCAGGTTGCCTCGGGAATACCGAGTTACCGAGTTTCAGACTTTCTTCAGAAATACTGAGGGGAGTTTAACAGCATTTGAAAACACAGATAAAGAAATACATGGACCGTGCAAACAAAAGTAAGTGGGATAAAAAGAGACGTGTTTACTAGAGTGGTGGAAAAAAAGAAGGTCCACAAAGAAGCCCCTTGGTCTGATTACGAGACTTGTTAGGGATGCAGAGCACTGACCAAGTTCACTGGAGTTTGAAATCCCAAGGGCGGTTTTGGGTTTCTTTCTGCGGACTCCAGAAAGTGACTTAATAATTCATTTGAAACTGTGCAAAACTTTCTGTTGACTGACTTTACTCTCTTCAAGCAGACTTTTAGTTCTGCTCGGAGATTTTACCCCGGTATAGAGGAAGCATAAGCGGATGGAGATCTAAAGCCCCAGACTAAACAGAGAGTTTCACACACGTCTAGATGGACGTGGACAATCTGACAATTAGTTTGTCTGAATTTGCAAAGAAAAGAGGGCACAGGTGGGCTCTGTTAAATCTGCTGTTGCTGTACACCGACTTGCCTTAACACAGCCTCACTACTTCCCAAGAACAAGGACAAAGAGAAATAAAGGCAAATACAGGTGTTTGCATGTAAAAGGGGGTAGAGATCTAGTGCCGTGAGCTGCTGCTAGACAGCAAAGCATAAACTGCACCGTGCTCCTGTTTAAAAAAAATCAAACAACAACCACCAAAACCAAAAATCCCCACCCGGACAAAAAAAAAAAAAATCATCGGACGAGGTAGGTAGCTGGTGCGTGTGTCTCCAGTGGGGCCGTTCAGAAACGGCATTTTGGAGCACTTGCTGTTGCCCCGTTAACGTTTCCCATTCTCCCGATTCCCTTTTGGAGCACAGACCCTGCTCATCCTTTGCATCCTCCATCCTCCGCTACTCTTTTCTAAGGCTATTAAAAAAAAAAAAAAAAAAAAGTGTGCTGCTTAGCGTGCTGCTTGAAGTTAACTCAGCGGCACCAAGTACAAGGGGTGGGCTTCGGAGGTGGTGGTGTTTAATATTCTGTCTGAGGATGTTGGTCCTAACGCCAGTATATTAATAGGTGCATCGTTCCAGGAAAAAATATGTTGTTTTAAATGTAAGTGAAGTGTTAGCAGTCGAATAGATGCAGCGATAAGGTGTTAACTCTGACCTCGTAATTAAATGTAAATACAGCGTAAGAGCAAAGCAGGGGACTATGTAAACAGGTAAAGGAGGAAATATGGCCTGGTTCTTTTCTTAATGTCTTTGTTTGGGCTGTAATGGTAAGAGAGGATTTATTAATCAGAATAAAAAGGCTTCCAGGAAGAATTCATTAATTTATGCATTTTACACAAATGCGAGATATTGCCTTCAACACTTTTCTGCTTTTACTTTTAATAAATGTCCTTGGCAAATTTACATTTACTTCTCACTCACAAACATTAGACTGCTTCACTGGTTACTGTTGCTTAGTTTTTTAATATTAACAGTCTCTCCTCCTGAGCGTCTTTTATTACAGCATACAATCTTAATAATTTGTGGAAAAGATGATATTTCCAAAGAGATCAAAATGCTTATTGGCCATTTACTCCATTCTCGTGCCTGCCTCGGCAGTGGCACAGTCCTTCGCTTTGTCTCTTAAGATAACATATTAAAACTGTCAAGCTACCAATCATTAAGGCACCAGGAGCAACCACAGCATGCAAAATTATTCTGCTTTAAGCACAGTTTTAGGCACTTTTCCTCAGGTTTTCTTCTCTCCAAGATGTGAACCTGGCTTCCAGTAGGCAATCAAGTTACCCAAATTTCTGCAAAATATATCAAGCGAATCCGTTTATAACTACATCTTGGAATTAGCTTTTAAAATAGAAAGAAGCCTTTCCCGAAGAAAAGGGGCTTTTGTTTTAGGGAGCAAAAAATCTGTCTATAGGTGATATCTCAGATAAAATCATTCATGTACTCACACTACGAGTAGCTCTCCGAAAATGAAATGCAGTCTGTGGTAAATTTTTTGTTGCATGCATGCGCCTTTCTTGTGAAAAATGGAAGTTTCTACTCAAAGTCAGAACAACATGTACAAGTGGCCCAAATTGTTTTTGATTAACAAGGTTTTCTGCCTAGAAGTCACTTTATCTTCATCCCATTAGCTGGAATCAACAAAACAAATGAATCTAATGCATTAGGCTGAAACACCTTCTTGCTGTGTGACTGCAAAGAAAAATCTTAAGAGCCCTGCAACCATCTTATATACGTAATGTGGTTTTTGAGCTCAATATTCCCCTCTGAGTTTATGCAAAGAGAATGCAAAGTTTTCCGCCTCCTTTTGTTGTCAACTCACATTATGTTTATGTCTTATTCTCAGGTATGAATCGTGCAAAGTTGTGATGAACTGGCTGGTGTGATACAACTTTGGGCCACTTAGATACTTATTCCATACAGGGTTTGTAGCTCTCATCCTTTTAACAAATACATTTCCTGGATTCTATTTTTGGAAAAGATGACATAAAAGTGGTATTTTTGCCATGGGATCAACAAGTAGGAAACTTTGCTGGTTAAAAAAAAAGTCTGCGTGCTGTGAGGACCACCTCTCGCCTTGTGTGCTAATCAAAGCAAATCATTCACTTCCACGTCTTAGTCTGATTTTCTTCTTTTGCAGTTGTCTGTGAGGAAGCTTATTTTTCCTTGAATATTATTTCAAGTTGTTTAGAAAGTCAGGTATAATGTAATCGTTATTGCCCATGCAAGAGCATGCATTTTGGTACTTGTTCTGCGACTGTTTAGGATTTATGCCAAATATCCAATTTCCAGGTTGATCAATTGTTGTGTTTTCATAACTGTTCCAAATAATCTCTTTCCTAGACTACTCATAGGTAGCTGAAATATGTTTTTGCGAGGAGGAAAGAGGAGTCACGCGAGTATTACCAGAATGCTTCAAGGTATTTTGCCCTCTAATTCCACACTATCCTCAGTATCTCCACCATAAAAACTGTATTTAGATTTGAAGTTATCTTGGGAACTATTAGTATGTGCACTTGAATTCATTTGATGTTCTGCATAAGTAAATATGAATATCCAGATGGAGACTATGATCGTGTACCCTAAAGAAGATCTGTTCTTGATTATATAAAACCTGAAGATGACTGAATTTTCATTTTTTATTTTGTTTTTAATTTCTCTGAGCAACATAATATATAGTTTTGTTTTATTCTTAGGAAAACAGTTATCGCTAGAAAATAGCAATTAGAAAGGACTCTTCCAAATTCTGCTGAACAAGATGGTGATATCTCTTACCAGCAACAGAAAAATTGTGTGCTTAACCAAAGTGCAGTGTCTTAACTGGAAACCTAGTGGGAGTGCTAGTGCTATTTCTGGTTATACTTCAGTATATTATCTAAGCCAAACAGCCAAGAGAATAAATTTGCACATAATATGTGTCTCCTTAGTGTTCATCATCTTGTTACTTAAAAATTGCCTATGAAAAAGTGAACACGTTCATAGGAACATGACTAAAATATTCTTAATAGAAAATATATGAAAACAAAACGTTATTCAAATTAAACAAAATATACAATTGCAACTGGCGCTGTTGTGTTCAGCTCCAGTAGGCACACTGAATTGTCTTTTTTCCAAATGGATAATTTATTTAATTAACCAAGATGCAATGAATTTTAAATTGTATATTAAAATAGAAAAATTAGGTAGTTAAGAAAAAATATGATGTGGTTTACGTTCTTATTCACTGTTAGGAAATTTTGTATTGCATAATTAAAAATTGCAGTTGGCAGTTTACCCTAACATGAATGTTGTCCACAAAAATGTTTTCCTCGACCATGTCAACCTGATGGATTTGAATAATTTTTGAATATTTTTAAAACTCAAATTAATGCAGCTGTAAAAAGTTATTTATGCATGTGTGTAACTTTCACGCTGGATAATGAAGTTTTTCTTTTGTGGTCATTGTTTTTCATCTGGGAATACACTGTATGCTTAGCACCAAGAATTCTAAATATGCTTTATGTATATCCAGTCTTTTACATTTAAAGCAGAGCCAGCATGTACAAAGTCCTCTTTTTTCCAGAAAAATTCATATAAACTATATTCTGCAGTTTCTATCAGGAATTGTACTTCATTGCATTACACTGCTTGATCCTGTTTATCTGCATAATTCAAATGCAACCCCGAAGGATGTAAACATAGTGACAGTTTTTAAACATACTTTCTGATAATCAGCACAAACTATTACTTGAACCTATTCAATAACATAACACTGACAGACGGAATTCAATGACCCTCAATAACAACAGATAAAATCTCATTGTATAAAATTATATTATGACATGATTGTGTTGTCTTGAGTTATGACTTAGGTTGACTGCAATATGGCATGCTTTTTCTTTAGGAAAAGATGATACTTATTGACGTTGAGATAATGCAGGATCTAAATTGCGCAGTCCAAGTTGCTGTAATCAAAAAAAACCCCGAAGAGTGAAAACATGGGTGTGTACAACGAGGAGAAAAATAAATAGTTAAATACTAGTGTTTTGTTAGCAGGGATATAACTTTTACTTTATGCAAATTTCTTTGCTGGGGCAGGTTCTTTGGTAGCTCCCATTGACATTCTGTGGCTCAGTTTAGTCTCCAGTACCGTTAGGAAAATGGATCACGGCAGAGCAGATCGGCATCGGAAATCTCTGCGAGCGGCTGTCGGCAAGGGGTCTCCTTCCATGGGATCTGGCAAACCAAGCCGATTCCTAGGCTAAGATGGTGGCATGTTGTCCAAGTGGATATTTAGTGGTCAAAAAAGCCAAAGACTTAAGAACATCAAGTTGCCTTAGCTGTTGGGGGAACTCAGATGGCTAAGACGATGACAGTTCCTGGCCAGGAAAGCCAATGTTTCCACCTTCTGTCCTTCCCCTCTTGGTCTGAGCTCCCAGCTCCAGAGAACGTGGAACATTGCAAAGTCGCCGTACTATAGGGTGTCTGGTGGGGCGAAATTGCTGAACGGGAGAAGAGCGCAAAGGATGTCTAACTTTCATGTCGACGCATCATCGTAAGTCTTCGGTGAGGCTCCAGATAACGTGCAGATGAGTAGGGTCAGGTCCAGCAGGGATTGCTGCTGGGGCTGCTGGTGGTCGTTGGCCAGATCTGGCCAAGGCTGTGCTCTTGGTGTCTTGGAGGTTTGGGAGATTTGTGGATAGACATGTGCTGCTTCGTGTTTGGGGGGGGG
>JAVJGG010000039.1:22032041-22072802 GCA_035590195.1 Aviceda cuculoides
AGGGCTTCAGCACGGTCGTATCTCCAATGAACTCGCCCCTCAGAGCCTGCGAGTTTATTGCCATCAGTATTCATGAGCCCGGACGTACCCACGAGGAACAGAAATAACCGCGAACATTAAGATAAAATCTATTACCAGGCCCGGGCGATGCTGAGCCTGGCTCAAGCCGTCTTCTCGGGGAGCCGGCTGCGGGTGGTGGGGAAAGCGGGGGGGCTGCCGGGGCTGGTGGCAGGGGTCCCCGGCGAGCCCAGGGGAACCCCCCCGGGCAGCAGCCCCCGCGATCGGTGGGGCAGGGGGAGCATCCGAGGGGCTGTAATTTGAAGCGTTGCTTTAAAGTTACCGCTTTCCCTCTTAAAAAAAAAAAAAAAAAAGTGTCCCAAGGAAAGTTTTGCCTCTCGGCCTTGATAAGCGACAGACCAAACCCTGCCTGAAAAAAATCCCCTCCTCCTCCTCCCTCCTACCCTCTCCTCTCCGCACCTCTGAAACATCAGGCAGAGGGAAAAGTTGGCTGCGACTCCCCAGCGCAGCTGCGGCCTCCGGGGGCAGCAGGAGGGACCGGGCGGGACCCGGCAGCCCCACGCCTCCCCGGGGTCCGGAGGCTGTTCCGCACCCCCCGACACCGCACGCAGTCGCCCTCGGGCTGCCGCGGTGGTGTCCCGCGTGTCGTCCCCCGGCCCCACCCCCGGGCGATTTTAATGAAGGGGCGAGCAGCGCCGGGCAGGGGGTGTCTCTCCAGCCGGAAGGGGCTACTTCACCCCCCGTTTGCCAAACCGAGGAGAATCCAGCAGGATGAGCACTGCGAGCTGCAGAGACAACGTGGCGACCCCCCCCTCCCCCGCCTCCAGGAGCCCCCGGTGCGGTGGGACAGAAGACCCTTAGAACATGTAGAGATCCTCACCTCCTCAGTCCCCGACTGGCGCTCGGGGCGGAGGTGGGAGGGGGGCCGAATTTCCTGCTCTTTCTGGCCGAAAAACCAAGCGCGGGAGCAGAAGGGGTCGTCTGAAAAGCGCTGGAGGGTTCCACGTTCCTCCTGCCCAGGAGAAAGTCTCGCCCACCGGCCCCTGCCCGGGCCGCCCGTCCCCGCTGCCGGCGGCCGGGGTGCGGGCTGCCGCGCAGGAGAGCCCGAGGAGAGGCGGCCCGCAGCTTCCCCCGGGCGCTGCAGAGCCCCCCGCGGCTTGGACGAGCGGATCCACGGCTTCTGGTTTGCTTCGGCGAACTCCTCCTTCCCCTTTTCGCGTGGGAAAAAAAAAAACAAAAACCAAAACTCGGGCGGTGCGTGCTTCGCTTTTTCACATAGGACCACCGCAAAAACTTCCCCAGGGTTTTAATCTGACCCGCCGGCGCGGGAGGAGCCCAGAGGACGCTCGGAACCAGTTCAAAGGCTGACAAGTCCATTTTGAAACTCGAGGAGGAGTTTCCAGTCCTTGTCAAGCTTGTAAACGTTTTGACACCCGATAAGGTTGTGAGCGAAGGTTACAGCAGGAGAGGCTAGCGAAGAATTATCCTAATGCTGAGCACATGCCAAAAAAATAAAAGCAGTGCCTCATTTATGACTGCCCATGCACCGGTTGGAGCAGGGTGGGAGAGGAGCGAGCAGGCTCTGTCATAAAGCACGTACGGCGGGGCAGAATAAGAGTTATTAAGGCAATCGTAAATCCAAGCTCTAATGCTCAAGGGTTTGATGTTGCAACTGTAATAACATTCATTTGGCATGTCTTTGTAGCTTCCTGCAACTACTTTTAAGGGGGGGAAAAAAGTATTTTCTCTTTGTAGAGTCATAGCAAGACTCTCATTTATCATTAGAGTGATATTTACTATTTCAGTCACACCCGCCCCCCTCAGCACACAACAAATGACCAAAATAAGCTGTTACCAGCTATCTGGAAAGAACTGAAAATGCTTGTTGGTTAACATGGTGGGCTGGTGTCAGCTGGAAGCTGCCCTTGTTCCTTCCTCCCTCCTCTCCCTCTTTGACCCATGGAAAATCTCCTGCTCGATGCAGTGTCAACCAACGGAGACCTGAATAGGTTTGGAGGGCTGTGCGCGGGGAATTCTGCTCTGGTAAGAGGAGGCCTGGCCTGGCACATCACGCATGCTTTCAGCTCAGCGTTGCTGCCTTGGAGAAGGGATGACTCTTCATCACAGTCTTGGAGAAGTTCATAATCTGTTGGTAAGTTTGCTGACTAGCAAAGTTTCTCTGAGGCGTTCAAGTCTGAATGAGAGGATGGAAAATTTCAGCAAAAAAATTCAAATGCTTTTTTTTGGTTAGTTTGGGCGCAAGAAGTAAAAAGAAACTTTTCACTGTCCTACAGGCCTTGGGCTTGTCAGATCTCGTGCTGAAAACAGTAACAGTAGCAGAGATTCACAGAAGTCACCAGCATACTGTAAGGTAAAGTGCGCTGGTACCTTGCAGATAGAGTGGCTATCAAAATGCTGTAGTCATGAAAGCTGCTTTGTTTTTTTTATGACTGCCGATAGCACCTTGTACTTTACAGGAACTTCAGCTGAGATTTTCAATTATTTTAAATATGTTAGTAAGCTGTTTATGAGGTAGGTAAACACTGCTCAGAGCACTTCTCTTACACACTTGGGTTTTATTTGCTTTTCTTGATCTTTTTACTGTCTGATCTTCCTGTCTCTCAGGCTTCGTTCTTTTTTTTTTTTTTTTTTTTTTTCCAGTCCTAATCCCCTTTCAGCCTCATTTGTTGTCTGGAAGGAAACAGAGCGCTACGTTGGGATCCACAATAACTGCTGAAAAGAAGACTCAGAAAACCATATTCCAGGAATCCTGACATTCATGAGCACACTAAATCAGTACGGCAAGCTATTCCCCATAGAGGTCTTTCCATCGAGTACTGCAAGATTATTTCTCTGGCCTGTGCTGTGCTCCATCTTGTGGGTCACACACCCGCGCCTGCGCTGCTCTAAGTCTGCTTCCATAACCTTGCAAAGGTGCAAGTTGAGCACCTCCTGCTCATGCTGCGCATTTAGTGCTGGAATATCCCAAATTGTGTAGTTTAGGCCCCCAAGCTGACTGAAGGAACAAAAACAAGTGTTTTTTCCACTAGCAGAGAAAAGTGGGCTAGATGATTTTTAAGTCTTTGTATTTCTAAATTCTTGTTAATTTTAGGGTGTTAAAAAAAGGATTTAAAAAATTATCTGCCATGGAACATGTTCACATCACTGAAGAAATAACAACTGTTATTTGTTGTTGTTTAAATCAGCTGGAACTGTGTTACGACTTTTTCACTTAAAGCTAGTACCTTAAGGAAGCAGTTTCAAATACTGTGGGCATCTGCTGTCCTTCATGGTTACCGAGAAGTGAGCAAATAATAGAAACCCCATGCAAACAAATACAAAAGAGGTCCTTCACAAAAATACTTTGAATGAGTCCAGAAAAAAAATAATTCTGAATGTGGCTACTGGAGGCTGCTTACAGTACATTGGGAAAAATTGCTTTATTCCAAATAAACTACAACTTGCTTTCCCAACGTTATTGTGGAAGAACAAATGTGGTTACTGATAGTCTGCAACTTTGGCCAGCAATCAAGATGTTGCAGAATAAATGCAAAATCAAATTCTAGTTGATGGGTTAATAAAGGTTTTCCTTCCATATGCAGAACTGCTACACAAATAGATATTAAAGCAGCTCCAATTGATAAAATATTGAGAGCTTTAATTAGTTTCAGTATCACTAAATGTTTTATAGCATTTTTAATACAGAAATCACATCAGGGAAGCTTAGGAAGAAAACACTCTTGTGTTAATTCGAAGATACCACAAAAAGATGTGGTAGGCATTTTGCTGCTTGGGTATGTAACAGATCCCCCAAAAATGCAGAAATGCAAAAATAAAACTGAGGAAGAGTTAGCGTTTTCCAGTTTGAGAGTTTGTTTGTTTGGCATGCGAGAAGTTAGAATTTGTTGAAATAGAAGTTAGTTTGATAGAGATTTTCTGCATTATCTGAGACTATTCACAAACCCGAAATCACCTAGTAGGGTATTGTATGATAGCATGACAGTTGGTAGCAGTAATTACAGTAGTATGCAGGCAATTTTCAACTTGGTCTCTTTTAATCTTTGTTACCTGGGGATCTCAACTCTAGTATCCTTGTTTATGTAAAAAAAAGCCTCCAGCCTTTCCAGAAGTAGGAAAAATTAAAGCTTTCCTTCTACTACATCTACAGCTGGCTTTACAAAAGAAGCCATATTTGAAATTGCTGAAATCTAGAAGAAAGCTCCTAGCAGAAGGCAAGATTTGGTCCTCAAAGAACAGATGGGCAAATTGGCATTTAAAACTACATACTGTCTTTATTGTGTTTGTAGGGTTTGGGACATACAGCAGTTACTAATTTATTATTACTATTTTTTTAATAATCAGCCACTATTATCTCACAGTATCTAGTGACAAACCAAGCTTAGACAAAAGGCTTTGCTGAACGAGCTGTAGATAACACATTGAGGCTGAACTGAATAGTTTTTAAAGTTTTTTCCAGCACTTCGCTGTACTAGTAATACTGCACTGTTAACACATCTCATTTACTTACACTTAGTGAGTAAATTTGCTCAAAGTACTGAAGTGTTTGCATGAGCAAGAAGAACTTCACAATCCTTGAGACTAAAAGGCATAGATAAAGCGCATTGTCTTCAAAAGTTCTCAACAATCATACTCCCTCCCAAACAGCCTTTTTCAAGTGACTATGCCCATAGTCATTAGTGTCATTTTGATTAGACAAGAGTAAAGAGATATTTAGGTGTTTAGCAGCTTTCAGATAGCATTTTCCATTCACTTCACTGGATAAGTGACAGAGAAGCAGGTATTAAAAAATGCCATTAAATCAGATCAACTTATATGAAAACTGCAATTTAAATAGTATAATGCTTTTTTATTATGGCAAATCATCAAATTGTGCATTTTACATTTTCCATTATTGCTTTCGATGCTGTTTTATGGAACACTCTAAGTAACAAGATTTTGCACATAAATGTATATTTTTCTGAAGGAAAAATTAGAGGGCACAGATAGCTTCTAGAAGTAAACTGAACACTACTTCCTTACTGTATCGCTCCAAAAAAACCCCCCCAAAAAACCAAAAACCAACCAAAACCAAAAACACACCCACCAGAAACCAAACCACCACAAAAAACCCAACCACCAAACCAAACAGAAAAATCCCCCAAAACCCAACTCCCAAAACTTTCTCCAATTCTGCTGGACAAGGAGTTTTTATGGAGCCACAGGAATAACACCATAGTCCAATAGATCACCCCTAAAATAAAGCCATCAACTGTGTCTGTGAAATTTGAATAAGACGGATTGTACGTATCCTCAGAATGATTCAAATTCCTTTTCTAAATTATTCGTGCATAGCCACTCACAGCCAGAGGTGACACAGAGGCACTGAAGTACGAGACAACAACTGATGTACTCCAGTTTGCAAGGTCTCGGAGGAAAAAGAAGTCCATGAACGTTGGCCAAGGATTCTATTCTGCATTGCCGCTCATGAAACTGAACTACCAGCTACGTGGCAACGTACAGATTGCCTGCGCATGTTATTCAGAGCCAGATTTCTTTTCAGGGAAGATTTCTAAACTTCATCAAAAAACAGCATGCCATGCTCCCAAGAAAAGTACAGTTTGGAGATGCTAATGCATGAAGTTGAAATGCTGGGGGTTTTATTCTCAAAATGTTTAATATGTAACTCCCTTTTCATCTAAGGTAAAGAAGAGCACCAAATAAAAGAAATGGATTTTTATTAAGCTGTTGTCTATAAGGCAGTTAAAAACCAGGACACAGTCAGTGGCACTCAACAAGCGAGGAAAAGACACACAAATAGTGAAAGCACTGAAGAAAACTAGATGTGTTGAGTACTGGCTTGTGGGTACAGCTTTCCCAGCGTTTCATGAACAAATCTAAACATGTGTCACAGTGCTGTCTGAGTTTTAACTAATAAAACCATCTTTTAGAAGAACTGACATTTTTATGGTTAGGAAAGTCCTGATCCAAGCTGAATGTTTTCAACCAGAAAGTAAGAGAACTCAGTGGGATAAAGCAATTTCTTTCCTATGCTCTCTTGGATAACAAATAAAGACAGTGTTGCCTAAAGAGACTCAGATCATCCCAGAACCGTCAGGCTGATGTCCACACAATTCCAAATGGCACAACTCTTCTTTCTTTCTCTTCATCTTTAGATTCTCAAGACTGTAAGTTGCATTAGAAACACGATCCTTCAGGTACTCGACTTCTTTTTTTCTTATTTTCAAACACAAAACTGCTGGCATGAGGACAGAACAGTTATCTGAGAATGCAAAAGATTTACTTCAGAGCAGTGTCACTTCCTTGTAGCTGACCATAACGGATCTTAAAAAAAAAAAAAAAAAAAAAAATAGGAGAAACATTTCGACGTGTCTGCATTTTCTATAGCTGTGGCTTGTGTTCAAATGGTAGGACTTCATTTCATCACCACAGGGAACCACTTCATTTACCTCACTAACTACAAAAAGCATAAAACCAGTATAGGAGCAATTGGTCAATTCAGCCTTGTGTAATTCCACTGAAGTTATACAACAGATAATATTAAACAACAGAAGACATGTAGTTCATTGTTACTGGTTAGAGAAGCTTTGCTAATCCAAAATCAGGAACTGCATAGTGTAACAGAGGACAGAATTTATTCCGTCACATCAGTTCGAACTCTAGAGAATAGAAATACATGTTTATGTTTTGAAATGCCAGACTCAGGCTACCCAGCTCTGCTGGAAGCACTGACACAGCTGAACAACTAAAAGAACAGAGCTATGCTAAACAGAAGCAACTCTGGGAGGGGAAGAAAAAAAACAGAAAAAAGAAAGAAAGAAAAGGAAAGTATTTACTGGTCTTGTCTTAAAACATAGGCAAAATCACTGCAATAAAACAGCAAACCAAGTACCATCTTCATGGCATGTACATGATACAACCCAGAAGACAGAGTTATAACCAGGAATTGTAGAACATCGATGTACTGCTCCTGGTAATTTGTATTAAACTGTGCATTTCAGCCGCAGCATTTTGAATGTTAACATCATCAAAATTAATTTATCCCACGTTCATGCTTGATTTTGCTTAATTGCCATCAGCCATCTTCTTTTTAGGTGCATTCCACATATTAATTTTGTTGCTTTTTTCTCTTCCAGAGGAGGTAGAGGCAAGCACGTGTTACACAATCAAAAGCTGACACTTGTTTTGGTCAGAGAAAAAAGGGGCTCTCTTCACTGACAGGAGCTGAGATTTTTACTAGTTAGTTTGTGGTAGTACAAACCTTTCAGCTACAACTGTGCAAGAGTTACTCAAGTTTGTCATCTCTGTTTTGGTGTTTTTCTAACCCTGATGTGGCTTTTTTGTCAGCTGGAGTTTTACACACTAAAACCTACAAAAATTTCAGGCTAATGCAGACCTAGAATTGCTTAGAAAACTGTTTCATACATAAGCAAACGTAAGTATCACAAGAGGAGGCATCACTCCAATAACAGTTTTATAAAGAAAACACTTAAGTATGTCAGAAGCAAGTGACATTTCAACATCTGATAATTGTCCTCAATGCTAGAGCATCCATTCCTTTTCTCTTTCCCTCTGTCTCCACCTAATTACACCACAGTTGCAAAGCTCTTCTCCTTAGCCACCACACCGGGGCTCAGGACTGCCTAGTACACTGAATGACTGCATCAAAGCCTTGCTTATATTTGACTTACAGGGGGAAGGGCTCTTTGATATGGGACCTGCAGCATTATAGAGAAAACCCATGACTAAGTGATCCTCAATAGCAACTATAATATGCCAGCTGGAAAGCCAAACATGACTATAAAACATACTTTCCAGACACTGAGATGGTTACTTATTAGCAACTTAAGAAAAAAGAATGGGCATGTTTCAAGATATCTGGGGAGTTTACAACACCCATTTGCTTGCTATATTAATTTTTCAGCACAACTGAAATTCTAGCAATGATACACAATTTTTTTCTCACAAGTGATTAGTCTTGTAGCACCACTCTCTGTAGACAGTGAACAGTTAAACATGTTCCCCTCCACCAGTACTTTTTTTTCTGTCTGCAGAGAGGTTTATCTCTTGAAAAAGTGGTTAATTTTACACACATAATAAAGTGATAAATTCTGACTTGAATTAACAAACTGCTTAATATGTACTTGGGTCACCTCCTTAAGGGCCTCATTCTAGGTATGTTGAAATTGATAGTAAGCTTTCTTTTTCAATGAAGAGAGATGAACATGGATACATGGTTATAGACACCCCTGAATTGGGGCAAGTACTACTGCAGTGTGAAGCACATCACACCAAGACAATCATAACCATGTCATATGAATTAGTTATTCTCTATCCCAGTACTTACATAGCGTGCAAAAATATTTCATTTTCCTCTTGGATTGTTTCTGTCCTGTTTCCTGGTGTACTAAGTTTGCCTGTAGGTCAAAGAAGGACAGACTCAAACTTAATCAATGTACTTATTACATGAGTTGATTCACATAACCAGGCTGTAAATATTTTGGACTTACAGTCCTTAAAGCATCACCTCCCAAAGGGAGATTATTAACAGAAAAATTAGCTAATCTACATACAAAGCTTAAGATGAGTCATGGAAAAAATATATTGTTTTGATTCAATTCTTTCAGTATTTCAGTAGTCAGAGAATTGAAGCCCTTATCATACTAGAGAAATTGGTTTTAATGTTACCATATGTCACAAGATCAAATTCTGCAGTTATAAATTTTGTTCATATCCATGTCAAAACCATATCCTAGAGTTTTGCATTCTTTGCAATCACAGTAGCATGAATTCATTTCATGTAGTCAGTCTATTTGAATTTATAGTTGATGCCTGATAATGCAAAAGGGAAGTATAAGGAAAACTCTCAGCTGGTTGTCCTGAAAGCATTTCTCCCACTCCACAGGAACACAAACAGAACCACTCTCTTCTTGCTAGCTGCTGCACCTGCCTTAAACATTTCCCCAAGCACTCCTGACTCTCAGTAAAAAAGGGCAATAAACATTTTTATAGTCACAATTGAAAAGTTTTGTTCAGCTGCTAACTTAAGCCTTTCATATTTCAGGAGGAGACATCTGTAAGGCATTAAAAAGAAAGCCAGGGCAGAGATTAATACGACTGTTCAGTTTTCCATTAATACATACAAGATCTACACAAAAAATGTAGTAGTTTCATTACCTGTCCAGTTGCCATAAAGTAGGTCCATATCTGCAATCTAAAAAAAAAAAAAAAAAAAAAAAGTTTTTCCCTTTTCATTTGACACACACATTTAGGTTTTTTTTTTCCCCTGTATGAATTCAAGCAGAAAAGCTATTCCAGTTTTATTTTCAACTGCACACATCACTTTCAACCTTCGATGAAGACAGGGCGTTATTTATAATAACCAAATAACCCAGTGCAGTTTTAGGTTAAGGTTAGCACATGATCAGAACTTAGACTGATAATTTCAAGCAGAAAATACTTTGTGGCTGCCACCATGAGGCAAGAGCATGTACTTCTGTTGTCATTCATACCGTCTGAATAAAATGAACTGAGCAATCACATTTCATTATATTCTAACCACAGCTCTTTGGACTAGTCACTGAATTGCTCAGAGGTATAGATTTTAAAAAGGGAGTTTACATATTTATGAACATGTTTAAAGCCCAAACGCATTATGTATGCTATAGTCCACCATTGAATTGTGTCAGCATTCTTGCAGACTGAACAGGAATAAACTGAACTGTAGCTTTGCACCAAGCGTTATAAATGATTAACCATCCTTATGCTGAAAGGTGGAGCCTTGATCTCAGAAATGCTATCGTATCGCGATGCCATCTAGTGACAGGGGTTTTAAATGTGGGAAGGCATCCTCTCTCCCCAGTCCCCTCCATCTGTAGATTGAATACTGACCATCTATAATGGTTATAAACCACAAGATTCTTATTTTATTCCCCCTCCCCCTTAGGTAGATCTACGGCTACCTGGAACTTGCTCAGCCTGCTGTGCCCTCCTGCTTAAGTAGGCATTCGTTACTTTTCTTCCTACAATAATCCAACCAAACTACTTCATTACTGCTCCAAGAAATTATCAGAAGCATTTGCTGTATTTTCCCATTAGTTATAACCCAAGTTAAATAAGTACCATTTTACAAATATTGGCAATTCTATATTTGAAATTCCCAGCATACTACAGAGACATACGCTCTCAAAACTTGATAGGCGATATTGACAGCATAATACCAATAAATATGAAATATCAGGACAAAAGTTAATCTAATATACACACCCACAAATCCATCAAAACATATATATTGATTTTTAATTTTTTTTTTTTAAATTCTGGAGGAAACAAATTTAACAGCGCTGCCATGCATACAACAAAATGTGACACAGGCATCACCCTGTCTGAAGATGAGCAAGTTCATAGCCTTTTAAATGATTTAGTTTTCAAGGGCAACAGTAGTTAGACACTGCTTAGAGTACTGCTTACACATTGCTTGTGCTAGGATGAAGCTTACATCATCTATCAAGAATAGATAAAAATGTTTATCATGCTTCACCAAAAATCATTTATAAGAAATACAGACCTGAATAGAATTAGCACTTTCTTTTCCAGTCAGATGCAGATCCCTGTATACATACAGTATATATTTAGTCTGTATGCCACACAGATGGAACAAAAAAAAAAAAAAGATCTGTATGGACGGCAGACAAGCCTGAAGAAGTAGAATCTGTCACCCTTACAACAAATAGGGTGCGAATTTAGCCCAGCGATGGCCTCTTTCTTGAAAAACCTTGCAACTAGTTGCTTCCTACCATGAGTTTAACACTGTGGCCCATGAAGAGTTCTCACTTGTGGCAGCTAGGCTATCTGCAGGGTAAAGTATTCTCAGCAGGAGTAGCAATCTGCAAAGAAATGGGTAAAAGGGCTTCCATGCCCCAATGTCAGACAGTACAGAAAATCCTTTGAGCAATATTAGATGTACCAGAAATCACCTAGAAGAAGCATTTGAATGCATAATGTTCTTGTTACTCACAATACTGCCCTTTTGCTTCAAATTTCCCCAATTTCATTTTTAAAGTGCTGGTATTTTTATTGGTTTTAAATGGGCAATTTTTTCCACTAATCATCCACGATTTATCATGAAATGGGAGCCGTGCAAGGCTACCATGATTTAGAGTCCAGATTGTCTTGCAATATTTAAATTGCCTTGGCATTAACAGCAAACTGTCAGTGCAATTTCCAAGGCTACACAGAAGAAGAATGCAAGTACAGAGTCGTAGGGAAATTGAGAAAAGAAACTATCCAATTACTCCAGCAAATTCAGAGGCAGCCTAAGGCAATGCAGTGCCAGGGACTGATGGGGTCCAACAGTCCTAGAAGCCCACATCTCAGTTTTCCCTTCCTCTGAATTGAGTTCTCTCAAATCAACCACTTTTCAAGCTTTGCCCCTTGGTGAACTGTTAAGGTACTGGGCTATATATTTTCAATAAAGGCAATTGGCATCGATTTCCCCCCTCCTCCATTTCAGTATTTGCATTAGAAGTCTTCTTCATTCATAGGAGTGCAAAGTTCAAATGTTCTACCACAGCAATACATCTGTTGCCAGTAAGCATGCTATTATTATGGCCATCATTCCTCCTGTTATTAACAACACTCTAATGTATTGAAATTGTTAACTGCAACATGGTGATAAAACAGTTATGAGGTCTACAGATAGTACTGGTGCCACAGTTAGGTTTCTAAGAACTGTCTCCAAGAAGTCATCTCCTACATTCTTGTACATCCAGCTCTGAAACAAAGACAAGCTACAAGATAGATTTGTTTTCTAGGTTTGGAGGGATCCTTTTTTCCTGCCAAAACCATCCTTTCAGGGAATAATGCAGCAAAACCAAAACACATACTCACCAACACACTTCATTCAAATCTGCCGCAAAGGTCAGTGGATTTGACAGCTCCTACAAGAAACCAATTTACAGAGTTATCTACTTACTGCAAAAACCACCTGTGTTTTTATGTGTAAAGTAAGAAAATATCAAGTCTTCTAGCTTGAACATAACTACCAAGCCCGTTACAAGATGCGTGGTTAACACTATGATCCCTCTTTCTTTTTATTTGTTTCTCCTTTACGCATTCTTGAAACAGCTTTTGGAATTACACTCTTTGAAGAGCTCCTTTTGAATCCAGTAACTTTGAAAGATAAGTATGTAACAAGAAAAGAAATAGCTGAGTGGAAAATCAGCAGTATTTTTCACTTGTCTTGGAACAAAGCCTTTATTTCTTAAATTTTTACAAATAAGAACTTGTACAACTGATAGAGAACCATGTTTTCTATCCACACTGAAGAAGTGAACGTATGCCCAGTATCTTCACAAAGCAAGGTTGGTTTCAGTATCAAAACGATACCCAGTTGGTCATGCACTATATTCTCAGGTGCGGTCAACTAACGTAACTTTTGAGCTATACCAGTTTATACCAGCTTCCACAAATATTTCCATTAGATTATAAAAATCTTCCCACACACCAGTTTAGGATGAGGTTCCCCAGTTCAGTATTTCCCCAGTTAATCTCTTGAAAAGCAACAAACAATAAAATGTCTTTTGAGGAGTTACCAAGTGTAAGTTATGACTGTCAAAAGCAACCACATCATATAATTTCTTTCATAAAGAGATCACACAATTATTTTCCTCCTCTCCTAAGTCACTGGAAACTCGCTCCAGAACCCTGCTACTCTGAAGGGTAAGGCCTCCTCCCAGCTTTGGGAGATTTCACGAGTCTCAATACATGCAACTTTTCTTCAATTCCAAGTTAATTTTAAGGGGGCAGGGGGGAAGGGAAGTTCCAGGTAAGACAGTCTCCTAAAAAAAAAAAACAAAAACAAAAAACAAAAAACCAAAAACCCAACAAAAACCAGGCCATTTCAGTGCCTTATTTCATTTACTTTAATAGATTCTGCCTGCCTGTTCCTTCAGTACAGCAAGTATTATTGTCCAGCCACCTTTTCTCCTTCAGAACCGTATGAGCATCCTTCACAAAGTTTTTTTGTTCGTTTAACTATGTGGATACACTCTCTTCACCTCCAAAGAAACGTTTCTTTTTTGCTTTCCCATGGATTCTGTGTTAGCCTTAAAATATCCCTGGTATGAGCCGGTAAGGCACTGCAGCAGTGTAGCGCTTCCAGTCCTTCCCATATTTGCTGAAACAACGGTGTTCATCCCTAATGCAACGATGGGTTAGCAGTATAGTCATATAAACAATGTAGAAGTAAGGCAAGATGTGTTCAAACCCACAAGCCAGGCAATAGGCCAGGGAGCCCATCAAATCTCCTGTGTAGTTAAAATGGCGTGCCCACCCCCAGAATCCTGAGGTCATCAGTTTGCTGTAGTACTTGGTCCCATCCACAGACATGTAGGAGCACTCAATATACTCTGGTTTCTTCCCCCATATCTTGCAGTTGCCATTTGTACGACGGAAGAGGTCCTTCTGGTGGTTGGTCATTCTGAAGATGTAATAACCGATCAAGCCCAACATCAATATCCCTATGGCATTAGCTGTGCACAGCTGGACAGGGTGGTAAACCAAATACAAACCCTAGGAAGCAGAGGAAAAAAAAAAAAAAAAAAAAAAAAAGATTGATATTTGCCCTCTCTTCTTATCTGCACTTGATTTATAAGTCAGTGCGAGTATGCAAGAGAAATAAAGGCAAAGACCTTGATGCCTCCCTGTGGAGAATATGCACCATTTGGATTGAAGGCATGAAAGAGGAGAAATTAATGGTAAGCTGTTCATCTGTCACTACTGCCAGCCTGATGGTTTTGCAGAGAAGGAGAGGACTAGATGACATGCCCTCCAGTCAAGGGCATGACTGCCCGCTGTTCTCATATTATAAACACAGTGCTTTGGGTTTCTAAGGGATTTAAATTTAAATTATACTGTACTTTGGATAGGCAAATCTTTACACAAGTTTATTTTCTTGAAGTATTAACATGCAGGATTTCACTGGCTTTATGTGGAAGAAAAATAAAAATTAAGTCCCCCTATTTGATAAAAATGTGTAGCAGACTCTTAAAATGTATCTGTATTTTTAAAGCAGTGTGTTATAGTGTAATGAGATTTAAATTTATATATGCATTGAAGATTTAGGCACATGCATAAATAGATAAGCTTTAGTTATTCTACTTTCTGGCACACAGGAAAAGATTAAAAAGTTCAAAATAGGAGTCGAAATTTTTTTTTCCATTAAAACGGTATAATACTGACTGCCGCTATCGATGACAATATTAGGAACGCATCCGGAGGATAAAAACTGACGCAAAACTTGCATGTTGTGCGAAACGACAAGAAAAATGTGCTTATTGCTAAATGACTTCTTTTCAGCGCCGAGCATTTGCGCACCCTCTCGCAGCCGTTGAGGTGATTTCGCACAGTACCTGGCCCGAAGGCTCGCTGGGCTGCTCGGGTCCTCAAGACGCTTTTGCAACACCGATAAATCGTGTCGCAAAAGGTGTCGGTGCTGACGGGAGCGATTTTCGGTGCCTGGCCTGGTTTAGATACGTGCCCATGGGCGTGAAAAGGAGTTTGCGTTGGGCACAAAAAGTCCAGGGTTCAGGTTCTGTGGCGGTGTTGCCACCCACAGCCAGCAGCTAGCTAAAGCCCTCTTCGCTGAGCCCCGACGGCGGGATGGGAATTTTTGTTCTCCGTTAAAAAAAAGGGAAAAGTGAGTTGCTAGTCCGCTGGTTTCAAACTACCTTGGGTTTGATAAAGCAGAAGCCAAAAAAAAGCCTCCATCGCTTGCTTTTGTTAAAATGTCCTGAGTTTGGAGCTAATTTCATTATTTCCTGAGGCTTGAGTCACGATTCTTGAAATCCTGGCTTAGGCAACAGATTTCAACAAAGTAGTTGTGCTCAAGTAAACTGATGTTTACTCTTACTACAGCAAACTTCATGACTTGCATATCACTTCTGAAAGAACTGCAAATCTTCCACATACCTGACCAACGTAAATCAGAGAAGGAGGCTGGCCAGGTGTGATATGGTCCTCCAGGATCTTCAAGAAGAAAGGGGCATCCTTCCCTCCAACGCTGTTGGCATCTCCAAAGTACCATGCCTTGATTTTTTTACCTTTTCTACCTTCCTCCCCGTGCTGTTGCAGGAGGGGTTACCCTGCTTCTCGCTCCGGTGTCAGGGCACCAAGGCTTTGCTCTCCGGGGCTCCTTGTCCTCCCCAGCCCATTCGTGCCATGTCCGAGGACTTTGCTTTCTCCTGCACCGTCATCCACCTTCTCCATCACCTGTCAGGAAAACCCTCAGCAGGGTGGTTTCTAACACCGAATGACGAGGATCGAGGCATTCACGGTCCTAAACAAAATTAGTCAGCCAGAGATATCATATGGTCACCAGGGCTGAGAACAATTTGCCTTCAAAAATCTACAGTTGCTCTTATCTCCCCGTTCCTAAAGCGTCTCCTCTGCAGCGGTTAGAGGCTCCGCGCCTGCGACGGCTGCCTGGCACTCTGTGTTTTAACTCCCTGCTTGAATCTGCCCAGAGTTTTGGCAGACTTCAAGTGTTGGCAGCGATGTTTTCTGTGCCAGCTGTGCATTAAAGTGGTTTTTTAGAAGTTTCTGCTAAAAGGAATAGTGTTTTTTTTTTAAAGAGATTGTGGGAAAGTATGTTATTTCACCAACTTCAAAAACTATAATAACTTTTTTGAGCATCTCCAGTTCCTCCAGGCTTCAGGGCAGGTAGTTAGTTACTTTGGTGCTTTTTTTTTTTTTCCCATGTCAAAAAATCCTCCTGTGCCCTAGTTTATACGCACGTTAAAAATCTATTTGCACTTGCTGAGTCCATCTGCACCGAGGCCGATCCGTCTCCTCGCGGTTCCATGCCGACCGTAGCGCGGATGCGGCGCCCGTACGGAGCTGCTCCGTGCCGTCCCGTGTATCGGCAGTGCCGGACGAGGTGAGGAAGGGAGACTTTTCCCTCTGCTCTCAGGTCACCCCTTGCCGATTCAGGATGAAAGCCACCAAACTGAGGAGTATCTTCTCCGTGCTGAAAGTTTGCGCAAACGCTGGCAAATTGTGTGTTTTCCGCGTCTATAGTGATGGGTGATGTACAAAAGCTTCCTACTGCCCCAGATGATGTTGTCCTCGGGGGCACAGGAGGTGGTACAATAAGTCTGGAGGTCCTCGTTTTGCTGATGAAGAGGAGGAAGGTTGGATGGTCCTGCAGGCTTAACGCTTTTAAGTCTTGACTTGTTAGTTGTTGGGGAAATTGCATGCGAAAGAGAGCAAAAGAATACGAAGGTTGTAAAACTAAGCACTGAAAAGGAAGAAAATACTAATACAGCCATATTTATGTATATATTTGTATGTACACATGCTACATATTGTTTTTTGTTATGTGGTGTGCACTAAAATATGTTCAAATGACCCCCCCTTCTCCTTCAGCAAGTGCGGTCTTCTCACTCTCATGATCTCTTCTTTCCCAATCGCCATCCAAACTTTGGGCTTCTCCTCATGGATTGTCCTCTGAGGCTCTCATCGGGCCTTTTTACAATTACCTAATCTTCGCTACTTGCCTGACCAGTAGTAGAGGGGTATCCTGTTCTTGCGGAAGGAAGGGGTTGTCTCCATTTGACACGTCTGCGATCAGACACCGAAATAAAGGTTATTTCCAAAGCACCGATACGTTGGCAGGATGCAGATGCCGAGATACCCCAGGTTTGCTTTTTCACGGCCGTTACCCCTCAGAACTCTTCGGTGACCGGGTGCTGCTGCCGGGACATTTTCTTTTAAGCGCTTGGTTGCACATCTGGAGGGGAGCAGCTGCCGTGGGGGGGTGCAGGGCTGTGCCGAAGGACCGGCGTTCCGCCCCGGAGCAGTCTACGCGCGCCGTCGCCGCCGAAGCCCCAGCAGCTCGGACGCGGCGGCGCGCCGATACGGCGATGCTGCTTTGGGGACCCAAATGGGTCAGCGCTGGCGATGGGGTTTGCATTTCGGCGCATAGACGTCGTCTTAAGACGGCGACGGGGTTTTTTTATCTTTCTGGCTTCTTTCGGCTCGTTCGCTGCGTATCCGCCTGCTACAGACAGCAGCAAAATAAAAATTCTGATTTATTTCCATGCACAGTCATTCCTATGCACTTCTGAGACTGGGTTTCTCTGGGAAAAAAAAAAAAAAAAAAAAAAAAAAGCTGTCTGTGAGCAAGTAATTAACAACTACATCATAGTGAAGACAGGCAAGGGCCAAATTAAAGTTGCAGAGGGACCTTTAATTCCAGCATGTCCTGGCTATTGAGTGCTTCGGTATGCGGGATTAGAAATCTTTTAGCCTAGTTTTTAATATGAGCGTGTATCAACCTGAAACGAAGGCTGTGTATTTGATGCACAGGCGTTAGGCCACGCAGTCTGGAAATCCCTTTTTTTTTTTTTTTTTTTTATGAGGAAGGAAAGAGTTTAGTAAGAAAATTTTAAACCGGTTTGAATACTTTGTTGAATATTTTCAGAAAATTCTTCCAATAAACTAAAGAAGCACTCGCTCAGCTTCCAAAACCGGGGGATATTCTCATATACAAGTAACAGCAAACTGACACCACCCATCCTTGCGGGATGCCCTCTGTCACCATCATCACCTCGTCGTATATCAGAACTTGGGGATTTGCTGTTATTCTGTATGGCTACAAAACCACCCAAAACTCTCCATCAGAGTTAACTATAAATCTAAATGAGAGCAAAATTATACCCAAAAATTCAGTTCTAGATTTGATAATGTAAGGGGCCACTAGTATTTTCTCTAAATATTTTAGTGTGTCTGGACTACATTGCTTAGTGTTCAGTTGCTTATTTTAGTATAATTTTTTTTTTTTCTGGGGACTTGATTAAAACTTAGGAAATAAATGTATTTTTTAATTTTTATTTTATCTCTGAAATATGATTATAAATGACCTTTGATAAAAAGTTAACAGAGAATATGTCAGGAAGCAGCTCAGAAGAAAAAGATTAAAAGCAGACAGTCTAGAGAGGTGTTTAATTTCAATTTTCTTTGTGGTATAAGAAATCTGTAGATTTTAAAGCCATCATGCCATAGTTACTTTTATCAGTAGGGCTCTTTTGTTTTGTTCTGCCACCTAATTCTTTTGATGACAATGAGTCCACAGTTTTCCAATGACTGATTTCGATTTGCATGTTATTGTCAGCCTTTTATATTTTATCATATCTCCACTTTGGTTTTTATGCAGATCCTCACATCAGAAGGCAAGGGCAGCCTGAGCTAAACAGCTGGCTGGATTTGCATGAAAATGGACTGCCCTTTTTCATTTGTTTGTTCTTTGGAAATTACAGTAGGTGAGTATCTGACTCAAATTTCCCAAACAAATAAAGATAAAACTTCACAGATATTAAACTGTGGAGCATTAAACTGTATCATTTTACATATAAAAAGAGAAGGATTAAATAGAATTAGGCTGTTGAGCTGACTGAGGAGAAACAATGTGAGTGACGGTCTGAAAACTAAAGATACAAAAGAACCGTGGTATCTTCAAGAGATTTTTCTCTCCAAATATTTTCCTTTCCCATGTTTAAAGGATAAACACTAATATAAATATTTCCCCTATGAATTTAAGATATTTTTGCTGGGGAGAAGAAAATCATAATCTGTTTTAAGTCATTATATGTTTGATAGTGTTCATGTATTTTATGTACATATTTTATATACGTAGCAGGTTACAGAAGCCCCTTAGCAGTGGATATTCTTTACAACTCGGGCTGGCGGTGTAAACCAGCCAAGGTGTAAACGTGACCGGGGCAGATGACATTAAGAGGCCAAATCTGTAGGGTGAGGCAAGATCGTTTATTAGACTGGCTGATACAGATAGAAAAAATGAACAAGCTTTGGGGCGCGCAAGAGCTTGATAGTTGACAGATACGAGCTTTATAGATTTGAACAGTAAAGTATCAAAATAACACATGGCACGACTTGGAGTTGTCAACAGACTTATAAATTATTTAGGGCATGTGTGCCCTTGCGTGCCTGCAAGCTCGTCCGCCTCGTTCCGCTGAGGCTGCTCGAGCTTGCAAAAGGCACCAGCACTCCCAGCAAACCTTACCTCTCTCCTGTCTTCAGACCAGCTCGGGAGGAGAAGCACGACTGTAACGTTTAGTTTAAACATAGGTTTGGCAAGAGTGGATTTTATGACGTCTAGCTATAGTATGGGATTTGACTGGTTTGTGTATAGGCTCTCCTGCTTTCCATTTACGGTAGGAGCTTGGATTAACGGTAATGCTATACATTTTCTAGAGTTAAACATCTGGGGCAAAGAGCTATCAACTCTGGATTTCCTGGAAAAGTGGTAACTGCTAGTCTTGCATGAGATAATAAAAGTTCATTCTTTCCTCTGATATGGTTGGAATTGGGTATGTAGAGCCACAAGCACGTGGTGCTGGGAGAGCAGCAGTGTCCCCAGGTCGTAGCACAGAGCCAGCTAACAGCCAGGAGCCCAGGCAAAATTTGTAGGGTAAAATATATTCTTGCCTTTTTTTAATTTTATTTTTCAGACTTCTTCCATAATCTTTCCTGAGTACACACGGGAAAGTCTGGAGAACGCTTTAAATCCTTTTTCTTTCACATGCGGCAAAATCCCGCATAGCTTTCATTACACCTATGCATTGAAACATATTAGCGAAAAGTGCTCTAAATAATTCATAAGCCTGGTGACATCTCTAGGCTTTGCTTTGTGGTGGTGTGAAACCTCGCTGCTCAAATCCACAAAGCCTGTACCTGTCAGCCAGCAGGTGTTGACACAGTTGGTGTAAAGCCCTATAAGGTCAGTGGAAAAGACAGGACGTATGGATTCTCGCTGTTTTGAACATTGCATCTTTCACACGGCCGTAGGGGATGCAGATCTGCCGTGGGCCAGGCATATTAGTGGTGCTTTAATAGATAAAATAGACTTACTGTTGCAGGGCAGCCTTGCTGTAGCTCAAGAGACAGCAGCAGAAGACAGCTAGTCCCAAGTGAGGGCAGAAAGTCCTAAATCCACCTCCTGAGAAGCCGAAATGATTGGTTTGGGAATGCTGGGACTCAGCAGGTGAGAGAATCACAAATAAAAAGGAGACCTAGTCCTGGAAGACTGGGGATATTCAGGAGCACGCTCCGTCGGATGGGGCAGGAGCCTTTCTGGAAGGCAACAGGCTGCTGCTGGGAACCCGATGGTCTTGGACAGCTAAGGACAAATTCGGGTTTTGGGGAGCTGTGTGTAACGGACATCGTGCCTGGTGGGCAGGGCTTGGCCTGTCTATAGTCCTTTTGTTGTTCTCAGCCGTTTCAAAAACTTGGTAAATACTGTTTTGTTTTAGGAAAGCCACACACAGGGAATTGCTCCCACTTTGCTCAGCTCCCAGAGGATCTGAAGGCACTGTTGTAAGGTTGCGCTTGCTAAGGACTCGCCAGCAATATTTCTAATCTATAACTCAAGCCTCTGTCTGAAAGGTAAGAAAACTGTGTGGTTTGGTTTTGAAAGTGGCAATAGCTTATGGTCTAGGAGCCGAGAAAGGATGCTCTTGGATAAAACAGAGGAACCCTTCACTTGGCTTTTGAGCAAAGAGCATCAGGGGCAAGTGTTTGCTGTCATTTGCACTTCACAAGAATTTTACGGAGTGTCATACAGCCGCGTGCATGCTTGTACCCACACGATACCTGCTAAAGTCCTTCGGAAAGTGCCATTGTAAAGTCCTGCCTGTCAAAGGCGCCGAACCTGCAGAAATGTCTTGTACGCAAAGCAGAGACTACGGAGAAACTTATTACAATTCAGTATTTATAGAGGCGTCATGGAAGTACAAATAATTTTGGGCTTATTATTTATTTCCTCTTGATTTTAGTTTGCTATGTTGTATTTCTGGACTTTTTCCTAAAAATGTTGCGTTTCCAAATTCTTTACTAAATGTCACAAATAGGTAGCAAAAGTTGCGTTGGCATTGTTGAAACTTTTCCAAGGTTTTGCTATTGTTACAGTTGCAGAAACCATAGCCCTCGCATAACTGTGAATGACTTGACTCGCAGGCATCCAGCCTGACAATGACTCAAATTACTTTGATGTTACAACACACAAAAATAATGCAGAAAACAAGACATTTTGGCTTTAGAACCTGACCTGGAAATGGATTGCTGGAGAAAATGGAGTATTTTACTTGCTTTTTGGAGTAAACTGTCTCAGATTTAGCTAAATTTAGTACTTGATATTTATCTATTTATTTATTTACTTACTTACTTTGTTGTTGTTGTTGTTGTTGTATTTTAATCTGGGTGAGATTTCCTTCAGCGCTTGGATCTGTTTGAATGAACTGTCTTAATCAAACTGGGCTGGCATGCCCATGCAATGGGAGAAAGAGGTAGTGCATTGAGGGCTAGCTCACGCTATCTAGCTATGATTTTTCTCTGGACTACTTCATATTTGCAAACTCTTGCTGGATATATGTTATGGCTCCAGTGCAATAAAGAGAAATGGTGTGTAAGTGTAAAGAGTTAGATCTTCATCTGATATCAAATGGTTGCTTGAACTATGTGAATTTCCATTTGGTGAAGGTCAGGTGCAATATGTGGGTCTACATTTTGCAGAAAATATTATTCAAATTCTATTTTAAAACCCCATTTTTTACATTGACTTTGTAATGTAACTTCTTACATAAATCCATGGCTATAAATAACAACGAAGTACCGCTGCCATCCTTACAGAGTCTGGTGTAATTTGGAGAACCGGCACTTTTTTCTGTACAAAAAAAGGTAAAAATCCTTGTCCCGCCACCAAACCATCCGTGGCAAAGCCTGTGCATCCACAGCAGCGCTGCAGCAGCCGCTCTTCTTGCAGGAGACAGATGGGTCTCGGCTCAAGTCCCTATTCCTGCAGGACAACCTCAACTCAAGTAACCTTTTGTCCTTTTTCTTGATGTTTTCTTGGTGCGACTAGTTGTCTCCTGTGGCTCTGTTGACCTAAGGGTAGGGCCAGGACTCCTCTGGGCTCGACACCTTCAGATTATCCATCTTTTCCCCAGACAGCCAGAATCTGGTTTTGGTTGGGCTGACAGTGTCTTCACCCATGCAGCAGGTAGACGATGTGGATGGGAGGTCGTGCATCCCCGCCCTTGGGCGAGAAAGGGAATAGCTAGAGTGTAGATTAATTTGGATTGCTCTTGGAAAAAAGAGTCTGTCGTTAGAGTTTGTTATGACGTGGTCACTTCCAATTTCCACTCGTATTGTGGGTGCACAAACACAGCTCGCGCAAGCTAGTTTTTCTCACGGTTTTCCAGAAATAATGGAAAAACAAGGGTCTCCATGAGGCTGGGCCTCCAAGCAGTTGGATTAATTGCATTTGTATGTGAAACAGTGTTTTTGTTTTAGAGCCTTTCACAATACTGAAAGGATGCTGAGAATGTCTTCCCATGTTTCATAAATTTCAGCCAAGAAAAAACAAATGTAGCTCTTTTACGTCAATATTTTATGTCTCTATAGGTTTTGCGTTAAACTCCCGTACAGAGTTACTGTGTGTTATTGATAACACAGAACTGGACTTGGTGGATTTTAATGTCTTTTTTCATGTTTATATGGAACATTTTGAAGCAGCAATTAAAATAATTAAGGAGGGCGAAGAAATCTTTAGCATGCAACAAAGATTTCTGCAAAATGTTAATTTCTGTCAAATAAGTGAATATATGCACAGATGCCTCCTGACAGAGGCTGTGATTTCTGAGTGCTTTGCATGCCAAATAACTTGTTTACCCCCTCAATGTTTGCCAAGTTTACTGTCAATTTACAAATAATTTCCATTTTGCTGTTTATTCTGCTGCCTTTTGATGGATATGTCTTCTAGACTTTTATCTTGCATGTAGACAAACTAATTAATATTTTCCCTTCAGGCAAATATTTTTTTCTTAGATCTAAATGTGGGTTAGATTCTTCTTCGTTTCCATATGCTTTGTTCTGTCAATCATTTCTCTTCTATGTTACTAAAAATGTACCTTTGTGGATGTCATTTCTCATGTTTTACAGATTTATTTCACCTACATCTATATGGGAATGTGTGTATGTAGAGAGACATATTTGTTATATATGCGTTCATATATGTTTAAGCAGAGAGAGTGAAAATACTACCTTCGTGTTAAGATTTGGTTTTCAAGACTGAACGGAAATACGTTTTGTCTTGCCTGTTGCTGCCATTTCCCAGGCTTGACCTCACAGTTTGTGGTTGCTGCTGCCCATATGGCACACGCAACACTGAGTACGTCTCTTCTGCAGCGTCAGCCCCCATCCCTGCACGTCTTTTTGACCTAACCCAGCCCCACTAGTCATATACAAAATATTTGGTATATCCCATTTCCATCCCCCTACTGCCATCCCAGCACAGACCGCAGCGGGCTGACCCTTCTGAGATGAGCAGGCTGATGCAGAAGCGGTCCTGAGCCGTCGTGACCCCGCGGGAGGGATGTTTCCCCCGAACTGCTCTGGCCGAGCTCTGCCAACCCCGGTGCCCAAAACTCTTCCTGACGCATCCGTGCAGCCCCAGCCCCAGGGACGACCCTCCCGCAGCGCCTTTCGTCGACATCTAGGTACCTTTAAAGCTCTCCGATGGCTAAATATTGTCGTATTCAAGGAATGAGATTTCCTCATAGTCTCTGCAGCTCCCACAAAGCTTTTAAGAGGTACTGGAAGACACAGTGTGGGATTAAAAAAAAAAATTGTTATCGGAAGCCGGCATGTTAACCACGTTCCGCTGAGAAAAACACAGGTGGTAACCGAGAGCACAGATATTGCGAACAGATTCTTGCAACTTACCAGTCGTAAAAATATCTCTGCAAAAAATACTCCCAACGACTCTGTTTACAGAATGCTTGGTATTTCCTATATCTGGAAATATTCTCGTTGTAGCTCCATATGTCGCAGCTAGTCTGACAAGCTTTCTTTTGAACTGTTTGCAGGTTGCAGTCTGTCTGGAGGGCTGGGTGCTGATGCCTTCAGGTTTTTAGGCCCTGCATTATGGGCATGATTATCTTGTTCACTTTGCAGGCATAGAAAAACGGAGCTGGGATTTAGCAGGATTTGAAGAAACTTCCTAATTATGCCAAGCAGAGAGCTGCCTGAGTAAAATCTCAGCCAGAACCCCAGGTTTTTTATTACTGGTTCTGTTTTAAGTGTATCTCTATAATTTTCTGTGTTTCTGCTTTTGTTTATATCATCATAGTCAGCGGGACTGAGAGATTAAAAACCGAAATGTATTATCTTTGCACATCCTCAAAACCTGTCGAGAAAGGAGGAGAAATTAAACAAGGACAAAAACTCGCACTGAAGTGAAGCTGTTTCCTTTGAGCTGCCTTATTAACCAGTCAAGCACTTGACTGCCACTGTCAGCGAGATTTCTTTAGAGAAAGAGTGGCATTTTGAAAAATACAAATTCACCGCCTGCACAAGTTAATGAGGCCCTTCAGCAATGTTCATTGATAGTGTAAATTCATCATAATACAGTGCTACAAACCATAAATGGGATATGCATACAGGAAATCATCCACTATTAGAAATTTGCCAGACACGAAAAGAAAAAGAAGCCATTGATAAGCAGAAAACTCATCTCAACTGCTCCGTGCTGATGGGTGCGCAGCACATTAGTAATGCCAGATAGTGCCACGATGAGAACTTATTAAGGTGAATTGAGGTAGCTCGTCAAGTGTATTTGGTCGCCTTTGTTCGCGTTTTATGGACTCTCTCGGCTGCCTCCCTTGCGTTTGCCAGTGTCGGGTTAGATAAAGTTTGCTGTGCAAGGACTACCATCGACATAAAGGGACAAATGTCTCCAAATACTTCCCTTTTCTGTGCACGCACAGGCGTGCTTATGCGTTTAATTGATTTTCAGTTGCATTTGCAAGCGATAGCTTTACAGATACCAAATTATCTTAAGGGCTATATAGGACACCAGGAGTGGACAGTAGTAAAAATTGGCAACACCCCAGAAAAAATATATTAAGGCGACTTCTGATCTTAAATAATAACTGAGTAGTGCTATTTTGCTGTCCGTATCAATCAATAAATCTCTCTACAGTGCAATACGTTCGGTACTCCTACCCTTCTTCAATAGTATCAGTTTAAAAATCTCTGGGACCATTAGGCCAATACTTTAGTGTGATTTTTCTGTTGGCCGGTTTCCATCAACTTGCTTCAGGGAATGAATAGAAAAAGGAATACCTTGCATCGGGTCATAAAATGGTCAGCTTCTTGATGAGAAGAGGTGTACAGGCTTGTTAAAATCTGGAAGACCGTGGCCCCTGATGTGCAGGACACCACCAAATTGTATGAATGAGCTCTATGAAATAAAGCAGACTGGTATGAAAAGGCTTTGAAACATCTGCACTCATCTCCTGTGGCCTTGATTCTAAATAGACGGAGATCTGAGGAAAGACTACGTTGGGTTAGCCTCTGAAAAGTGTCTGGAAAAGAGAGTCACTACCCCAACTCCCTACCGCCCTGACTCCCCCCTGTTGAATGAATCTGCTTGTTGCGGAGCCGCAGATGGCTGGGGACCAACGAAGGAACATCAACAGAGGAACTTGAGAAGACGCAAATTCTGGTATCCCTCTTCCCGCAGTGTCTTTGGTTTCACACACGAAGGCAAGATCAAGGGCACCAACTCCGGTCTTCTCTCCCAGGGGACCTGCTTTCCCTGTAGCCTTCCCACAGGGGTTAGTTCAGAACTCATTCCAATCCACGGAAACCCCGAAGACCAAGTCCCCTTCTCCCAGTGTCGCCTGTTTCCCTCGAGTGACGTCTTTGTGTCATCAGCTGCACAAGGCATTGGGCAGAGTGGCAGAAGCCTAAGCAAACACATCTTCTGTTTGTAAACAGGAATAATGATGTTGACTGGAAGGTAAGTAGGAATAACTGAGCAGAAACTGGAGATGTGGAAGCTTTCTCTTCCCTCTGCCTTTCCCACTACTTGGGTTGCTCCTCTGCGCTGCTCCCGTTCCCTCTCCTGAAGGCAAAATCCTCATGGGCGGTTTTTGTGAGCCACTCCAGCGTGTGTTTTTGCGCCTCCCATATCTTCCTCATGTTGCAAACTCTTTCAAGGCTGACAGGCCAGAGAGATGCTCCTTGGTCCCCTCTGACCTCCTGCGTTCCTCCTCCCCTCTCCTCCACTCCAACTCCTCTGTTCTTTCCCCCGTGCCCCATCCGACTCTCCCCTGGCCCTGGTCGCCCCACTCTTCTGAACCGGTTTTTCTCTCAGCTCCTGCCAAAGTCCGTACGACGATCTCCAAAGGGATCTCGGAGCTTGGCTCCTGACAGGGTGGTTTTCGAATAAATCTGGAGTGCACGTTGTTTAATGCACTGTGAACTGTAAGAGATGAAACGGAGTGAGATGCTTTTGTTCCTTTTGCCCGCTACTCAATTCCCCGGCTGATAATTACGAACAATAGATGAAAATGTGTTTGGTATATATCATAAGAAGAAATCTTATGGAAACATTAGGCAGCCTATTATTGTAAGGCTCTTGTAAATACTGTTTTGTAAGAAGAACCTATCTAAGATGATGTAAAACTTAATATTCCTATTAACAAGATGTACTATACTGTTTCCAATTCATATCAGTGAAAATGCATTTTAAATTACAAAGTACTCATATTTTATCTGAGCCAGTGTTCTGATTCATACGCCTCCTCTTTAATCCTATTTTCATTCAAAGTTTCACAATTCACATCTTCTTTTTCCTATTTTATGTAGTATTTTCTGTGTTTTCGAAATGTAATCAAAGCTTGTTAGCTTCTACCCAACCACGTTGGGTTGAATGGGAATATTAATAATACCAGCTATTGATGTCTTTATGTTAAAATTTGATTTATTGAGCAAGTGGCACATAATCTGTGGGGAAAATACCTAGAGATAACACCTTGAGATGATTAATTGTGTTTACAGTGCATTCCTGTAATAATTGTTTACAAGGAAATTTATGCATGAGTTGCTGCCCCAGTTCAAAAGAATAACTCATCAGATTGTCAAGCTCTCTGCTCTTGAGTATTCTAGCTAATTGCTATCTTTGCTAGTTGAGCATCATAAATCCTTCTTCCACAGAGCTGAGAGCAGGATTTTTGGATCATGCTTTTTCATGCAATGAAAACCTTTTCATCCCTGGGAACATCAGTTTCCTCATGCAGGAAGGAAAAAAAAAAAAGGATACGTAAGGGGATGATATCTACAGAGGATTGTGACAAGTTGCCCGGTGGCATTGGATGTAACTTCTGAAACGAGCTTATACAATCATGTGTTAAAATCTGTGTTGGGTAAATTTGCCAGTAATGTTATTGATAGTGAATAACATATGAGGATGTAGACTTAGTCTTCTATGTTTAAAAAACATTAAATTCCCAGTTCTGCTGCTCTCTACTTTTGTATTGCTTTCTCCTTCGCAAGTGCTGCAGGGTAGAGATGGTAGGATGGGTTGGAGAATGGTTCCTTTGCAGCCATCTGTGCTTCTTACTGATCTAATAACAACTGCACGATTCTCCCTTTTGGAATTAAATCCACCCTTATAAATTCACAGAGATAAACACGCTTTTCTTTCGCACAGCTTCGTGCGTTTTGGGGTTGGTTTTTGTTCTATTTCCAACTTTTGGGTTTAATTATTTCATAACTAACTTTGCTGCAGTTACAGGAGTATTGTCTGAGCAGTATGTTGCCAGGAAGTAGTTTATAATGTTTAATAATTCCTGATTACATTCCTGTTCCAGTCCATGATCATGATTATACAAATGTTTCTGGTGCTATTTTTCAGTACAAATCCTTCTTTTCAGGTTTTTTTTTTCTTCCTTGTTGACAGTGTATTGGTCAGAATACAAGAGAAACCGACCTATTTGCTAGTTTAATTAAAGATGTCAGTAAAATCCTTAAGGTTTGCCTGGGAAGGAGCAGATTTACTTGCTGCTTTTATGCACACTGTGGGATTTAAACATTTTGAGAATTGCTTTGGTGATTTTTCCCAGGAGATAAAGGAATGGATTAAGTGAAGTAGTTTCTGACTATAATTGGTCTGGTTTAAACACTTAAAAATAACTTTAAGAAATAAGAAAACACAAAACAGGTTTTCAAGTAGGGATTTAACTTTTTTTTTTTTTTTTTTGTCTTCTCCAACTATGTGTTTATTTCAGCTTTGGTGTCTCATTGTGAACTATCAAAGTGTGCTGTACGTAAGGTGGGATATATGTACTTTAGCTGCTCTGAACAGCAGTCCAGGCAGAGGACAGATGTCTGAAGGAGAAGAAACAAAAGGACTAAATCTGAAGAAACAGCGGGGGAAGAGAAAAAGGAGACGGGGGGGGTGGGGGTGGGGAAGGAGGCTTTCAGCCTTTGGATAGGTTATTTGCTCTTTTCAAACAAAGTGGGCTGTGTGTGCTTTAAACTTTCCCAATGTTTCCAGGCAGCCCAGCAAAGCCGGCTCCATCAAAGGAAGCTCCCACCACCTGTGGCTTAGGTGTTCCTGGCACACCACGGCTGGCACGCCGCCGCCGCTCCTCTCCCTCCCTAAATTCCACCAGTTATTCACTCGGGGCACCGCGGAAAAAGCCGTTCCGTCTATTTTTCTAGTCAAGCGCATTTTTCTGCCTCCCTTTGTCTCAGGTAGGTGAGCGGCCAAGAGCGAGGAATTGCTGCCAACTGATTCACGTCGTAGTGGTTTCGAGAGACAGAGGTAGCTTGGGCGTAAATCAAAATCTTCAGGCGACTGAACTGAGCCTCGCACTGTGTCACCCCCTCATGCCATCAGGTCTTACCATACCAGCTGCGCTGGGCGAAGGCAAAAAAAATGCGCTGCTGAGCAACTGGAAAATATAAATTGAACAGCTAAACTTAGGCTTGTGGTCCAAATAATTGTGGATTACTATTACATATATAGTAACTGTAGTTCGTCAAAAGTTAGCGATAAGGGAATTCTTGAGAGAAGAGTTAAAAAAAATAAAAAAGCCAACCCAGACTTTACAAGCAGGTTTTGATCAAAAGTAGACGCAGTAACACAACACATGAAGCAGATTCTGTAGGAAATATTAGACTCTGATCTTACAAAATATTCCAACCATGCCTATCAAGAAACATTAATAACAGTGTTATTGACAGAGTATTCACTTAAAGTCTTTCTGTTGGATACAATTAACATTTAGATGAGAGACAGTTATAGATACTCAGATGATATATACGAAGGAAACAATGACTCATCTCTCCAACAGGAACGGTACCAAACCTCGCAGCGGGGAAATTGCATTTCTTCTAGCTTCAAAAAAAAAAAAAAATTCCATGGACCTTACAGAAGAAATCATCTTGTTCCTATCAGAAGGATTCCTTATTCAAAGAGGAAATTTCTGTGTAGTTCGCCAAGTGCGGGGATGAATGCGTTGAGGGCAAGAGTAGGTAGCGCAGCAGGAGAGGGCTGAGAGGGACAGTTCAGCTCTGGGTCAGGAGGAGGCTGCTCTCCTCGGCTACCAGGCTTTTCTTCCAGCTGTCCTGAAGATCCTTACGTGACTGGATTAATCTTTACATCACCCACGTGAATGTCAGCGAGTGATGGAACCTGTGTGCATCAAGGGTGAGGGCAGCGGTGGTGCCCGTATCTCCCACTCCCGTATCTGTCCTTCAAAGCTCAAACCAGAACTCTTCGTCGGCTGACACTGTGTCTCCCCTGAAGACCAGACTGTTGAGACCTGGGTGGGAGGCGGATAGGATGCTGGAAGGATACATTCAGGTGATGATTTCCTGAGATTCACGATGTCTCCAACCAGAGCACAGATAAGTCTCGGGGCTTGGATTCATCTCACCTGCTTTTAATCCTTTAAAAAGGTGGTCTAGGCTTGCTCCCAGTTTGACAGAGAGAAGTGAGTTTGGTCTGAAAGCCGTTCATCCCAGCTGGCTTCAGATCCCTTATTTTTAGAACACTGAAGTGCTATCTGAATGCAATTTAACAAAAGCATCAATGGCAGTCGCTAGTCTAAATCTCTTTGAATGAGACCATGGTGAGCTGGCTCGGGAGCCTTTGTATTAGCGAGCTGCTACTTTCTTCTCCGCATCTGTACCTGCCCGGAGGTCTCCCCACCCCACTGGCTTCTGTGCAGTTTTAGAAGATGTCTGATCAGACAGAAACTAGCAAAAAAAAAAAAAAAAAAAAAAAAAGTGAGTGCAATCGACTGAGATTCAGCAAAACTAGAATTGTGACAAAACTTTCCACCGTAAACGCTCTCCGCACCAGCGGTCACTGTTTTGGTAACTGAGAACACACTGATTGGGTTTAAAGGAAGTGGTACGATAATAATTAATTGAAAAATTGCCTTATATGCCAAACAAAAAATATTAGATGAAGTCATGCCACAATAAGAAGACTTTTAAGTCTTAAAATGGAGTTATCTCCAACCATGCTGCTTTGAATCTGATCTATAATAGCCTGGTAGTAGTTTATTTATATTAATTCTGTACTGTATATTTTACATTTGGTAGAAATGCCTAGAGCGTGCATGTTAAGCAGTTAAGAAAATTAATCTGCTTGAGCAGTGATAACATTTGTAGAATGAAATCCTCACAATTAGAAAGACATTTGAAGAAACCATGTTAAAAGGTGCTGAAATGTTCTTGAAGAAATGCCACATGTTGCTGCGGGCAGTAATGAAACATTTCCATATAAAGTACTACATAAACACGTATAAAATGTAGACATATGTTAGCAGATTATGGAGTGTGAGAGTGATACAGTAGTGATGATTATCTGCAAGTGCTAATGTTACCAAAACTTAAGGTTATCTCCTGGTCTTGGACCCTATATGTAAATAATTATATCTCAAAGTATGCACCTCTGAAGCTATCAAACGTAATATACATTCAGCACTTCTGAAATACTGTAGGGTTTATTGATCTGCAGTATATGATAGTAAATTTCGGTAGATTTATGCTCAGATATCAGTGAACATATGGCTTAAGACATGCAAGTTTGAAATAAAGTTATTCATATTATATACACTTCCACATGGTTAAGTATTTGCAACTCAGAGAGCAATCAATATGCAAAAGGTGAAGTCAAATATGCGTTATCTACACAGAGGTAATTTTTTATGCATAGCACATAGCAGTTCTATCCACTTTATCTCTGTGTTCATCTATCAAATATTTCCTGTGAATATGTCCACCTACTATGTAAACAGATCTGGCTTTCTAAATATCTGTTTGTCTAAGTGAGAATAAGCTATGTATTTCCATAGCCTACTGGACCCAAAATAATATCTCAAAAAAATGAACGTATAGCAATCTGAGAAATGGCAGTAATGACTTCAGCTTTGGGAATACAGTCTTAGTGGGCCTTTGATTAGGGGTTTATTCCAAACCTATTTCAAACGCTTTAAATATTTATTTTTTCATTGATGACTTCTGCATTTCTCCTTATATTAAAAATGCTGTACATCGCTTGTGCTCCAGCATCTAAAAGCACAAGTATGAAATCAAGTAAGTTGGTTGAATATTTCTACTGAGATTCTTAGTGTTGTTTTCCTAATGAGCATTTTTTCACATCCTTTTTTTTTTTTTTTTTCAAAATGTTTGTTTGAATTAGAAAACAATCTCTGTACTCAGAAGTGGCAAATCACTTGAGACTCATTTCTGAACAGTGCTGAGAAATCCCTCCTTGCATATCTTTAAAGATGTTGCTCCAAGAAAAACAGGAATTTGTAACTTTAAAACCTTCATCAGCCTTGTAACTTTGAAATAAATAGTTCTTGAAAGATCTCAATACTTGCCAGGCCTTCTAATTGGTGTGCGTTGAAGCTATAAAAATTCAAGCAAAACAGACTCGATGATATTAATCTATTTAATAGAGGGTGTTTGCATCACCATTTTCCATTCTATTAAGACCAGAAATAGAAAAATCAGAGAAGTTAACAATATCATTGTATTGCAGAAAGCCTTATACGCTTTCTGACTGCTTTTATCCATATATATATACACATATTTACTAAAGACTATGGTTGCACAGTGCATGCCTGAGAAACCTGCTGTATGTTTTGTCAGTACGGGTCACAACGAACCCCCAGTCGTTTCCTTCGGTTCTGGATCAGGCCTGTCCTTGCACAATTAGGAAAAACATGTAGGCCAATGCAGGGTAGATTAATTATAAATTATAAAAGGCATGATGGTATTAATTTGCATTTCATAGCTTGGTGCTGTTTAGTTATCAATCCAATGATTCTATATTGATTTTTTTACTACTAATATGTTATAATTATGTATTGTGTTGAAGGCGTATAGACCACAAAAGTGAAGGGGTAATTCCGCCGCAACGCTATCAAAACCCACGTCCCACAAGCTGTCTGCAGATTCCAGCTTATGTCCACGATTTGGGAGAAAGGAATCAACGTCGACAGCGTTGTTTGATCTAAATTTCAAAGGGAAAATTTACACCGGACTTGGGGTGCACAGAGGTTCTGTAAACAGAATAATCCACACCTCCTCATTCTTCTCCAAACCCCATTCCCGCGTGAGACGATAAGCCCAGTTTGTACATTTGACGACTCGGTAAACCAGTTATCTCGTGTCAGTGCTGCAGGAATTGCTGGGACGGGCTCCTGCTCCCGGACCCCCCCAGCCCCCCAAACCAGCAAGGTCAATGCCAGCTCCCCACTTGCCGGAGACGCAGGGGGAAGGGGCATTTCTTTTCATTCGGTACACGACTTGCCCCTTAACAGCGATAGCAAGTCAACAACATGTCAGGCGTTAAAATTTTATTAAATACGGTGACTAGAGGCTCTTTTGCCAAGTGCTGCGCGCAGCGCATCAACAAACGTCGACAGAGGGTGCGTTCAGATTTGCAAACAAGGAATCAGGCAAGTGCGTTTTCCAGGCGGGCCTGTTTTCAGAAACCCATCTAGCTCCTTGCCAGAAAGCAGTTAACTTTCAGGATGAGTCTTTCCTTTCTTTCTTAGGTCTTTATTAGAATTGGGCTAATCAGGTCAGGTAGAATAAAAACTCATCAGAACCTTCAGCTGAAGATCAGAGGAAGCTTTTTTTCCTTTTGAAAATTAAACTTCCTCTCTTTTCTCTCTCTCTTTTTTTTTTTTTTTTTTTTAAATTTCTGTTCCTCCTGTCGTCATACAGGAACAGATGTGAATGAATTCCCTAAAGAAAATTTGTTCTTATGGCATTCTGGTTCAATTTCTTTGTCCATACCAATCCCAAAAGACAGTAAACAGATACTATTTATAGAAATATTTTATGATGTTTATTTCACATTATTTTCGTATTTAAGACTGCAGCTAGAATGCCATTTTAATTCTGAGCATTCAGTAAATATTGCACTGCTAGCAAGAAAAAAAAAGATTGAAAAATATTAAAAATAATTCTCCTAACAGCCTAATAGGGTAGATAATAGTAGTTATTGTAAAAGCTGTTTTAATGAATGTTTCTAATAACAAATATAAACCATATATTATCGGCATGACTCTTTGGCACACCCACATAGTGATCTGGAACATGTAGTGGTTTAAAACACTGATTTTGAGCTTACGGATTTGGATTCTCGTGGGTGAGTGATGGCAGACTCCATCCTTGCTCTGTGGTTTGCAGTATGATCATTTGAACTTTAAAGGTAGTAGCTACACACGCCACTTCGGGCTGGATTATGAATACTCTGTCAGATGCTTCAAAAGTATGTAGGATATATTTTTGATGGGATATACATGCACTTAAAGGGTTTGCTCCATTTTTTTTTTTTCTAAGAAATGACCTACTAGAAGTAAGAAAGGGCTTGGAGCTTTCCGAGTGACAGCTCCTTGCTCTTCGGCAGAACGTGTCCTGCTGCTGAAGCAGTTCATCAAGACTACCTCATCGCAATTAGCAGTATAGAAATACCCAAAATGGTCCAAGTTTGGTCAGCTTAATCAGCGTGCATGAGAAAACACGTGCTTGTTTTGTCAGGGTTGTGGAAAGGTCTGCAACCAACATCAGTGTCGAATTATAGCACAAAACCAGAGCTTTTTTTGGTCGTTGTGGCATTTCTTGAGTTTAATGTAATAAATCTGGATCTAGCTCACCACGTTTAAAAAGTGTTGAGCCACCAAAGAATACTGTGGCTGCCTACAGGCTAGAAAATAAGACTACAGGGGTTGCTTCCAGCTTTGGTGCTCAGCTTTCAACACTCACAGAACAGTATTTCCAGGTTTCTCAAAGGACAGGTTATATTTTCAGTCTGATAGCAGTGACGTGAATTCATATTTCTTGATGTGTGAAGCATTTCTAGCTCTTTAAGCAGTGTTCTGTGAAAAACAAATTATCGACAAGGTTTGCAGTTATGCTGCTTCTACTGTCAAGGCATAATGTTACGATGCTGTGAGCTTTCTGACCTGAGTCTGCCTTCTCTTAATTTAGAGACTGTTTCATAAGTTTGCAAATACAAGTAGAGACACCGTATTTGTGCTATTATTGATCCCCAGCTGATGTTGGCTATGTTTAACTGAGCTGTATAAAACTGACCTATTCAGAGCAAAATCGGATGCGTGCATAAAAAACTTGGCTGCTTCCCCTTGTGCTGCTGAGATATCTTACACTTCTATTTTTGTGGTTTGGTTTGGGGGGTTTTTTGGTCTTCACAATGCTACTGTATCTTAGGATGAGCTTAACACTGTCCTGAGCAATGCTTCTCTTGACCTATAGAGTAACACAAAATAGAAATTTAAGAATCTGATAGAAAAGCCGCAAAAGTAAATTTGGGTCATTTCATTGACTTTATGGGGCTTTGGAACAGGTCTGATATATTCCTGCAGCAGAACTCTGTCGGATGTCTCCTCAGACCTTTGGAAAGTTCATTATACTCCGTCAAACAATGTCCAGCAGATCTTCCGTGACTGGGACAACGGTGTGCTAAAATGAACCAAAATCACCAAATAGTTCCATAAAGAACAGCCTTCAGAAAATAATAGCTTTTTATTTCTTTTGCCACAGGCCTTGAACCGGAGCAGCAGCCCTGGTGCAATTTCATTGACTTCAGTAAAAGGACAAGCTGCTGCGAGACCTCTGCGTACTTCAGTCTCTGTGTCAGCTTCTTCTCCAAGTCCTCAGCTTCCAAAACAGCAAGCGATACAACTTTTAAACCTATTTATGCCATTTTACAAACATGATTTATCTTTTTTCTCTTCCCACTATATTAATTATACAGTGTTAGATCTCTCGAAACATAAATACCCCAAATGCCAAAATCAGAGCACGGTAGTGAGAATGTTGTAAGAGTGCTTTTTTGGAAAAGAAAGAATAGATTGTCACAAATGATTGTTGACCTTCTAGAAACTCCGTCCTGGTACTTTTCAGCATGCTTTGATGTGCAGCAAACGCTTTGCTATTTGACCACCTCCTGGTAGGGTTTCCATCCTCAGCACTCGCTGGAGCAGGAGACCTGGTACACCAGAGCTGCGTACTCCAGTACATCACTTTAAACCAAGCCTTTACCATCTGTTTCAACCTCTAATTACAAATGCAAAATAACACAATTCACAATTGCATCATAAAAAAGTAAAATATAAGTGATTTAAATGCATGTGTGTGTTCCTTATGCAAGGCAACATTCATCTGTTATGTTTTACCGTCTTTTAGAACCAACTCCGGGGTGAAATCCCTCTTTGTGGAGGGAAGAAAAATTATTTCGTTGTAAGAAGGCGTTTTTTTAAGGTACGTTTCCAGGTTATTGTTGCACTTTATATATTTCTTCCTTTACGACTTCTCCTTCTTCTGCCAAAACAGGAGTATTTACGTCATGGTGGGACGGATGGTTTGTCCGGAGCAGTCTGCTGTCCTCCAGTGCCCAGGCTGGGGACTCCTCCGCCGACCGTGCTCTCTCCTGGCTTCCCACAACATCGGCCATGTGCTACTGCTGCTTCCCCCCCTCTTATAGACCTGTCTTTATTTGTACCATTATGCTTACACGGGCTTTTTTAACCCGTAGGTGGAAATATCTATTAGTTCCAGCCACGTCCTTCAGATGGCAAAGGCATTAGCTGTTTTAAAGGCAGCCTTTAGTTCTCCCCCGTCACGGAGCTTTTCTCAGGTCTGCCATGCTGGGAGATGGCACTGCGAAGCTGCGGTGATATGTAGCCAGCTAAAACTCAGCTTTCTAAAAAATTGCATTAATTATGGGGTTTTTTTGTTTAAGGTGTTTGTAAAATTCCACTATCACTGTAACACACGTGTGCTTAACTTTTAATTTCCATCAGAATTCACTGTTTCACTTCACCAGCCACGTTTCTTGGTGTTGAATAAGCATCTTGTGATTTCTCACAACCTTTTTTGGCACTAAGATAGCCCAAACCAAAGCCTGCATGCTCTCTAGACCTCCCACTTTTCTCCGTCCGCACGTCTGCCTTGAACAGAGACGACACCTCAATCTGGGAAAATAGCAAACTAAAAAATTAGTTTCCTGGGAAGAAACAAATTATTCACAGAGAAAACAGCTATTGGGGAGCATCCGAGTGGCTTTGCTCAGGTCTGCTGGCGAGCAACGAGCATTTCAAATGTAGTATACCATGAACTTCTGAACGCTGCAACATTTGGAGCCTTTCTAGCTAGTAAAATCCAAGCTGTGCGATGGACCAAGCCTCGCCGCGTGGTTTGTTTAGCAGACACACTTGCAGCCCATACGCAGCCCTCCGTCCTGGGCTTCGTCCTCCCCTTCCCCTCCTCTCCTCATCGGTGTTCTTAAAATAAGGGTCCAATATATCAAGGGACTGAACTTCATGGATTTAAAATGAAAGCCGAAGAATTTGTTTTCACTCTAATGTGAAAGGAACAATTAGCAAGGGCGCCCACCCCTTCCCATCAATAGGAGACTTTTCAATTACTTTGAAAGGCTTTGGATCAGGATCTAAAAGAGCAAAGACTTGCTGCTAACAAAGATACTTGAATAGGGACGGAAAGCTGTTAATCAGACACTCCTCCCACACTAGGTGCTAAACCAAGATGATCAGCACGCTTAGTGCCTTCACTTAAACTATGCCATAGGCAAAGCGATGAGTTTATAACTAAGGAATCCTGAAGGGTAACTGGTGGCTATTACAATTCTCGCTACTTTTTTCTAAAGCATGTTAAAAGGTTACAAATGCAACTTGCTTATTTGATCTCATGGCAAACACCTGGGAGAGTCCTTGCTTCAGCTGTGGGAGTGGGGAGAGGAAAATGTCTGCTGCTGGGGAGCAAGAGGAGAGGGATGTGAGGAGTTAGGCTGAGCACAGCCTGGGTGAGTGTGGGGCTACTGGGCTCTACTGGTCCTTGCCTGGGGGTTGGGAAGGGCAGGAAGGCTGTGGGCGCTCGATGCTGTCTGACGACGTGCTAGCTAATAGGGATGCTCCTGCCATCCCTGTTCCTCGTCTTGGAATTTTGTTTGGCAGTTGAATGGGATTAAAAATCCTTCTTATAGTATCAGATTATAAAAATACTTATGATGGTATTGGGTTGCAACTGTGATTTGAATTCTGGTGAGGCTGTGAGATACCAAGAAGGGGAAAAGGAGTTAGTTTTGGGGAATGTTTTATAGGTTTTTGTGTTGCCTGCTCTAATAACTGCCAGCATTTGGCAACCTGGCTGTTCAGAAACACTTTGGAGTTGTCTGTTTCGGTTTTCTTTTCTTTCCAGTCAGCTGCAGTGTTATTTTTCTTAGCAAGCCATTCTGTACTGTTATGGCTCTCTGAATTTTTTTTAAAAAGCTTTGTAACTGAACTTTTTTTTCCCAGATGTAATTTGGTTTTGAAGTTGTCAGGGAACATTTTTGTTAAGAAAAACAACAAATCCACCCATATTATCAATTAGTTTTATCTGAAGAAAATATAGTTCCAGATGTACCAAGATTAAGTTATTTAGCAATAAGTGGTTTTGGGTCCGTTCCATGTGGAATGACATAGTCCTGATGAAACAATTGCTAAAAGGAATTTATTTTCAAATAACATGACCTGTGTTTAAAAGCAATTGGCCTCAGATAGTCCAGTATGTTGCTTTTTCTCAGGCTTGCTTGTTGTTTTATTTAAAATCTTGTTCAGAATAGACCCATTAACTGGTCATATTCACTCCTTGTGAGCTTGTCTTTTCTTTGGCTTATAAAGGCTTTGGATTGAGGTCAAAAAGAAAAGGGATGTAGTAGGCCATTTTAAATTGCTATGTGTTCTCATTTCAATATCGGGGGTTTTTTTGGCTTGTTTGGCTTATGCAGATGAAGCTGTGGTAGCAGAGCCTAAAGCCCTGACGGGGTCCACCCACCGCTTTGGGCTGCTGAGATCCCAATATCCAGCCCAGAAGTTTCTCTTGCGGGCGGAGGGTGACACCTTGAAGTTTGTTCTTCACCATTTTGTTCTGTTTCCGTTACTCTGGTTTGCCCATGGAAGCACGGTCTCCTGCGCGGTGGTGATGCTGCTTGATTTTGTGCCGTAGTCAAATGTCATCGGTGTTTTCTTACTTGTCGTGCCACATTAATGCAAATACCAAACAAGAGTAGTTTTTAGCGAGTCCCCTTCCAGATGGGTATTTTTTAAATCTTTTTTTCCTTGGACCTAAATGGAACTGAAAAAAAATAGTTATTTTTCTAAAGGAGCATGTCTGGAACCTGTGAGGAGCTTTATTGCTATTGCTCTTTCAGGGCTATAGATTTTCTCGTGAGAAAACCCAACAAAATAATTGTCAGCGTCTTTCAATTACAAACATTAGTCTTGAATCTCCACAAGTGGTGTGTATTATAAATTAAGCTGTAATTTGACCTCTCCTTGATTGTGTTTATCTACACATATTTAGATTAGCATGGTTGGGCATTATAAGTGTCATTTTAATACACAATGAAAATTAAAGAGTGGTAGTTTACCAGACAAGTTTCTATCCAAATACGCTGCACAACTTTGGCTTGGGTAAACCAGCTGAGATGGGTGGGATAACGTCTTGTAAAGGAAACAACTGGTGATTGTAGCATAATCTGAGGCAGATTTTAAACCAAGCTTTGGTGTAGTTTTGTGGTTTTTCTGAAGCAAGGCAGGCAAAACCATAGGCAGCTGCATAGAAGAAATATTCTTTACAAAATTTTATATAATTTTTTTTAGTAACTAGGTAGTCTGGTCTTAATTAATGCAACTAAGACACTTCTGTCATATCACTTCTAAAGGATCACCTATTTACATCTGTAATGCAGAAGCAGACCTGTGGCTTACCCTCATGCTGGGGAGAAGCTATTTTTATTGTGAACTTTTAAAATTTTCTGTATATATGAAGGAGACTTAACCGTCAGGGATATTTTCTTAGAATACCCCAGGAAGTGTATCGAAATAGTCTCACTGGTATGATTTTGTGGGACAGAAAATTATTCTTCTAAAAGGAAGAGCACTGTGGTGAAAGCTTTAAGATGATAAGCAAGATATCAGTACTCTGTCCTTAAATAAGGGACTATATATATATGCTATCTCCATTTTCAGTAATTCACAGCTGTGTTGTGTCGGATCTGGTGGGTTTGTCATTTTGGGGACACCTGTAGCCGCGACATGAGGCAGGGTGGTCCCCCCTGTATGGGGATGGGGTCTGCCTTGAGCCACAGCCCACTCCTTGGGCTGATGAGCCCGATGCAATACGGTTTACTCGAGTCAGGTTGCTCACTTTGGGAAAGGTTAAACAGTTATGTTGTAGTTGCTAATCTGATAAAACAAATTTCATATTAGCTGCATACTCCAGTCACCATTTTCTTATTTTTGCGAAGTGTACTGAATTTTTTTTTTTGAAAGCCATAATAATTTAATTTGGGTTTGAACTGTCCAGAAATACTTTTTTGTTTGATAAAGCCTGGATTTTTTGTTTAAGGTATGAGGTGTGCTCCTTCACTAACATAATCGTTACCAGACATTTTTATTAACACTGAAATCTTCAGGGTTCCTATTATCTGAGTTTCATAACCTTCAACCCATTTCCATCTTCTGAGGAACCTGAAATGGTACTGTTTCACAGAAAATCCCAGAAATGTTGAAATAATAATGATTTGTGTTTGATCTAATTGTAACCTTTATTCTCGAAGGGAAACAACAGCCTGTCAGGCATAGCATTTTTCACAGAGACATTCTCTTGCTCATTTTCCCCTTTTTTTTGTGTGTGTGTATGTATATCTATGTGTGTGTGAAAAGGAGAGATTAGACTTCATGGAGATGAATATTTTTTCACTAACCATAAAATCAGTGCATTAAGGTTGTTGGAAGTTTTGCTGAGAAACTGCCAAAGTTTGTGCTATTCATTGAGGTATAAAAATCTCATCACAGTATTTTCCATCAGCTAGCCTCTCTGGACAGAATTGCCTGAATCATTTCCTTAAGCAGGTATAAAAGAAAGGGAACTGGGGCTGGAATAAGAAGGGAAAGAGGAGTTAGGGAAGCTTTGCATGCGGAAGTTAGAAAGGATCATGTGTTTTGGAGAGGAAGAAACTGTTCCATCTTACATGGACTCTAGGAGCGGCAGGAGGAGAGTGGATCCATGACGTTGCCATCGTTTTGTGTAACGTGCGCTTCAGCAGGCTGCCAGGGAAAGGCTCCACTGAAAGGCACCATTTAGCCTCAGGCTTGTGGTGAGGCACAATACCTTTTTTCTTCCGACAAGAACCACGTTCAATTACCCAGCATAAGATTCTCGTCAGGGAGGTGATTGTTCCCCTGTACTGGGCACTGGTGAGGCCGCACCTCGAGTACTGTGTTCAGTTTTGGGCCCCTC
>JAVJGG010000039.1:22079552-22134418 GCA_035590195.1 Aviceda cuculoides
GGACCTCCCTGGGCTGCAGGGGGACAGCCTGCCTCACCATGGTCTTCATCGCCACGGGCTGCAGGGGAATCTCTGCTCTGGCACCTGGAGCATCTCCTCCTCCTTCTGCACTAACCTGGGGGGCTGCAGGGCTGTTTCTCTTACATGTTCTCACTCTCTCTCCGGCTGCCATTTTCTGTCTGTCCCAGGAACTTTTTTTCCTTCTTAAAAATGTTATCACAGAGGCGTTACCACTATTACTGTTTGGCTCAGCCTTGGCTGGCGGAGGGTCCAACTTAGAGACAGCTGGCATTGGCTCTATTGAACACAGGGGAAGCTTCCAGCAGCTTCTTAAAGAAGCCACCCCTGTAGCCCCCCCCCCGCTACCAAAACCTTGCCACACAAAGCCAAGGCATCAGCTTAGAAATACTTCACAGCAGCATGGCAAATAATCTGCTGGTTACTGTAGACCATATGTTTCAAGATATCATTTTGCATGGATAATGTCCACTCATTACTCATTATATTCGGTATCATAAATATGTAATAGGAATCAAAACATAGCATTTTTACTGCTCACTGTTTGGTTGGTTATGATTTCAATCAGGAGAGTTGCTTTGAAGTCAGTTGTAAATGTAATCGTCAAAAATAAATCAGAGTAGACATCTAGTGTAAACTTTAATTACTACTTGTAGACTACAATTTTCTTCCTGATTGGAAAAGAAAACCAAAACACCATAGCATTTGGGAAACAAAACCTACTTTGCCTCAGAACTTCCAGAAGGAAAGTGCCGATCTCTCTTTGTTTAATTTCCATCATAAGTATTCGGTTCCCGCTGTTTGAAGTGTTTGTACTTGAATTTACTAGGAGGGCAGGAACACATCAGAAGGAAGCAGCAATTGATTGCACAGCAGAAGCTGAATGCCATTCTGTTAAGCCTCATATGAGTTTACATTTACAGCTGGATCACTGGAAAGTGGTTTACATTCATTAAAATGTTCCTTTGAGACATTCAGCAAGGCAGTGTGTGCTTAAAAACTCCTCAGCACTGTTCAGTTATACTGGGTAGTACTGCCCTTTTGGGGAAAAGTTGGCTAAACTAAAATACCTGGAATGTTACGGAGTACTTCTCCAAATATATGTTGCTTTCCTCATCATTTGGTGTTTCTAGCAAAAAGGAGAACCCAAACTAACGAAAATAGGTAAATACAGTAGATTTTGCCAGACACCTGCCTGACAAAACATCTCCTCCAGCATGTGGTAGCAAGCACTACACGGACAAAAATGAACTCCTCATCCCTCTTTGCCGAGGGTATTTATGGGAATAGGAAGCAGACAAGGTAGAGGAAAAATAGCAGCCCTCTGTTTTATGATTTTTATCATCTACCTCTTCCCTTATAAGTGGGTTGCTCTAGGAATGAAAGCATGAATCTTACACTTGATATGAAGTAGAAACTGAGTATTACCACTTGCTATTGAAGTAGCTAGGCATTTTGGAGCATCCGAAGAATGCAGATGGAGATATGCATCAGCACATGAATTCTCTGCTGACACTCATGTCCAGAACGGCTAGAGGGAGAGCAATGCTTAGGGTTACACTGAAGGCTTGGAGTGAAGCCTAGCTGAGTGCGGTGGGTTGACTTGACTGGCTGCCAGACACAACCCAGCTGCTCTCTCATTTCCCCTTCTCAACAGGACAGGGGGAGAAAATATGATGAAAAAGCTTGGGGATCGACTTAAAGACAGGGAGACAGCTTACCAACAGACCATCATGGGCAAACCAGACTTGACTTGGGGAAAATTAATTTAGTTTATTCACCAATTAAAATAGATTTGCTTAGTGTGAAACAAAGACAATGTAGAACAACACCTTCCTCTCACACATACACACCATTTTTCCCAGGCTGAGCTCCACTCCTTCATTTCCATCTCTTCTACCTTCCCTCCACACTCCAAGCAGTGCAGTGGGAATGGGGGGGAGTTGCAGTTGGTCCATAATAGTTCCTCTCTGCTGCTCCTTTCTCCTCACACCTTTCCCCTGCACCAGAGTTCCTGTGAGGAAACATCCATCTGCTCTGACGTGGGGTCCTCTCTGAGCTCCAGTGTAGGAGGTATCTGCAGCCCCATGGTCTCTCCACGGGCTGCAGGGGAATCTCTGCCCGGGGCCTGGCGCACCTCCTCCCCTCCCGCTCCCCCGGCCTCGCTGCTCCCAGGGCCGTTCCTCACAGCCTTCCCCTCACTCCCGGCGGCCTTTCACCCTTCCTCAGGGACGCTTTCCCTGAGGCACCACCGACTCTGCTGACTGGCTCAGCTGTGGCCTCACCTGAGTCCGGCTGAAACCGGCTGGAACCGGCTGAAACCAGCGGCAGCCGGCATGGGGCAGCCTCGACCTCCCCTCACAGGGGCCGCCCCTGCACCTGTACCCAATATTACCCTGACGAAGGCTCCTCAAGCTTTCCTGCTGGCAGCTGTGAAGGGTGTTATTTGTAATCCCGCCAGCAGCTGTGAGGGTGTCTCTCCTTCAGCTCTGGCAGGTGTTAGGGCAGCTCAGAGCAGCCATTGGGCTGAGGGGCAGGTCAGGTTCAGCGCTCCAGCTGAGGGCTGGCTTGGATCTGCTTGTGCTCCAGAGCATGGTGGGGTTCTGTTGGGTCCAGGCAGCTCTGGGAAGGACGCTTGCTGGTGAGTATCAGTCTTAGAAGATATTCATTGATTGTTGGTTTCCTCAAGTTTATTCTCTTATTCTTCTGCCTGCTGCTAAACTTTTTATTGTTTGAAATTTTGCTACTGTGGGTTTTTCAGTAACAAGCTTTGTCTGTGGGCCTTCAGGAAAGTAATTTAGTTTTCCTGGGCTTCTGAGAAACATCTCTGAAATTTTAAAGGGAATCGTTAAACCCTTCGCTATCATCATTTCTGTAGCCAAGATTATGTAGCGGGGGCATCGGAAGGGGGAGGGGAGATAGAAACTGTCTTTTTAGAGACTTGTGATTCTTATTAGAATTTGCAAAAAGGGTGATTACATAAGGAATGGCAAAGAGTCACTAAGAAATGTGACTCCATTGTGTGCATTTGGCTTTGATGCAATGACTCTTGTCCAAATAACTGAATTTAGAGAGGGCCCCTCTGAAGCCCCGATACAATGAAGAACTTGTTTAGCTTCAAGTTTGTTCTTGAGTCCCTTTACTGTTTGTACATGTCAAAGTGCTGTTTTGAATCAGAGTTTCAGCATCTAATTTCAGACTCGAGCATTATGTAAAATATAAAAATGTGCTGGTATGCATTGAAGTGCCATATGCATTGCATGCCACAAAACCTGAAAAAAAACCCAGGCTGTTGTCACCTACTAATGAAGCTGGATGCTCGAGGCAAACTCTTTCTATTATCCAAAACCACTACTCTTATCCTTACCTTAGTAACCAGTTACTTACAAAAGAAAAGCAAAATCTGACCCAGAAAGGTAAATAGGTTTATATGTTTAAATCAATAAACATAAGTATAATATTGGCATTTACATTTAAAAGTAATTCATAGTAAGTTTAGACTCAAGCTTTAAGTAATCTATAATGAGTTGATGTTTATCTTCTGCTCTTGTAATTGAAAGTAGTGACATATTTTTTTCCTCAAGCACATCTATATTAGCCAGGTGGCATTGATAGTTGTCACTTCCACAGGGACAAATAGATCAGAATAAATGTGGCAGAAAATTTGTTTGTAGAGAATCAAAGTTGTATCTGTTGTATACACTACAGTAAGAATAACTTTCCTAAGACTCAATTACTTTTGAGATCCGAAACTTACTGTGGTCTCATTTCTGTTAGCTGCATTTTAGAAATAGCTGAAGCTGTAAAAGAAGTATCGTAAGTATAACATATAGTTTTTTGCTTATATTGGAATACTGTGTGTGATATTATCAGATTATGGTAATGCATGGGATTTCATAAAGGAACTTCAGCAATTGTTGCTCCTTAGTTAATGTTTTATAGAGGGTGGGATCCCCCCAAAAGTAAATCTTAATTTAAAAGTTCAGACCAATTCATATGTGTAATTGGTTCAGAAACTGCTCAAAAAGACAAACTTTCTGTTGACACTTCATATAATATGAATAATGGAAAATTTTTAGGTACTGGAACAAATTAAAGACTGCAGGTAATCACTGACTGCAGGTAGCTAATTAGTACAATGTTCTGTAGTTGTATTGGCAGTTGATTCAAGGTACACACTCTTTACATTCCCTAATATATTTTTGCTAAGGCATGTATTGTACCTGTTTGAATTTCCTTGAGAGGAAATTTTCTGTTAAAGACAGAAATTTACAAAAAGGGAGGGTGGGAGCACAGTAACAAGGTAAGGAAGTACGACATAAATCTATCATTAGAGACATCGTGTATTTTTGAAGCAGAAACAACAGAGATGGTAACACTGTAAGTGATAAGAGTGATGATGAAGCGAATCAGTTGTCAATAGTTTGTAAGTGAGGAAGCGTGGTGGCCAGGAATGACAGGATACTTGTGAGTGAGCAGTGGCCCAGCCACAGAAGTTCAGGAGCTGTTGGAGGAACAGCAGAGCATAACAAAGATGCAAAATGAGAAATTGTCCTTTGTTCTCCAGAGTGGCCAAGTCCAGAGAGCTTTAGAGATGATTTCGGGCTCAGAAGAACTGACTTCATCAACTATTTACAGGTATGCGCTGATAGCTGATGCGCTCCTCAGTACAGATATTCAGCTATTTGGAAAATGCAGCTACTAACGGAAACGAGAGACTATAGCAATCAAATAGCTCAGTGATTTTCCTTGGGTTTTTCAGTGGTTTGTTTTCTTTGGGTTTTTTTCCACTTTAAATAAGGCAAGAAAATTTTATGCAAAAATACAATTCAATACAAAATATACAATGAATTACTGTGAGGAAAAGAGCAGCTGACAGACATAGTTTACTGTGATTGAGAGGAAACATTTATCTGCTTGTGAGAAGAGCAGGTTTGTAGTCATATGTCTCAACAGAAGGAGAGTGATAGTGGAATATCCCCTGAAGCAGGGGCATTGGAGCATTTTGAGGAAAGGAAGTATGGTTTTTCCCAGAGAAGTGAAGACTTGTTTTCTTGGCCATTTCACAGCCTGGGTTGAAAGTGATATAGATGGTTTTGCACAGTTGAATGACAAATTAATAAACTCTGCAGGGCAAACAGGTTCTATGCAATACTATCTCAAATATCCATGTGTCATCTGTATTTCTGGATGCCAATAGCACCAATGCAGCCCAGTTCTAGCCAGGCTTTTTCTCTCAGGCCCTATACTAAGCTGCAAGAACATCACAAAGACCATTCAGTCTGTACTGTGCTATTTAGCACTCTGGAGAGCTTCGCTGGCTTCACCTGTTGATTTTTCAGACATCTGACCCGGTTCTGCAGGAGTCAACCTTTTGAGATTTAGGTCACTTTCCAGCAGAGCCACACAGATGGTTGTGCACCACACTGTACTGTGTTTTTTTGAGATCTGTACTGCTAGGTGTTTTCCCCATTTCACAGTATCTCAGCATCCACTATTCTAGTGAAGAATTAGTGGATTTAGGAATACTGGGAGGGATGTAATATATTGTTTTATATTGCTTCTACTTCGTTAGGCATTCAAAGATATCTCTAACTTTCAGACAAGACCCAAAACAATCTGATGCAAATTCACTATCCGAATGGCTACCTACCAGTGACCTAGATCTGTTAAAGATTTAGTATGGGTGAATTTTAGTTGTTGGAAGGCCACATAAATAATTGTAAAAGGTCAGCTAAAAATTAGTGTGGTATCAGTTATTTACGGAAAGTATTTGCTAAGGTCAGCCTGTATTTCAATTATTAACAATTTAAACGACCTTTCCCTGGAACCTTCTGACTGAGCATTGGCATGAGGATACAATGTTGGTGCAGATGGAGATGCTTTGGTGTTGGGTGTACTGGTTCAGTGAATTTATATCAGTATAGTCCACTGTTTTCAGCCTTTCATGCTAGATCAAAAGATGTTTTTGAGGCTCCCATTTATCCACCTGTTAAGAAAAAAAAAAAAAGACACAAACTAACAAAAAAAATAACCACCACACCAAAAAAACCCCTGATTAAATCTCTCAAGATCATGCTAAAATTTGATATCCTAGTGAACATGCTAGGATTCATTGCCTGAACTAGGGATGGGAAAGAAAGATTTGCAGTGAGTCTATATACTTGTTCTGTGTTTTGACATATATATATATATATGTATTTTCTAATCTTAAACATAATTTCATTTTCTAAGCTCTGAAATATTTTAGGGAGATTTGAAATCAGTGGAATGTGTAAAAATAATACAAAATTATCTTGACTGAACTTTGTGTTTCTCCTTAAGCAAGATATAAAGATTGTGTTCAGTTAAGTATAAAATGAGGTTTAAAAATTTGGGTTGGTTTCTTTGAGTAATAGTAAATGAAATATTTGCAATATCTCCAATAACCCCATTGTTTAATGATATCTCAAACAAATTTTCTTAAGAAGATCAAGCTCGTGGTAAGAAGCATTCTACACTAGTAGTTGTGTGAATTAAATTAGTGTGAGTTTTGTCTTCATATTATGTCTTGCACTACCTAGTATGATTCAGCAAGATACAAAATAAAGGCTTTTTTAAAAAATTCTTTTTGATAGCTGAAGAAATACATGTGCACACCTTAAATTCTTCTGTTCTTGTCAATCTCACATTCAGCCACTAGAGGGTAGTAAAATATTTCCAAGTTTTCCCTTTCGTTTTCCCTTTTACTTTTTCCTTTTTTTTCCTATTCTTTTTAAATGTTTGAACTCCTGTTAAAACATGTACCGATTTCTAAAAAGGTGATTTACACAGTACCATATTCTCCATCTCCAGATTTTAAAAATCATAAGGATTTTTCTACTTTTGCTAATAGATCTCTCCTTCCTGCTCTTGTGTATATGAAATTGTGTATGCCAGGTATTTTGAAAGGTTTTGTTTGGGAGTTTGCTAGTGGGAGCACCTCAGGCTCTGTTGTACTGCCAGGACTTGTTGGGTTTGCACTGACTTGTGCTTCTGCTGCAAAAGGTGAGGGAGAGTTCTTCAGGCTTAAGTATAGATCAGCACCGTCATTAGTTTCCATTCCCCTCTTGAAACGTAAACTGTATTTCAGAGCAGTAAAGACATGCTGCAATAACGGTGAGGGTTTTCCTGAGCGTTGAACACATGGTGAACTGGCAGCAGATCGTGTTCCACAAGAGAGACTGCTGTCAGGAACTGCTGCTGGTCCTGTCCGCAGGCAGAAAGACGGCACTGTCCTGCCTCCAGACAAAGCCTCCCGTTTCCTGAAGACAGAGCTTTCGTGCTGTATTATGCCTTGTCTGCGTTATGAAGTTCAGAATTCTCCCTGGTAGTCCACACAAATTGCAGCAGCATAGTTCGCGTTGCTGTTTGTTTTGGCAGAATGTGTAAGTGCTTCTACATGAGACCTGCAAAGGGGAGAGAGGTATTTTTGGCAGCCAGGCAAGCAGCACTCTGCAAACACACAGGTGGGAAATGCCCACCATGATCATGGTAGAGGGAAGAAAAGAGGCCGTATCTGATGGTCAAATGTTTATTAAGATTTCCATGATGGAAAGTCTTTGGTGTTGGTATAAGGGCATCGAAAGTGATGCATTGTCATGGATAGATGTCAGCTCCCAGTACGTGATTTTAAAAATAAAATAAAGATTTTTACATAATACGTATCTATTGATGGTATTGGTTCTAAATACAGGGTCTCTTCCTTAAATACACTGTTCCTTGGACAGTAAAGAGGGCCATGCTCTGACCATGACCCAGTCTCCTAAAGACTGGATGAAGTAGTGGGTCCCTTTCAGATAGGAATGTGGTGCTTCTAGCATATATGTATGCTGACAAAACCAGAAAGGACAGTAGCCTTCAACAATGAGTGCTCAGCAATTCAGAGTTTCCACGAAACCAAGCCAAATGAAGATATTTTAGGGTGGCCATACAAGAAGGGAGACACTGAAAAATTACATAAATAGTCTCTTCAAAAACTCTACACTGCACCTAAATTTAGGTTCCTGTATATGTCTATGCATATTGATTTTCATTAAGTGTCAGAAGATTGATTTGGGACTGTATCTCTAGATAGTGATGTTCAATTTTTCTGGCTATTACTGCAACGTTACCCAAGATGCCTGTAGCTGAGCTTAATGTCTTGCTTTTAACTATATTATAAAGGTAAATAATAATAGTAAATGAGAATGGAAAGGGAAAGAAGTGTATCAATATCAATGCAGTTTCTATTATTTCTTGTTTTCTATAATTATTACTATATTGGAAATGCATATATATTACTATTGGAGTAAAAACATCATTGATGCATTCTGTGGAAATGTGACTCTACATCATGTGATTCTACATGTAACAGATCATCCAGTATTACTACATTACTGCCTACTCCATAGTGTACATGATATACAAGACTTAGCTACGCTTTTGAGAACATGCTACTGTTTGATGTACATCTTGCATATACACACCCATGTAAAGGTGCCTCATACTGTGTATACATAAAAATACAATTTTATAGATATTGTACTTCATATATATTTTGTTACTGGAGGTAAATATCTACCTACTGACTTACAATAGTATATTGTTGAATTTTGTTTCAACGCTACCAATGTTTGTATATTGTTTCACTGCCTTTAGGGTTGTTTTGGTTTTGGTTTTTTTTTTTCCCCTAGCTTAAGCAACTATTCAGATAAGTAAAGGAATTAGAATTCTTGATCATAGTGTCTCAAAAATACTCTTTCTCACTGGGGAGTGTTCCCCAGTATAAGGCTGGGGATACACTTTATAATCGAAGTATAACATTCAGTGAGAACAGTCAGCTCTGACATGTTTTAGTGGTGATGTTCTTTTCCCTAAACATTGTGTTGAGAGTGCTTTGGTCATACTTTTTTTTTTTTTTTTAACTGAGTTCTCAGTAACTCAAAGTAAAATTCAATAATAATGCCATCAAAGAAAGCATATATTGCAAACTATATAGTATTAATACTTATACTTTAATTGAAAAAAATATAGAAGTATGAATTAATAGTTTTAGCTCCAGTAATTGCAAGCTGTAAGATACTATCTGATTTTTCATTCTTCTTACATCTTCTGCTTTTGCATTTAATACCAATTATTCAAATACAAGAACATGTCCACATTTACAAAGATTAGGTTTCTTAAATTGCGTATAAAATCTTGTACACTGCTGAACAATATTTTGACTGTTGTAATAAGTTTACACCGATGCAGTCTTGGATGAGAATGTTAATTGTAGGAAAGGAATATGAAAGGGACTTGCATCTAAGAAAAAGCATTTTAGCATACAGGTATAATTAGTCTGCCTTACAGTACGTAGGAAGAAACACCCTCTGGTTCTTGGGCGTTATTTTATTGCCATTTCTGTGGTTTTTAGTAGCTGGGCGGAGAAGCAGAATATTCTTCTATTGTAAATTAACTTACCCTTCTTTAACCTTCAGCTGCCAGAATTAGTTGTTTGGCTTTGCTTTTTTGTTTGTTGACTGACCAAATTCTCTTTTCTCAATGACTTCTGAATTATTTTGCAAAGCTTTTTTGACTGCTTTATCTCCCGTTTCATTTCCTTTAATATCTACACAGGCTGGAATCCATACAAAAATGACATTGTTGCTGTGACATATTACCTTATTATAGACATCAATAATTTCCAAAGCTATTCCTACTCTAGTGATTGAAATTTCTAGGATGATATCAACGGCACTTAAAAGATCTGGAAAAGTGACAGATTGTAAAGGTTGTACTTTAGCAATCTAATTCAGTGCCATCAGGATAGCAAATAACTCAGCAGTATAACCAGATAACTAATCTAACTGGCTTCTTCAACCTAAATTCACACATACGAAGCAACTAAATCCTATCCCACTATGATCTCTAGAATGAACACGGAAAACAAAATAGTGAAGATTAATAAAAAAATAAAGCATTTATTACAATGAAATTATTGCAATGAAGTTTGTAGCCAAGTAAGGTTTTGCAGAGAAGGCAAAACAGTGCAACAGAACTTCAAAGTAAAATTAAACTCAAATGTTTGGAGGCCTGGTGGTGCTGCCATAGTATTCTCACATCAACACTTCTAAAGAACCCCTAGAAGTTGGGCTGAATGACATCTTCACTTTGTTTCAGCTAGGAAAAAATACTGTAGGAATGTCTACTTTATATTATTCAGATATTAACACCTTAAGTGCTGTTAAAAGTAGTTCACAGTCTTATCAACTCAAAATCTTGGGTCCTACTTAGTGATTGCTAAGGATTCAAGGAATTATCTTGGGCCCAACCAAATTGTTACAGTCCATCATCCATTTTTTTTACTGCAGTCTCTTAATCTTTGAGCTACCAACAATGAAATTGCTTCCTTATGAGTATAAAAACCACAGCTCCTCAGATCACTTTATTTGTCCACTTCACTGTCCCTGCAAATAAGTTTTGAATCCTTTAAGTATCTGATTTTCCACCACATGAAGTTTAAAATTCTTTTTTTTTGTACTACTACAAGGAGCTTCCTAACAAGGTCACTTCTTTAACTGTGCTTTATCCATCTCTCCTTGTGGTGTCAGTCTGTCTAGCTCTGGATTTTTCACTCCTACAGGGAAAGTCTCTGTTCAATAAGGAAAATATGTCTATGCGTTCATCACACAATCTATAAAGCTCTACCCAATATCCATATCACTGCAAATATTAAACAGACATGACCATGACAGCGGCTTAGGAAGTTCTGATGAATCATTTGTTTTAATACTTGCAACTATTCCTCAGTAGCCAACCTCTACTCAAGAACTAATAATAGAATGTCACGTCCAAACAATTAAAATCAACAAAGATCAGCTTGGACACATACATGCAAATAACTTAAGTCAAAATTTTAGGTTTTAGAAAGTGAATTTTTCTGTATTTCCCAGAAGCCTCTTGATGTACTTCTTATTCTTTCATTGTTCAATTACAAAACTGAATTTGATGGCCACACAAGTCATTATTCAGTCATTCTTTTAAATATTTAAATTCTGCAGTAAATGTCATTTTTCCTTATTATTTGAGATATGGAGGTAATGAATTTTCAGTAACTTGAAAGAATTCATAGATAATTTAAATTACCCACTTCTGTGAATACCTGACCTGAAAATTACCCTGTGCTTGTGCTGAAGTTAGACTAGGCAATGTTGTGTGTTCTTCAGTTCTGACATTTCATTATGTTGTCACTTTATGATATATACAATGGAAGAAGCAGCAGTTTTAAAGCAACGCTTAACTACATATGCTGTTCCACATTAAACCCTCTCTTTTTTTTTTCCTTATAATCTAAAAGGTGGTCTTTTGGTTATGTGGGAACATTAGGATATACAGGATTGCTACTTTTCAAAGTGATAGACCTTAATTTACACCATGTCCATTACTCAGTCTGCACCTTAAGTTCACTATTGTCATCTTAACTTGATCCCCTTATTTGAGAAAGCATTTTAGCAAATCATTGCTCTCTTGTGCTCAGCATATGTTGGAGAATTAAGAAATTATCGCTATGTGTGTGTGTGAAACCTTATTTTAAAACAATATCAAAGGCAAGATTGTCCCTTTTTAAACAGGATATTATAGTATTTCTGTGTCTATAAATACAACACATAAAGCTTCTTATTACCGAATGCTTTATTAACATCAGAAGACAGTCTTATGACATGATCTATGGTTGATTGATTTGCCTGAAAGCCACTTTAATACTGAGGAAGAAGATTATTCATCTCCAGAAAGAATGACAGTCAACAATAAATCATTTCCTCCATCTTCTTACATAGCAATGAAGTTAAGGCTATCATGATAAGAACCTAAATCAAAGCATGATCCCTTTTTTTTCCTATTTCTTTTTCTATTTTTTTGAATAGGAAATAAATAAGATTGCTTTCCTATTTTTTTGATCAACCTAATGCACCAAACATAATCACTGCAGATGTGATGAGCTATCAGAAAATTAAACCCAATAGGAATGTGGGCTTTTTCTATCCTAATTTTAATTTTTAATATCTTAAATTTGATATTTAAGATAATTTTAACTTGTTTCATAACCTAATATACTTATGAAATTAACCAAATTTAACATATTTTCTAGAATATCAAGGTTGAAAGTGTGGTTTAGTAGCGTTGGGGTTTGGGTTTTTTTTAGCTCCTTCACTAAAATATTTTGGTTGTCCAAGAGCTGGAATATTTAATGAATGGTTTTATTCCTTTGTGCTTACATTGCTTTCGAATTTCTAAATGTGTTTATTTCCCTTCCTATACTAGTGACACTTAGTTGTGATATCCCATAGGATTGCTAAGGCAGGAAAGCTGCAGCAGCAAGGTGTTTTCCAAGAACATCAAGTGTTAGGGCTAAGTCAGCAGAGTCCCCTGCTTTGCCTGTCCTCAGGAAAAACCATTGAATTTCAAATGGATTCAGGATTTTTAAGTCTCATGAAAACAGGAATGCTCAGTTTTGAACATTTTGATATCTGGCTGGCCATGACTGTGCACAAACAGTAAAGGAGCAAGATCCAAGAGCAGAGAGCAAGTTTACTAATTAAATGGTGAGTTGCTAGAACATAAGCATCCCCTGGGTAAATCTGTTCATGCCCTGCTGGGATTTAGGGAAGCACAATGTGGATTATAAAAGATACAAATAGTAATATTATTATTAATTTTTTTAGTTATTATCACATTGATTTCTCAAAATGCATATTAACAGTAGTTTATTCTTACTGTTCCCTATTATGAGTAGGGTAAAAGCCAGACTTCCTGGTACACATAGTAGTCTACTCAATTAAGCTAAGGCATGAAAGTCAATAGACTTATGTTTTATAGCTGATTTAGGATGCTGTGCTGTATGACTTTTATACAAGAAGCTTTTGGCACTTCCTTAGATTTGTGAGTGCAAATCTGTGCAAGCTTATATTACATCTGTAGCTTTTTCTATGTGTTCTATTAGCTCTGTTCAAGGTTTAGTGTATAAATGGGGAAGAGAGAACAAGAAAAGGATAGAAATTCATCCTAACAAGGAATTGACCAAAGAAACATGCTAGGTACCGATATTATTAACCAAATGTAAAATTTTAGGCTTAATATGTACTGGCTTTTTTTAATGTCAGGTGATCTCTATTATTTCTAGTTGCATGAATGTTTTCCATATATGCCAATGAATTTGTGATATTTCAAAAATATTTCAAATTAAGTACATAACTGAAGTAGAGGCTGAAATGTCATTCAGTGTGCCAAATTTAGCATGTGGTTCCAGCCAGTCATTTATTCCAGTCTTTTTTAGCAGTATTAAATACTTGTGTTTTCCTTGCTTTCTGGGTGTGCAGCTTCATGTGTGAACATAAGTGGGCTTTTTTAGTACTTGTAACTGAAATCACTGGGAGCTGTGTCTGAACAGACAGCACCTTATAGTACAATTTACTGAAAAATTTGAACTCTTGTGCCAAAGAGAAAATCAAGATTAGCTGATATTTTTGCTCCCAATCCTTTTTTATCTCACCTTATTATTTAGTAATGGCAATGGCAACACCTCTTATCTAACAAGGTTTTTGAAAAATAATAACGCAGCATTTATGAAGCACGCAGGCACCATAGTAATGACTATGATCAAATAAATGCTATGATCAAATAAATTAATAGCACTATGTGCAGAGTAAAGTTTGAATAGCATGCAACAAGCATCATGTCCCAATTTGAATTGGAAGGACAGAATAAGATATTGCATGGTTACTTATAAGTTTGGCATCATTCAGTCTGTGTTCCTACTGCAAGAGTCCTGGGGCAGGTGAAAAGAAGGGGATATTCACTCACACGATAAAAAAAAAAAACATAGATTTTTTAGGAGTACCATGACATCGAGCAAGCAGAGTCTCACCACCTCCTATTTTTTCAGCAAATATACTTAACATAAATTTTTATATGACTATATCGACTCAAAGTTGAAAAAGTGAAAGTTTAAAAAGTGTCTGTATTTTATTGATATATGTATTACTTCTCATTTGCCTGTGCAACTGCATAATACTTTTCCTAGAATGTAAAGAAAACCAAAATGTATAGACTAAACATAACGAAGTGATTGTCAACAAAAATTCTGCCATTTCATATCAACTTGGAAGTCTTAATTTGCAACTTTTTGAGTTTTGGTGTGGGGTTTTGTTTGTTTGTTTGCCTCTAGGCAGAATGTTAAGTACTCACTAACCATAACGCTAAGAACAGCACCATTTTCCAAACTGCTTCCTGTGGGTCCCTGTAAAATCATTTTGCATGAGTGCCTGTGTTTCTCCATATCATGAAAGATGGAGCAAAATGTGATAGCAATTTCTATTTCTGAGAAATGTGAAAAAGAAATTCTCAAGGTGCCTGACAAACACAATTAAGTCCCCCTGTTCAGCTGTACAGCTTTTCACAAGTCCTTCAATACACCACTAAATAGTTTTTACTCTAATGCAGAAGAATTTGCTGGGTGGAGGAGAGGAACCAACGCTACTCCTTACCTAATTTGTGCACTTGTCTTATGTCATAAGATATGCTCAGTTGGGAGAGGCAGATCTAAAAATCTTGACACAAACTAAGAAAAAGTGCATTCATTTGCCTTTTCAATGTTACTAATCTCTAGTCATGAGTACATACATCTATATTTTGTTAAAATTTAGATGCGTTTGTGTTGCATTTACTGTTGACTCCATCGTTTGAATTTAGTGCCAACAAATTTGTTCTTTGCTGCCTTAGAGGTTGTGTTGTTTGGGTTTTGGGGGGTATTTTTTGTTTTATTATTTTAAAATGCATCCACATTTCTGGCAAAACGGTACCTCCATTATTTCTGTTTCTGCTTTTTTATTAAGTCTTTTGTGTTAGTATGGAGTTTAGATAATCCAATGAATTAGGGACTTCTTGCTAGTGTTATTGTTGGGGGGATGTTTGGGTTTGTTTTTTTTTTTTTAAATCCTTATTGGGTTTAGCGTTCTGAAAGCTTTATTGAGATTTTGATTTTTCTTACTTGACTGTTGTAAACCCACTTAGCATTGCCTTATCAAGTGCAACTAATTAACATCAAAGGAATATTGTTATTCATTATCGTTCTATGATCAGTCATGTATACAATATATGCTGAATTGGCTCTTTTGAATCTCATTCAGTATGCTTACTTTAAGTTTCTTATAGATTGCCTTCTTCATTTGCACAGTACTACAGAAGTTAATATGCATATGCATTTAAGTGGAAAATTACCTCTTCCTGATGAACCATCAGACCCGTCTATTTTCTATAAAATATATATATACAAATATTTCACTGCTAACAGGCAAAGCTTGCCTATGCTTCTTTATTTCCCTGCTCCCTCTTGACTTATTAGGTTCATGATCAAAACCCAACCTGCAAATTTCTGCTAGATTTAGTATAGTCTCATAGGTATCTGGTTTCCTTATGTGTGTCACTCCTCTCTCTGTGGGTTCCCAATAAGCAAATTGCTACATAGATACCTTGGCCATTTCCTATTCCCCTGCCATCACAGATACTCTCCTACTTCTGTTCTGTCTGTGCAGAATATGCTTTCCAGTTCCTGACATGAGGAGGGAATTCCATCAGTGTTGCGGAAAATGCCTTGCTTCTGAAACAAAACCCTGAAACTTCAGCTCTGTAGGTTTTGAGGTTTGTTTCTGTTAGCATGTCAGAATAGGTCTGTCCCCAATATTCTAGAGGGGTAGAGAGAATTTTGATTCTCATATTTGAGAAGGGAGTATAAATTGTGCAGAAATGCAATGTAATAATTCTCAAAAGTTAATGTATAATTTCACATTGGAAATAGCTTTCCTGCCATTTCATAGAATCACACATATGCATGTCTCATGATGTATACAGCTACCAACTACAACCATGGAAGTCAGGCTAGTTTTTAGTTAGACATGATGTGAATATGCACCTTCTCACTGGATTTCCAGCATATTTATATAAAAGCTTTATATTTTTATGCCTTTTTAATGTCTTAATAGTTTCTTACAAGTTTATTTACATGTTGTAGATATATTTATGGCTATATAAGTGGTGTTCTCTGTGGGGGTCTTTTTTTTTTTTTTTTAATTCCAAGTATCTGAAATACGGCGAGGTCTATGTTGCAGTGCATAAAAATGGCACTTTTCCATTATAAAATTGAGATTGTGTTATATGCCTTGGAGTGTTCTGAACTTCATGGGCCTTGTTCACTGTTGCAAAAACTGACAAGAATGTCATTTGTACTAAGAAGCTGTAGATTTTGGGGAGTATCTGTTTCCTGTGAAAAACTGTATTTTTTTGACAGTTAATTTGGTATCAAGTCATGCAGCAACCACACAATTTAAAATAAAATCATTTTTAAAAAAATTAAAAGGCTAAAAGGAAATGTGATGTGCACATATTAATAAGGACTTCTTAATTTTGCCCCCCAAAAATGAAAAACTGTTTAAAAAAAAAAAAAAGAAAAAAAATGTGGCATGCGTTACTTTCACATAGATGTAATAGAGACAGGTGCTAAAAGTACTTCTATTTGATTTTTAATTTGGGTACATCAATAAGGCTATCTAGAATTCCAGCAGCTTCTGTGTTCTGGAGATCCACTGTTTTGTTGAAAAAATTGAGAACTTGTAAATATGGATCAAAAATAAATAGCCATGTGTTTATTTTTTAAATATTTATAATCAGTTTATGAAAAAACAAAAATCAGTGTTGTATCACTAGTGAGTTTCTTAATTCCAAATAATTTCCAAACAGAATGAAGAGAAATCAGAATTTTATAAACTTCTGATCTAAACTTTTGAAAAAGCCAGATGTATTAATGCATTATGTCTAATGCCAAAACTACGTGTGCAGTCATTGAAGGTAGACTCATAAATTGTGGAGAGTTGCAGGTAAAATACTACATGCATAAATACATCAAAACTTTTGTAATTCTGTGAGCAAATGAATCTCCTTAGTATTGCTCAGTTAGTTATGGGGGGGGTGAATGTCACTAACTTCAGGATCCTTTTTTTACTTATCCTGCTTCTCACTCTTTAATTTTTTTTTTTTTTTTTAATGTGGTCTTGCGATATTTTGTCACATTAGAATGAACTGACTGTTCTTGCTGTTTGCCACCTCCTCCTCTCATTCAGTCTCTGTTTGGAGTTGTATGACTTAACCTGACTTTACTAATGTCTGTTAATCATATGAAAAATAGCAGAGCGTGGGCATCTTGATCCTCTCCTTTCCCATTTGGAAATCTTTTCTGTAGTTTCCCTTTGCTGTCTGATGTGGGCTTCTGGCATCATGGTGTTAAGTTCCTCTGGCAGTCATGGATTGCCTTAGGCGTTTCTTCCATGTCATCCACTACATCCCATTGAAACTGAATTTTTCATCTTCACCGGGGGCGTGCTTCACCCAGCTCAGAGCTAGGGGAGAGCTTAGGGTGTTTTTCTCGCGTGTTGTGTTTTAATCCCAGTAGGCAGCTGAGAACCACCCAGCCGCGCTCTCACTACCCGCCCTGGTGGGATGGGAAGAGAAGCGAAAGGGTAAAAAGTGAGAAAACTCATGGGTTGAGATAAGGACAGTTTAACAGGTAAAGCAAAAGCCATGCACACAAGCAAAGCAAACCAAGGAATTCATTCCCCGCTTCCCACGGGCAGGCGGGTGTTCAGCCATCCCCAGGACAGCCGGGCTCCACCACGTGTAACGGGGACTTGGGAAGACAAACGCCGTCACTCCCAACGTCCCCCCTTCCTCCTTCTTCCCCAGCTTTGTATACTGAGCGTGACGTCCTCTGGTCTGGGATATCCCTGGGGTCGGTCGGGGTCAGCTGTCCCGGCTGTGTCCCTCCCAACTCCTTGTGCCCCCCAGGCTCCTCGCTGGTGGGGTGGGGGGAGAACCAGAACAGCCCTTGGCTCTGTGCAAGCCCTGCTCCGCAGGAACAAAAATATCCCTGTGATAACAACACTGTTTTCAGCACAAATCCAAACCACAGCCCCATACTAGCTACTAGGAAGAAAATTAACTCTATCCCAGCGAAAACCAGCACAAGCCCTTTCCCTTCTCTCTCCGGATTTGTTCTAGCTCTATGGGTTTTTTTGTTGCATTTCACCGTTGCCTTCTCTGTCTGCTTTAGCAGCAGACAAAGGAACTGGTAATTGCCAGAAAAGAGTGGGAACAAAATTGGAGAGAAGCCAGAGGAAGGTGGGCAGTAACAGCACAACTGCGGTTGTTCCTCCAGGCCAGCTACGGCCACCAAGGACCAGTGGGGCTGCTGGGGTGGGCTGCAGGCACGTGCTCTTGGCCGGGTGGTCTTCTCCAGTCATGCCAGCTGGGCACCAGTTCAGCATGTCTGGATCACAACCATCCCCTGCTGGGAGCTGGTACTGCTCTTGGTTTTGTACAGTGGGTTAAAAAAAAAAAAAAAAAGGAAAAGAGAGGAGCTACTTCAGGGACCAACCTCTTTCAGTGTGATTAGTGTGCACCCATGGGCTTAAATGTCTCTTCAGTTCCCATAACTTAGGACTCCAACCTTTTTCGGTATTTTACACTCCATTCTCAAGGGGTTTTTTGTTTGGTTTTGTGGGTTGTTTTAAAATATTTATTTCATCTGATGGTTAATATGAGATCTCACTCTTACGGTGAAGTGTTGCTACTTGCTGAATTCATTAACATCAGTTTGAAGAACCACCACTGCCTCTTGTTCCAAGTGTGTCAAATGGAACCATATTTACTACTTGGTGCTGAAATTTCTTACCTGAGCTGAGGCCCAAAGCTGCTGTCAACTGGTATTTAACTGATATCTAACAATGCTATCCTAGTTTACAAGAGCTGAAAATGTGCTCAAAATAAAGTGCCCAGTGGTGGGGTTTTGTTATTGGAAGTCATCTTGCCAGAGGCTTCTCTCCCTACAGGAGAAGACTGAAGAGGAATAAAAAAAACCTCAAAACCAAAATGGTGAAATGGAGTGAAAGTGCTTATTGTATGACAAGGCTCCTGGAGACGTAGAACAACCTATATCCGATGGAAATGAGACAAGATGTCCTTTGACTGTAGATCAATCTGATAGCAACAGCCCATTTTCTCCTCTTACACGTTGCACTCTCTCTGCGGAGCTGAGATAACCCTGGAGCTTTAGTTTCCCATTCTGCAGGGATACTCCCTCACTGATATTTTTGCTTTTATACTGAGTTTACATTTAGTCAAATTGAACACCCAATCAGCAGGAGTACCTGAGCTAAAGATGCATCATTGCCATCTTACCCTGGCGTGACCACCTCAAATGGACAATCACAGAGAAGATGGTATCCAGGCCGTGATGAGACTTCAATGTGCGGCAGTAAGGACAACATCTGCCTTGCATATTTCTACTTGCCTACATAATCATGCATAGCTTTCTGTTGTTCCAGGAGTTACTCAAGCATATAATAGAGTTTCAGTGAGTTCAAACCTCCTGGTTTAGACAGTGTTTTAGTGAGTTGTTTTTCTGCCTCTGCATGGATTAGATTTTTTTTTTTTTTTTTTTTTTTACCAGCCCTGTCAGATCCAGGGAAGTTCATGGAGAGGGTGTGAAGGAAATCATGGATTGTAAATGCTGAGTACACAGCTGTATCACAAATTTTAAAACGTAGGAAACAAAAATATTACCTGAAATAATATACTCATGGCACCTGCTCAGTAACCCCCTGTCTGTTAGTGAGAAATAGTTCTCTGTCCCCAAACACGTCTGTCACAGAGCACAGATTCTGCATCTGCAGGCGGAGTTTCAACCTGGTGCAAACGAACTCGCGCGGCAGAGCCAGGGCTTCATCCAGGGAATGGCAGCCCCAGACAGGGTTTGTACCCAGGAATTTTACCTGGGAATTTGGTTTGCAGATTCATAACGATGGTTTAAGGAATCTGTTCGCTTTTGCTGGGGCCGCACAACGAGTCACGGGCAGTGGTGCCAGATCTAAAGGATCCAGCCTCCTGAGCCCTGTCCCCGGTGCAATTTCTATCGTAATAACTTAATGAGGAAAAAATATTTAAGATTTTACCTGCTGATCAGGTAGTGTGTGCTCCTGCTCCTAATTCCTCTCAGCCAGGTTGGTTTAAACTGTTTGAATTGCTAGTCTCAGCTATCCCAGCTGAGGGGTTTTTTTTATTTTTTTATTTTTTTTTTCTTCCCTGAAGAGAATTGAAGTGCTCATTTGAACTTCTTTGCCAACAGATCTGCTCAAAACCTCCAGCAAGCGGGTTTTAATGAGCAGCTGGGGGAGTAACTTCTTCCTGGCACAGGCTGCTCCTAAAGAGGCTATCTGTGCATATCCTTAAGACATTTTAAGAGACTGAACATTTTCATATCTTTAAATCATAGTAAAAGTGACTTCAGGTGTTGCGCTGCTTTAAGTCATTTGATTCCTTAAGACTGCCTGGTGCCCACATCTGCCATTAGCACATCCCTTTAATGATCAAGGCTGGACTGTTCAAACGAGCTTAAGCAAGTTAGCACTCAAATCCCTTGGGGAGCCAGCAGGACAGATTTGAGCACATCAGTCCTGCTTCTTAATTAGATCCCAAAATCTCAAAGTAAGAATCAAGTGATGTTTTAAACAATTCTTGTATAATTGCTATCTTAGGTAATTTTTCCTAAGGATTTTCAACCTTGATTTAGAAGATTACATCAGTTGCGCACTTAACATTAAGCATGTAAATAACCTCATCTCTCCACAGCAATAATTTAAGCAGTCGTTAAGTCGTATGAACACCTTTGGAAGTTAGGTGAATGCTTAAATGTTTTGCTCAATAGATGTCTAACATTAAACAGGTATTTATGTGCTTTGCTCCACCAGGGCCTTAAAGATATAATTTAAGTAGATGGGTGTCTTCTCCTAATGACTATAATAAAAGATCAGTGAGGGAAGGTGGTAGGAAAGTGTCAGATGCAGTGGTGGTTCTGGAGGCTGCGGGAATGGATTAGAAAATTTTCCATCTCTCTTACTTTCATTTTTCAAGCACATAGAAAAGGAATCTCACCCTTTTCGTCAGGTGAGTAAATGAAAGGACTGCTTTCAAAACAGCTGCATGTAGATTTTCAATTTCTTTCTGTGTGTTTGGTCACTTGAAGAAAAAAAACCTGTCTGGCAGGCAGATGTGCTTTGAGAGACTTCTCTGTGCTTTCTCAGAGGGAAAGTGTTTAAAAATGAAAATAAACTCGCTAAGGGCCGTACGATGCACGGTGCTTTATTGGCCATTGTTCTGCTATATGACCCATTATTCTGCCTTAACACAGGCATAGCAGCAAGTACCCCCGTCTTAGAAATCTCAAACCTGTGCTGTTTGTCTTGTGTTTTCTCCAGTGGACAGCATGCCATTATTGTCACCCTCTCTGGTTATATTTAATGCAAGGCGGAGACAAGTCCTTTTAAAAAAAATGTCACTTCAGTGGTACTCTATGCATTTTTATTCCTGAATATTAAGTCTCAATTTTTATAGCCTTAGCTCAATCTGTGGCTTCATAAAACACCATAAATTGGAGCTTAGCTTTACAGGCAAGCAAGATGATTTGATAAACATGGGATTGCCCATACTACATCAAATAACGTTTCCTCTCTTAGTATCCAGAAGCACTAAGTTATGGCACTAGTTCAGTAGCCCACCAAGAGATGTAAGAAGCCCTATGCAATTAACTTCTTGCATCTTGTCTTCTTTTTTTTTTTTTTTTTTTCCAAGGGGAAAAAAGAGAAAAGTTCTTTTAACCAGGTATTTTCTTCCAATTTTCCTCATAGCGGAGTCAGCTAAGTGCAACCTCTTGTCAGCACAATCATTATCTATAATTTACATGCAAGAAGCAACAGAAACTTTTAGGCTGAAGTGAATGTAAAACCAGAAACCTCTGCCTGTTCCATCATCCAGCCTTGCAAGTACAGTAGCTATGTCAGTGACTGTATTAAGAGCTATTAAAATGGCTTTGATGTATTGCTGGGTTTTGGTATGATTTTCTAGGTTTTATTATTCCTCTGACTATCATTTGCTATTTTTAAATGGAATCTACTATTATGGGATACGAGCAGCCTGTCCTTCAGAGGAGACTCTGCACCAATAGCCCTTCTGCTCATCTTCGGTGGCGTGTACAGGGGGACGCTAACGATCCCCTGGTAGCTCAGTGTCCTAGCCACCATTTATACTATTTATCATCAAAGAAGATTCTGATATTCAAGGTTGTGTGCGGGCACGGGAGCTGCATACATAACGGCTCTGCTCTTTGGTGCTGCAGCCCGAGAGCTGCGCGGGTTTAACTCGGTGCAGATCTCCCTCGGTGCCGGTCTTCCCGGATTCTTGTCCTTGGTCCAATCTTATTCTCTTTAGATAAGCCACCTTTCTCCATGCGTGGTCAGGTAGCGCTCGCTCAGCCACGGCTGCTTCGTGGGTCTGCGGCGTGGGGTTTTGGCAAGGTTTTTTCCACAAAGACCTGCACAGTCTTTTAAGGCTAATTCAATACCTGGGTGACGTAGTGGCGAGAAAAACAACGAGGTGGTTGAGAAAAGAAGAGCATTTAAGGAACACTAAAATGTATTATTCCCTTTTTAAGACAGCTGCCTAAAAACTATTGATTTCACCACCCGCAGATTTCTCAGAATAAAAAATTTAGAACCTTACTATCATTTCCCCCAAATCAGGTTTATTTCCAGCATGACTGAACTCATAAATTCGCCAGTTAGAACTATGGGACTCAGATTCTCCAAATTAACAAATACCTCTTCAAGTCTAGCAAAACACGCCGTTCATCTGCGCCTGCATCTTGGGAGTCGGCATTGCTTGGTGAGAAAAACAAACTGAAACTGGTTTGCCTTGTTCGATGTTTGGCTGCTCTTCTTTTTCCCTCTGGCTCAGCCATCTTAATGAATGCTTCCCCATGCATACTTGTTTTCGTAACTCTATTTACAAATATTCTTACGTTGCGTCTCTTTGACCAAAATTAACGATAATAGGTGGTTTTGTCCTTGCCTATCACTCTAGTTAACCGCCGGTTAAACTTCTTAGGTTAAATCTGGAATGACAAGGCTCTAGTAGCAATATCAAGGTACCCCACCTGGCCCTCGAGCCACTCTGTTGCAGTTACATCTGCATTCATTTTTACTATTCATTTGGCTTTTTTTTTTTTTCTTCTTATTTTCACCACTGATAATGATGCCACAAAGAGACTTTTGGCCAAGCTGCTGGTTTTCCTTGCAGAGTGGTTATCCAGTGTATTGCTGGCAGTGCCTTTAGGGGGAAATACATAAGTTGGAAATCAAGCTTCCAAAAAAACAAACAGCACTTCTGATTAGTATCTCATATTGTTATCCTTCCTGCTTCATTTGTTTTCCAGATGGGCGAAATAAAGGTCAACAACCCTAGGGCAACGATCTGATTTGAAAGAAATGTGATTTCTGAAAGGGAAATTTGCAAAAATAGCCATAACCAAGAAATGAGAAACATTTTAAGAAATTGGCAGTTCAGGCTAATTTTCCATGTAGTTTATCTTCATGAACTGGTGATATTTTATTGCCCATGCAAATACACTGCTAATCCAGTCCTGTTCTTTTTGTGGCGTTTTCAAAATGTTTTTCTTTATTCAAATGTTGATGTTATTATCATCATGAACAAAGAGATAAAGGGGATCATCACGCACTTAGTTAAAAAAAAAAAAAAAGGCGTCGTAGGCTACTATAGCCATAGTTTTCCTGGATGGAGAAGTTGGAGCTGCCATGTCCCCAAGTTGGCTGGGCACCGCTCTTCCCACTATCCATCTCCTCCCGTTCCCACACGTGCCTCCCCGTGCCCTTGCTCCCAGTACACTGTGGACTGGGAGCTACGCGTGGGCTCCTCCTGCATCCTTCGTGCCTACTCATGGATGAGGCCAGCGCTGCCCATCGCTCCTCCGGTGCCACGCGTCCGTCTCCTGCCGTGGCTCACCCACTGGGGCACGCCTGGGAGCTGGGATCTCGGGAGCGGCTGCCTTGGCTCCCGTGCATGCCTTCTCCTAAAATCTGGGTCATGTCTCCCTCTAGGGGCTCGCAAGGAGGATGAAACCCATCTTCCCCTGGCAGAGGAGCCTCGAAACGAGCTGCCAGGCTCCTTTCGGCAGCGAGCACGCGTCGGAGGGGAAAAAAGGTGTTTCAGCTTGTAGAGGCTCTAATGTAATACAGAGCGTGTACCTGTGGAAAAGACAGGCTAAACGTTTTATGTTAATAAAGTTTTCTGGCAGAAACAAAATTCCTACCTCTCTGGGCTAGGAGGAGGCCGAACTATAGGCCGACGCGGTTTTGCCGTATGGATGAAGGTCCAAGCGGTCTTGGCTTTGCTCTGTGCCATGTCCCCAGCAGGGGCAGTGGGGACCCTGCTCCTGCACCCCCGGGCAGGGTGGGGGGGGGGTGCTGGCCCTACCCTGCACCCCAGACCCACACTCGGATGCCCATCACCCTCCTCTGCAGCATCCTGAGGCGTTTTGGCGGTGGCTGCTGCTGTCTCTTGGGGAGAGATGCTCTTCCAGAGGGTGCTGCTGGGTGCGTTGCTGATCAGTGATGCAGTCTTAGTGCAGGGACAGGGGAGAGGATGGGAACGCGGGCATGGTCCCCCAGAGCAGAGAACGAAGAAGACATCAGGATTTTATTTTAACGTTTTGTTGAAATGGTAAACCAGAAGCGTCTAGTCGCTATGATACAGTATTTAAACAGAACTCATCAAGCTGAATTTTGAATTTGCAGTTTAACTTGACACCTTTGTGAACTTTCTGGATAGTTTGTATTTTCTGTTTTTACAGTAACAAGAGCAGTGGGAATTTTCCCCTGTTTAGTGGCCAGCCAGCCGTGATAATTGTTCCGTGCCACCATTGACCTGATATTGATCTGAAACTCTGGGAAGAAAAACGGTCTAATAAATAAATATAAATCAATAAATTCTATGAAAATATAAAGGACAGTCTTCCTAGAGGCACAAGTGGGAATTGCAGAAGTTGAAAGGCAGCCCATGCAGCTTGAATGACTCTGCTGGTCTTGTGTGAGAAATCAAGCGCAGCCCTCAAAGACCTCACTTTAATTAGGACACATAGAGATTCACTTCACCGACGTTAATCATCTAAAATTTAGACTAAGGCTTCCTCAACAGTCAGCTGAGAGATGGGATGAGTCATCTTCTGGAGGAGTGTGTTCATTAGCTGTGGTGCACGATCATCTGGGTGGTAGGTGCCTAATTTTTAGACGGTCAAATTTTGGTGCAGTTTACCTCATCCCTCTTGACGATTGCTTTGTAGACCTTTACAGCCCCTCCCTGAGGAGCAGCAAAAAATCCTGTTTACCACAGCAGTTATTTACTTTGAGATTATTTCCCATTGCCTGAAAGTAATTCATCTTTTTTAAATTATGGTTGTTCAGTCAGCAAAACTAAGGATCTCTATAAAGATGTAGTGGCAGTGTTGCTGATAAATAATCTAACAAATTTTTGAAAAAGCCAAAAACAATTTGGGTACAATTATTTTTTCATCGGCTGCAGTGTAAATCAGGGATAGCTCCTGAACACCCAGCTTGCATACCAAGGACTTCGCATGCAGCTCGTATATTGCTTACGAGCCTTTGCATCTTGCAGGATAACTTCACTGGTGCTATGAAACCAGGATACGTCAGAGAGATGTAACCCCTACCTAATAATTACTGTTTTCTTGTTTATACAAACCCTAAATGAAGAATACAGTTAGGCTCAAAATGAAGCTGAAGGATTTTGCTGATTTGGGGGCCTGAGGTTGTTATGTACATGTTTGTGCTGCAAAATGAAAGGCTTTGCTCCAATATGAGCTCTTGCAGCCTAATGGGAAAGACAGACAACTGACTGTAAAAGCCATGTATTGGGGCTAGAATAAGGAAAAAAAAAAAATACTCCACAACTACCAGGAAGTCAATCCTTATTTGGTGTTTTTGCTGAAAATATGTTACTGCTATAAAAGCAATCTCCCATTCCCATGAGCCTTGAAGATGCTCTGGCTTTGCCCTGAAGCGCCGGGTTTAGGTAATCGGTCCCAGGAGAGCAGAGGTCTGCGGGTGGTGGGGCAGGGGTTGCGATGTGGGTGCTGGGGGAATCATCCTCGTCCCACCCCAGGTGCCACCTCCAGCAGACCCGTGCCAGGGAAGCAAAGCGTAGATGCAGGAGGTGTTTTACCCAGTTGCTCGTCTCGCCTCTGCTGGTCCCGGGGAGAAGAGCTAAGGGTGAGTTTAACTCTTAAATTTTGCTTCCTTTCATGTGGAATCTTCTGCCTGTGGGTGATTTGGCTGAGGCCCCCTTTCTGGGGTGGTGGGACCAACCCTGGCTGCGAGGTCTCAACCTGGACGTCCCCCGCGGCTCCTGACTGCCCCCTGCCTATTGAAAGGGAAGCATTAGAATTCATTTTACATTCTCCTTACCTATCGGCTAAAGAACACATTCGAAGGAGATGAAAATACCCGCTGACGCGGAACGGCGGGCAGGCGGTCCGTAGAGAGGGAATGCTCGTGGGGTTAGCGGCGGCGTGCTGCGAGCAGGGCACGGGCAGACAAACGCGCCTCGAGACCGACCCCGGCAAGCGGGGAGCAGCGAGAGGCAAGGCTCCGCCAGAACGTTAGGAAAAACCCGGGCACGTCTCCAGCACCGAGCAGGAAGGAGCCAGGCCTTCACGTGGTCAGATTCGGGGGGTTGTAAATAAGCGGTCATAAATATAAGCCAGAGAGAATGATGCTGACGTTTGCGTTAGGGGTTGAAAAGCGATTTGTAATTTTTTTTTTTTTTTTTTTATTTTTATTTATGGAAATTCAGGGCCGGATCTAATAAAAGGCTCAGTGTCTAAACTGGGGTCAGTATCTAAACCGGGCTGTCCCGCTCAGCGGTGAGGTTTGCGTTCAGGCCAGGCAAGGGCAAGGCTGGGGCTCAGCAGGGCGAGGGGACCCTCGTGGTCCCTCTGACCGATCGGGGCCAAAATAAGCCTCTGATTTCGACGGGAACCCAGTCCCTGTGACTTCAAGAAGGTGGCCCGAGCCCAAGTGTCTCTGGCGGTGTTTTGTGGCTGCTGTGGGTGCTTTCTCAGATTTTCTGCTGATTATGCTAGAGCAATATTGCAAGGAATTTATGCATAACGGACGTAAATCTCGCTATACGAGCCACCTGAGAGGCAAGAAAAATGGTCTCTGTCAAGGATCTACATACAGAAATACATTAAACAACAGCTCTCTGTAGAGCGGGAGCTTCGGTTTTGAACGTAGGTTTGGGGGAATAATGAAGAATAAAATTAGCGCTTTGGTAATGCATTAAGCCTTTTGGGGGGTTTTCACTGGCAGATTTTTATAGCCTGAAAGGATAAATGGTGATGATAATAAATTTTTCTAACTTTTAAACCAGTCTTACAAAGGAAGATGCAGAGAGCTTTTCCTGCGCAGTTGTAGAGCTGGAAGAGCTGTTCAGCTGGGACTTCAGACCACCGTTGCAACTTCCAATTAGCAAAACATACATTAAAAGAGGCTGCCCCAGGATGGGAGGGCTTCTGACGGCCAGGATAAATCGCTGCGCGCCCCCCGCTATTGCTTACGTTTCTGCACAGGGTCTTGACAGCCTGTTTGCAAATTGTCCACGAAAACTTCACCAAGGCCCGGTTTTCCAGCAGAGGGGAGATGCCTTTTAGCGTGGGACTGCGTCTGTTAACGACACTGCCTCTTCTCTTTGACCGGGACGGGTGTGATATTTTTTCAGTGACTGAGAGCTGCCAAACAGTGTTGATAAAGGGAGTTTAAAAACAAAATGGTAAAATTAAAGCGCGCTCATTTCTCCCAGTGTGTTAGTTATTACAAAAGGAAGGTGATGTTGTTAAAGCATGTACGAGCCTCTTCCCGTCACATTTCTGTGGCTCTGGCTTTGTTATACATAGTCTCATAAATTATTTTGTTGCTATAGCAATACTTTTCTGTGGGCCTAATCCTTTCTCATTTACAGTGAAGCCCTTTACTTTGCTCTCAGTGCAATGAGGCCTTTACTTTGGCAAATTACCTTTTAAATTACATCTTGAGGTTACGTTTGCTTTTGCTTTTCAGTGCTAATCTGGATTAGGCAATTCTTAATTTGAGTTAAAATGGATTTGGAAATTCTTAGTAAAATAAGCGTCAAGAGATCACATCTGTAAAACTATAACATATATCGTGTGTGTGTGTATATATGTATCGTGTACATATATATATATGTGCGTATATGTGTCTGTATCTTTGCAATCAGAACGGATCTTCTCATCCTATAATGTCTCCTGTATGGAGAGGAAAGTGGTGGAGAAAACAGAAACATATGATAAGAAACTCTGTCTGTTCCACACTTACAGATTTCTGAATTGCATTCTCACTATAACCCTTCCCAGCATTTAAAAAATATGTCTCGGTCAAAAAAATTTTTCCCAGCCACGTGGCAGGAGGAGCAGCAGGGAGCATCATGGGATGGCACAAAACAGAGGCAGTGAGCTCTGATGGGTCCCAGCATTGATGGCTTTGTTCTAATCCGTAATTTTTCTTCTTTTTCTTTCCTCTTTTTTGCGACTCTTTCTTGTTTGTTTTGTGTGTGTCTGTATGTTTTTACAGTGCTCATGGACCAAGTATCTGCTGTCCCTCATGCTGGGTCATTGCAACCCTCAGCAATCCTTTGCTGTGTGGTTCATGGATCAGCAACAGGGGTGATGATTTAAATGACAAAATAGATACTTATGACTGTATATGTGTATGAAAGTCAGGTTCAAGGCAAAGGGATTAACTTCTTTGCTCTGTATTAAGTAATACTTATTAAATAATGTTCTTTTGTATTAATTTTTAAATGGACAAATTCAGGAATGAGACCAGACTCTGGATGATCTTTCCTTAATACCCAAGAAGAGTAATTATAATACCAACTATGTTGCCACAAGCATGCCAAATCAGTAATCGCGAAAGGTTAATAAATATAACTCAAGTTCTTGAGCAGCAGAAAGCTGCTACTGAAGGGCAACAACGGGCTGGATTCTGATACTATTACTTCAAATAAAAGCGTTTAAAGTCCAGCACTGAATTCATTGCAAAGGTCTGAAATTCAGCCAGAGGGTCTCGGGTTAGCGGCAAGGGGTGACTATCAACCCCAACCGCCTCATTAGGCTCACAAAGATTGACATGTGTTTGAATTCAGCCCAATTTATTCATGGCTGCTCCTATAGGCAAATCTATTCAGATGCATCAACTCTTTCAACTATTCCCATTTGGGTAAAAGCTTCTAGCTCCTCCAGCCTTCCTAGCTGACAGACGCAGGTGTCTTAGCTTCTGCTGCACTGCTTTAACACCCTCCTGTACTTCTCCCTTTGTGAATAACGTCCCTCCTGCAGTGGAATGAAACCCTGATGTCTCCCAGTTTGAATGCTTATGGTGACGGTGGGGTAGGATGGAAGAGGTGGGCGTAGTACGGATGAGAGAGCGCCATAGGCATAAGGAAGGAAGAATAATGATTTTATCAGTTTAAGACAGAGAAAAAGCAGAGGGGGGTCATGAGTTACAGGTTTTTTTTCCCTGAAGTCTGTCGTTTCTAACTTCCCCTGACTTTAAAGAAAAATACCAGCATTTATGGGTGGAGAAACAGACTCTCGTAGTGGTTGCCGAGATGACCTCTGGAGCCACCAAGGCTTTCCCTGGAGATCTTAAATTTCATTGGCTTCAAAACTTTGTTTGTTATTTAAGTTCGTAGGATGTTCCCACTATGTATACAGAATACAGTTTTAACATACTGTCTTAAGTATAATTGGAGTGAGCTATCATTGATATCTATTGCAATAATTTCTACTAAGGGCTGCGTAGCTGGTGTACACTTTGACCAATCCCTGGATATTTGCCTTTTTCCTCCCCCCTTCCCCCCACCCCCAAATGATGTCTGCTTTTATTTCCTAAAATCCTAAAATGTGGACATTCTATATAAGATTTAAATATTGGTTTAGTTTGGGAAAAAAAAAAGTCTAAGCAGCTATACTGATATTCCAGAGGAATTATTTTATTTGCCTTAAATTTTCTCCTTTTATCATGACGGGTTGTCTGGCTTTCTCTTCTCGATGTTATATATACACTGAGCGAGGGAGCTGCAGAGACCAAATTGTTTCAGAGATTTGGAGAACAGAAGAGAGGAGGAGGAGGAGTCTATGCCGTGTGTGTCAGATCCTGGATCTGAAATATCGTAATGACCCAAAGCCCTTTCTGAGGTGGTACAAATGGATTAAGCCAAAAAAGAAGTGTGCTGAGTTCATACCTAAAGACCTTTTGTTGAATTTCCACTCAACGTTTGCTCAGGCTCCCGTGGTACCTGACTTCATACCCATCTCCATCAAGTACCTTACTAATATGTTAGTGAACTTGGTGCTTTCTAGAATAAGATTTCCAAATGTGCATTTTTGGTAGATGTTTTAGCAGTCTTTTTTTTCATACTGAGTGTTACGTGTTTTGAATACTGATTTTTGGTGACCAATTAATTTTTATCATGGCCATATAACCAAACTAAGATAAGCATCATTTTTTGTTGTTTATTTCCCAATGCAACAAATCAATTTTATATTTTGAGTAGGAGGAAAACTAACTGAAGCTAGGAGAAATATAGATAACTATGTATCTTTCTTAGACCACAAAAATAAAGATATCTCACAGCTTTTTAATCATGGATTTTCAAGGTCTACATTTAATATCTGGGATTTAGCATAATTAATTTCATAGCAGAGTTTATCGTCAAATTCATTAATTTTCGTCAGAATGCAAGCGATAAATCGTTCTGGAGAAATAATCATCCATCCATGCCATCGCTGAGAGAACAGCCCTAAGTTGGGCTTTGGGAGTCTTCCTGCATCCAGACTCGTTAGATGGAGGCGTTGGTACCCAGCACTACCCCCAGTGCCACCCTACGCACCTCCGGCTGCTCCAGCTGCAGGTGATGTCACACCTCGCCGGACACTGGGACGTCTTCCAACGGACCAGGGGAAAACCACCCAATGTAGTTGAAGTCATTGCAGAATGGAATATCTTGATCTGATCTTCTGTTACCTCTGAGCAACGAATATATATGTGCGTTGCATTATTTACTATCAGCAAAATATAGGCCAGCTTTGAAATGCAAATAAGCTTCCTCATCTACCAGCCAAAGCGTGCAGTAGACTGAATCTACCAAAACGTACCATTTTCTTGTTCAGACGGTTTCATTAGCACTGGCAAGCCAAGCTCACTGAGATACAGCGTTTTTTCTTTGGGACTTCCATTGGAAAACAACCTCTGCTTTTCATTTTTTCTCCTTCTTCTGAAGTTTCAGGTTTCCTCCAGGTACCCTTTGCTGGTCTCCGTTTATCAGGAAATCGATATATGTTTTCACAGGGCAATCCCAGTCATGCGCGGCATCTGCTCCCTGAAGTCTCGTACGACAACGTGCTCTCAAACACTAACAGTTTTCAGGTGGTGTGGCAATGTGTTCTGCACATGGTCGAAATCGGGGCTTTTCACACAGCCATCACATTTGCTTAGGAAGAAAGTTCCTTTCCAGAGCAGAAACACAACGTCGCTCTTTCCTGCGCCATCTGGTAAGAATAAACGCTGTAGCAGAGTAAATCTATTGTCCCTATACGTCCAGGCAGAAGTTCCCGTCTCATTGCTCCTGAAAACATGTCTCCTGTAATGGCCATCAAATAGATTTCCAACACGCGCAGACAAGCCAGCAAGTGTTATTTTGATTCCACGGTAACTTGAGCAAAGAGTAAGGGAATTTGACAAAGAGGGAAGATGATCTCGCTAACCACATGGGTATTGGAAAAGAGGGAAAATATATCCAGTAGAGCAGATGAAGATAGATTATGAAAATACTAGACTTGAATCTGTATGCACAGCTTTCCAGGCTCGTGGCTCAGTGGTATAAGAAAAAAATCAGCTCCTCTTTTTAGTCCCCAAATAAAATTATTTCTCAGTATTATCCCATCAGAAATAGTTGTGTCATAATCCTATCCCCAAATGCTTAACATTGCAGTCCCAAATTTTTGGCTACCCACTTTTAAGTAAAGTATAGAGAGCCTTCTCAAGAAAATCAGTTTGTATAGCTCTGTTTCCTTACCATCCTTCATCCTGTGTGGTGTTCTTGGCTGAAATTCCCAAGGAATGTCAAAATTTAATTGCATTTACATTTGACAGTCCTAATCTTCAATCTACAAGAGTCCAGCTATGATGCTGGATCCCCCGCAGGTGTGTGCTGCTGGTGGCAGCAGAGAAGAGCCCATCCAGCTGGGTCTGCAGGGGACGCTGACCAAAAAAAGTGACAAAAAAAGCATCCTTTCCTCGGCAGTGACGTGCGGCCAAAGTGGGGCACGGACAAGCAAACTGGGTAACATTGCACCACTGTACTGCACCGCAGTTTAGTGCTAGAAATGAAAAATCCTTGGCAGTTAGAGCTAGAGAAGGAATTAAAGAATGCAGATTTATTAATCCCAGTTGTTCAAACCAAATTCCAGCTCCGATAACATCTCTTTTCCCATGAGCTAAGACTTTTATGCTAAAACTCTTCTTTTGGAAGTGTCTGGAATATTTTTCTATTACTTAGTTGTTCATGCTGAGCTATTGATTTTTTTCTTGGCTCTAATCTGATGTTATTGCTTTCTCTTAATTTAGTTTTATAGCTGTTTAATGAATGCTGTTCCTAAATGGAAGAAAAAAATCCAGAGGATTTAAGGAGCTAGAAAAACCCTTGGAATCTGATTTGTGGTGCATTTCAGGTAGGAGGGGTAAATACTGCGAGCTTTCTGTCGTTGAGAAGCCTACACAGCACCACAGATGAGATCGTTTAGTCAGTTAAAAATCGTTCTGAAGCAAAAATAACTTCCAGATGTTTCTCTAATTTTGCAGGATACTGAACTGTGAACAGTTGTTAAACTTTATCCCTTTTGCTTCCCAAGTTTTTAGAGAGAAAAACAGATAAATGAATGGGGGAACCCAAACCATACCACTGCTAAAGGATAATTGTGTAAGAGAAAATTCTGGACTAAATATGTTTATTGTGGGTATGGCCAAAGAGAAAAGGAGGCAAGGTGCAAGAGGAAGGCCTGGGAGTTCAATCATTGCACTGAAGACCGAGATTAATCACGCGTCTTGCAGAAGCTCAATGTTGGTAAAGCCAAGTGTTGGGAACGTCCCTGCAGAGAGGTTTGTTTAATAGTCGTCACTTTCCCTATAGCTGGCTCTGACTGAGACATCGAGATCTGACAGCAAACGGGGGTTTGCTTTTAAAATTAATTTTTACTTGCTGAAGAACAAGCTCCTGAGTTGCAGTCCTTCCTAACCCTAAGTGAGAATCAAGTGTATTTTCTCCAAAAGTGCTGTTTTCAGGACTATGAATTAAATCCTCCATAAAATTTTGATAAAGATCTTGAAGCTTCAACTTTACAAAGCATGTACTTATTAAAATTCCTCTTGCTAGATGTTTAATACAATATTGACATGCAGTAATTAGTTTATCCATGATAGCCTTCAATTCCTTTCTGCCAATTAGTGCTGCAGTATTCACTTTTGCCCGTCATAGGAATAAACAGAGAAGATACCATTAGATTTCATTCTATTACTTCTTTTTACATGATTTCCCCTTTCTTTTTCATCCATGTAATACTGTAAGAGGTACCGAGATGTGGAAATTTGCCAGTCACCCTGACATACACCCTGCTACACCTCTTTTCTGGGGAGAAACAATTTAGCTCGGATCTACCCAGACGGTACTGCCCGTAAATTAGCACATGCGCGGTTTGAGTGACTTGCCGTTGTTGCCGCTTTGATTTCTCACATGACTACTGAATGGAAAACCAAGTGGATTTTTAACATCCCCAATTTGTTTTTAACAATTAAGAACCAATAAGATCCTTTCATGCGGTTGCAACACTGTTTGGAAAAGACCCAGTACAGCCTTTTTCTCTATTTTTCCCTGTAAATGGTGTCATTTTACATTAATATCGTCTCTGGTTTTGTTGAAGCAGCTCCTGTGTTTTTTGTTGGTTCTTTGGATTAGACTGGCTGTTATGAATTTGACAACAGTTATCAAATCTCCCCTGCAGCGGACTGACTGTCAAGGATATGATGGTCAAATGTTTCACATATTGCAATCAAACCATTTGTGTTTGGTTTGAAGAATTCCAAAAGAAAGCTGTCAGCTAAGAAATGAAGTTGAAGTAGCCTGAAGCTTTTGGAGCATGTTGATCCAATTATGATGATCCACTCATATCCTTCAGCTTTTTTTCAAAATCAATTTTCATTTTAGCTCAGGGGACGGTTTTTTTGGTAATGCAGAGAAACATCTGTAAGGGTATTTCAGATGTGTTGTTTCAGGAAATTTCTTTTTTTGTGCAAGAGAGCATTGAACTCTACGTGTATTTTGCAAGTGCCTTTTGTCTCTGCTACACACACGCATACATTCATTCTATAAATTGTCTGCCTGTACGTATATGTATACATATGCAGGCAATATATACTAATCTGAATATGAATTTTAAATTAGTTTACATGTGTTCAATGCGGTTGCTTGAACCTGAGGGGAAAAAACTACCGCAAACCCCCGAGGGGTTAAATGGCCAGCACGTAGGCATGGATGTAAAGAAACCTAAACCATGAGCGTTGTGGGCTGGATTCTCAGCTGGCGTTTACCAGCAAAGCTGTTTGTCACCAGCACTGCTATGCCCTGGAGAGACACTGCTGCGTGTGACGTGTTGACATCACAAGTCAGCGGTCAGCTCTCTCCTTCCCCTCCTTTAGCTGAAAAATAACATTTGAAAGGGCTTGGTGTTTGTTATTTTGCTGCCAGGGCGCTGTCGCCGGTGCGTCTCGATCTCTTTGTACCTAGTGCAGGTCGAGAGCGATGCCGCGGTGTGGCTGGTGGGACGATGAGGACCAAGGCCGCGCTCACCCGCGTTACCGACCCACCACGGGCTCGAGCCGTGGCCGTAAACATTCACGAGTTAGGACAGCAGAGCTGATCTAAGCTTGCTGTGCTGTTCTCATCCTAGAGAACGGGTTGTCGTCACGCTGTTTTCGCATTTTATGGCAAGTATTTAATAAATGTAATTAAATAAGGAGGTATTCCGAGCCTCTGGCCATGGTAATAGGAACTAGGTCTGGGCAGTGTCTCTGGGATGATGAATATAGTCTTTGGGATGACAGACTCTCCAGTGTCCAACAGAGAAACACAAAATCCCTCCTGCTGGGAGGGGCAGGAGCTCCATCCCTTTGGTCAGCTTCCCTGTTAGAGCCAGTTCTGCTGCTGGTTCCCTAGAGCCCTATCTAACCAGCACCACCCACAAGCTGATCCTCTTCTTGGGCAGGAGCTCTCTAAATTTTTCAAACTGGCAATTATTTCACAAACAATCTATACGCCCAGCAAGCTGTGAGTCCGATGACCTTTCAGAGATCCATAAATGCTGTTCAGAAACAACCTGTATAAAATCTCGATCATTTAACTCAACAGTAAGAAATATTATAAGTCTTCCAAATCTCCAGGAAGTGAAATTTGACCTTTTCTTCGTGATTCATCTTCGAGCTTCATTTAATGATGATTCTGCTACGAGAATACACTACTGTGAGATAAGGATAGGGAGCCTGTCTATAATAGCAAGAAATATTTCCAAGTTTAGCATTCATGTTCCTAGAGAGAAAACCTATTTTAGTTTTAGTAAAGACCTGATAGGACCAAAGGTTGTCTAATGGGAACAGGTGCCCAACCACCACGAACATGCTGTGGCCAGCAAAAGCCATAAAAAAAATCCTGATAGAACTGCTTCAGGGGAAAATAGTAGACATTGCAGTTCTTATCTGGCGCCTGATTCCTTGAGCCATCTCACTGCGGTGGTAGAAAGTCTTTTATATGGTTTATTCCTAATGCCATGGGGCATCCTTCTCATTCACTCAGCACAGCGAGCTCGGGACCTGTTATATCGGCTCTTTTGGCTCGTGATTTACTGAAGACCACAGAAAGCTATTCAGTATTGTTAGATTTATTAAGGGTTTTAAGATCTTAAATGAGATGTTTATAGAGAAGTTAATCTTCTTAAATTTTATGCCAACATACCTAGAGCTGGAGGGCAAATTTAACCACTCTTTCAGCAGTATATTTGGTTAAATTGAGATATTCATATCAGTTGGATTGCTTATATTTTCTATGATATAATGTAAGTCAAGGCATAACCGATGATACTTTAACATCTTTGCACCTTGCAATACTGGATTTTAAGAAGTTTTGACAAATGCTGGCTTTCAGCAGAAACCAGATTTATTTTCGTTCGGTTCTGAAGTCCTGGCATTTCTTGAGGAAATGAAGAGTTTATTTGATAAACCCCAAATACCCAGGAACAGATTCCAAATGCTGACTTTAACAGAATGATGCTGATTTGCACCGGTTGAAATTTTCAGCCCTTTCTCTCCTACTTCATACACGAAATTTGCAGTAAGGCGGCACCAAATTCCCTTATGATTTTACTAGGAACTGCATCAGCCCCATAAAAGCAGTTATCTGGAAAGGAACAGACCAACAGATACCGAATACCTTGCCAAGTATTTTTATTAACTGATGATGGACAACTACGCTAAGATCAGAGATCACCTTTCAAACCTTTTGGCCTAAATGTACTTTATCTTGGACTTAGAGTATATACATCATATTTTGAAGTTAAAAAATGAACCAGTCAGTTTTTTGGAGTCCTTTCACACTGTACAGTAGCACTGCTGTTCAAAAGAATTATTCAAAAATCATTTAAGGTTTTATTTAACTGTAAATATTTATTTTTCATCAAAGGAAGGAAGTCCCAGAGGTGGGCTAGGCATCCAGCTGGCTGGTTTTCAATAATATATTAATTTTTGTACGCTTTTTTCCAAGCTGTGCAGTCAGCAAGAGTCGGTAGCTGTTGAAGACGGGGTCTTCTGCAAAGGCTAGGAATAAGGGCAAGTTTCTCATACATAAACACGAAGAGCCATATTCTGCACTAGAAAGGATTTATCCTGATTTTCTTTTCCCCCAAACCGTAGGTTTGATTTCATTAAAAGGCAAAGCAAACCATTTGTTTCCAGTCGAAGCAAAACATTTTGTAGGCTCCTAAATATTCCATTATAAAATCTTTCCCTAATTCAGGCAAATTTTCAAAATCTTTTAATTTTACTATATGATAGGAATGGAAGCTAGAGTTTGATGCTCCTCCAGGAGCCACTAAACCCCTGTGTTTGCGAACACGATAACAGCACTGCACAGATGTTTCAGACAAGCATGGACCTGCATAAACACAGAAAAAAAAACCTGTCCAATCTCTCTAGATGCTAAATTGTACATGGAGTAAAGCATGAAAAATTAATATAGCTCATGATACTGAAATTAGGAAAATACCAATCAAAGTCTCCAACTGCCTATGATATGCTATGATATGAAATGTCCCAGAAACACAGGATTTAGACGGAAATCTATGTCGGCAGTTAATGACTTGCTTGCAAAATGGTGTGATTAGTTATTTTTCAGTATTACCACATGTGGATACTCTAGCTATGGCCTGGGACAGATCTGTGTTAGTGATGCATGAAAGCAAACTTCAATATGGGATGAAATACAGGGATGCAATTAGCATTGTGCAAGAAAATACCGAGGAAAATATTAATTGCCTGCACATCATAAATCTGACTGTGTCATTTTTTTTCATAGCTGCTGCAAGAAAGGAAAATTCTACAGAACGATTTAAAGAAGAATCCAGTCGCTCTTCCCACACACGTGGGGTTGTTTGGACGAGTGTACAAAATTGCTTTTTTGAAACTATTGGCCTCCCAACATTGAACTGGGTGAGGTGGAAAAATTCGGAGCTTGACTGGACCAGTTCCTCAGCATCCCGCTCTGGCTGGACCTGCTGCGAGCGGAAGATTGGCCTGGGAGGCTTCGGGAGGTCCATAGGGGCCCTGTGAAGACACAAAATGCTGATGGTTTGCTGTATGGATGAACAGAGAAGGCCACGTATTAGTCGTATCACGCAGGGCAAAAAAAGCTGAGACTTAAGCATAGCCTGGAGGCTTACATACAGGAAGATTTGCAAGTGAATATAAAGTCAGTATTATATAAATACAAGCTAAAGGATCAAAAGGCAGATAGCGTGGCAGTGTTTTCCACAATGGCTAGGTACTCCTACGTCTGATCAGGCTTGGGAAGAAAGATGAATAATTCCATTTAAATCAAATTGAAGCAGAATAGGTGGCTCGAGATCTGCGCGAGGACTAGAAAGACACGGAGAGAAGCAAGACGGGCAGAAGGACGGTGTGAGGTTCGGGCAAACCCACCCTCGTCCCCGCTGGCCGAGGCTCAGCCCCGAGGCAGGTGCTTTGCACCGTGGCCCGGAGCATCTGAGCAAACATTTTGGGGGGGCTATTGCGTCGGTGTTATCTTCTTAAAGGGAGGAAGAAGATCCCTTGTGCCGTCCGCATCCGTGGGCCTTCGTGCTTTCTGCTTTGAGCATAAGCCCCTTATCAAATTCGTGCATAAATAGTGTACAACTTTTAAAGTTGTGTTTAGCTGCTTAGACTTCAAACCTGAGTGAATGGAATAATTTTAATTATTTATTTTTCGCTCTGCGCTGCTGCTCAGGGCAAATACATAAAGATGATGCATTTCAAAATCGAAGCTTTTGACTCAAAGTTTAGCAGAGTCATTAGTCATGTCACACATGCCAAGTCTGGTGGAATTTGGCATAGCTTTTTAAACTTTAACAAGGGGTAAATTAAATGAACCTTTACCTAAGATAGACTGCTGAGGACAGAATGCCTGTGGTTACAATACGGATGCTAATTTATCAAGAACTGTTGAGTACTCAGCTTCGTATTAAAATACCAGTGTCAGCCAGGATCAATCCTTACAAATCTGCAAAGAAAGATACAACTTGGATCAAACAATAACATTTTTATTCAGGCTGTACAGACACAGTTTGGCTCTGATGTGTTTTCCTGGGTGAATTACAAAAGCAGGATTTGGAGATTCTTCCGTCTCAGGAATTAAATGCTCAGAAATATTGGCTGTCAACTTGAAAAATGTTAGATCTGCATCTCTCCACAATTGTCTTAAGTTTCTTGGAATTGAGCCCAGCTATTAGCAGGGGGTAAATAAGACAAAAATTGACAACAATGTGCATTATAGGGCGAAGCATTGAAGGATGAGTTTTAGATGTGAACGGTTAATGGATTTCTTAGAACTGCAGTATTTGATTTGAAGCTTACCATGTTTTTGAAGCAGGTACACCTTAGTTGCCCTCTAAAAATTAAAAAAATATATATATTTTATTCCTTTTGAAGTACTGCAAAAATGTGGGGTAGTGTTTATTAAAAATATGTGTTAAATGTGCAGCATTATAAGTTTGAGGTCAGCCAGATTCAGTTTGGGTGTTGGTGTAGACCAGAACAGTAAAATGGAAATTGCTTGATGAAATAAGGGTTAAGTATCTATTATTTCCAAGTGTATTCACACTATTTCCAAGCTCCTCCTTTTGTTTTCATAATCTACTGTGCCTAGATGAGTACAAGGTTGTAAGGTCAGACTGGGATTAATTCTGCCTTTTCAGAGAAATGGGTTTTTTACTGTATTATTTCTGCTGACTTATGTGTTTGGACAGTAAGAATCTTTCTCCTCTTCCATGTGATGAGCTGGGCTTTCCATCCCACATCATCTTTACTAGGGTTGAAAAGCCCCAAGAAATAAATGATAATTTTACCACAGAGCCAATGAGTGAATAGCACAGTTAAAATACGGCGAACTTGTAAAACATCCCATTTCAACAGCTTCGTTCAGTCGTACGCGACGAACACGAATACCTTGACACAAGCCACAAGCAGCATGAACAAACCTAAACACATATTAAAGCTCGGTTCAGCAAGGTACTTCAGCCTGAGGTTATTTAAACGTGGGTGTAGTTCTATTAAAGTCAATAGGTGTATTTACATCCGTGCACAGCGATGTGTGTACTAAAACGCTCCGCCAAGCTGAGGGCTGGCAGGCAAAGCAAAGCCTTGATTCCCTTCTCTTTATTTTACTGCTGAAGCAAGCGAGTGATTTTTCTGCCTCTCTCTGGACTTCCTTTCTTAGGAAAATATTTTCAGTGGTATTTTTCTTTAGGTTCTGGATGTGTTTCTGCAACGGCGCCGAGTTCCCCCCTCCTTCCCCATGGCAGTGCTACCTGAGCCCCTCTCCCAGCAGCTGACGGAGGCTTCGGGTAGAGCCTGCCTGCATTTACCCCAACTTCAATTCCGTCCCAGTGCCAACACCAAGTTTCTCTTTGGAGCTCGAGATAGGTTTCTACCCAAAACTCAGATAAATCTGCAGACAATAATGATGAATTTGGGCGCACGGATTCTAAAAATAGTGTGTACATGATGCCTTTAAAAATTGACTTTACTCAATCAGGAAACACCACCCCCCTGCCCTGTCCTGCCTTTAGTAAACTGTTGTTATGTCCCAGTAACCACATTTTATTTCTGGAAGTTTGCTGGGTTTTTTTCCCATATATACAAACAGCTCTTGATTTTTCTCAAGAAGGAAAGGAGGATTTTTTTTTTTTAAACATTATGTTTCCATAATTACAGGTATCCACTATGGCATTTGAAAGGAAATGACTTCCACATATATTTGGCTGATGGGGACCATTCAGGGGTCATGATGTGCAACAGAGAAACTTCCAAACAGTTTGTCAAGGCACAACTTCAGTAAGAAACATAAACCTGAGCCTGAACATAAGCATCTGGGTTGTTCCATTTGGTGAGACCGTACAGCCAACAAGAGATGGGCTGAACTGGAGTGACTTTGTGTCTTCTGGTTTTACCAAAAGGGTAAGGACTAAGACCCTGTAGCAATATGTAAACTAATAGTTTAGATTCAGTAGTTGTACTATCATTAGGTCACTGGGTTAGAGCAAACGTTAAATGGAAACTATTCAGAGTACACCAGCAAGTCCCAGCAAAGCATGGGAGCGGACACGTTAGGTGCAGCTTCACCAGGGTTCCCGTAAATGAGGAGTTTACAAGTTCCCATTCATCATTGCTCTTTGTAACATGTGTATAAAATAGCAATTTGAAGTTTCAGGAGTGTCATGTCTGGATGATGAGTCCATCAATTTTCTTCGGCTGCAGGTTTCCCTTCAGTTGCTGGAACGTAAATTATGAGAAGCTGAAGGAGAAAGCTGTAAATTATTGGGCTCTGCCAACTTCAATATCCTCAGCCTGATGGATCCTTGATTTGACAACAATCTGCTCATCAGTCACTCTTGCAAAATATTAACATGCTCAATTATCAAATGTGTTAGCCAACTGTTAAATTTAACGGATAGAGCAGTCGAAAGTCCGGAGACACAAAGGCTCAGTCAGACCCGGCTTTCGTTCCTGCTGAAAGGCATCTGCTGGAGCTCAGGAGCTGCGTGTTGGTCACCTGTGACAGCAGAGTTTCTTCAGGTTTACAGTATTTTTTAGCACATTCTGGCTCCTTTTATGAGAAAAATGGAAAGAAGAGCACAAACGTTGTTGCTCAATCTCCCCGGGCGCAGTCTGAGTTTCTGCTCAAGGTCGATGGGAACGGAGTGTGCCCAGCGCTCCCCAAAATCAATCTCTTTGAAGATGCAGAAAACAGATTGTGTGCCTAAACGGAGTCCCCAAGTTTGGGAGGAAAAGCCAGGTTACCATCACCGAAGAGTATTTTACAACTAGTAAACAAGTTGTTAAGGTGTCTCCTAACTCCTAGCCAGTGCAAAAACTCGTCTTCATCCAAAAGACCCTTTGGGAAAACCATCCCACTTCAGTGTGATTTTATCTGTCCTTCTGGATTTTTTCCCATCTGGTCTATGAGCAGCCATGGCAGCGACGTCTCTTACCGCCCACTTTTACAGCACCTGGTGCTGTGATTCGGACCTAAACCAGTCTGGGAGAAGGCAGAGAGCGCGGGGAGCTGAGCATCAGATTTCCCCAAAGGTTATACGGGCAGAGCAGAAAACCTGGCTCTCTGCGGAAAAGCAGGAGCCAACGGTGCATCGGGGAGAGCTGTGGGAACGGGGGTTAGCGGGAGGGGGTGGAGATGGGACCACCACAGGGAAGGGGCCACCAGTCACTAGCTGCATCCCTCGGAGGTAGGCATTAGAGGTCAGAGAGAAATCTGCAATGCAGTAAAGGTGGGTTGCCCTTTCCCCCTCCCCCCCACCCCCCCCCAAAAATATGAATTTTAAGAATATTTTACTGGCAATAACGGAGGGAATCCCTTCTAGCATTACAGCACAAAATGAAACAGGTAAGTGGTAACAGCCTCCAGCACCTCTGCTCGTGGGGCTGCAGTAGCAAGGTGGCTTGGAAATACCTCCTAACAGGAGTGCCTGTCCTTAATAAGCACTGTTAGTTTAATTGCCCCCATTACAGATGTTATCAGCAGCAGGAAGAAGAAAGGAATCGCCTGTCAAGCAGAGCAGGAACGCCAGGAGAGTCGGCAGAGCGGACTGCTGCGCTCTGCTGAATGTATAATGAAACTGCCAACCAGCACAAGTAAGGAATTATGCATTTAAGCTATAAGGCCTCTCTTCAAAAATTCCTACAGCTTTTTTTTTTTTTTTTGGTGTGACTACATTCAAGCCCTCCTAAAATAACGTGCCTGCAGAGCTGGTTAAATAAGCGCTGACCATTGGTTTAGAAAGCTCTGAGGCACCTCCCACCAATTCACGTTGGCGAGCTTTTTATAGATGAGGCGTTGATCAATTCCCACATTTAATTGTTTGCGTGGAATTTAAAAAGAAAGTACCCTTTAAGGGTACTCGTCTGCCTCAGGAAATGATGATGAGCATTAGTCTGTCTCCTCATGCTGTAAATTATGGTGGGCCGCTGTAGATATGGGTGTTGTCCTAAACATTAAAAACAGCCACCTGGAAACAAATAAAAGTATGAGTGATAACCAAATGCAAATTTATCCCCCATTTATGACGTGCTAGTAAGTGCTGACATTCAGAGAGAGGGAATGTAGTGCAGGAGGAGGATGTTGGGTTTTGCAATTACAGTCCCAATCCATTCTCAAAAGATTAAAGTTTTACACAGTGGTTGTTCTCAGGAATTTTGCTGAATCCTAATATTTAAGATGAAAGCATAATAAAGGATGATTTTTTTTTTAAAGAATAGTCTGATAGGTTTGATTCGCCAGTTCTCACTGAAGTAAAACTTTCCATTGACTTCAATTATCAGTAAATTGCGTTGACCTCAATAAGGGTTTTTTGCAAACTGGACCCGTAACATGAATAGGCTGTTCTGCGCAGAAAAGCGACTGCATGAAAATGGCATCTTCTTACTCATCAGTTCTGCTTCCCGAGGGCACGCCGAGCTGCTGCATCTGACTTTAACGACAAACCCCGAAGTTTTGCTGCTCTTCCCTCCTGCAAGACCTTCGGAGCTGGTGGAACCGGGCTGGGAGTTTGCGCAACAGCAGCAGCGTTTGGGTGAGAACCACCTTGCGGACTGGTCATGGCCCCCTGGTCCCACGTACCCAGAGGGGTGTGAGCCCCAGGGTTGTCCCCAAGCCCCGCTCTCCACGTGACAATGAATCGACCGTCATTTTCCCAGTGGGCTACTCCAGTCCGGGAGCTTTAAATGCTCTCTGTTTGACATCCTCCTGATATATTGCGTTTGTAAAGGTGACCTTAAATATTTTAATGGTAATAATTCTTTCAAGGGCTTGAATCAGTAAATGTGCTATGTTCATATTTTGGCATTATATACTGTAGGCAATTTAATCCATATAAGCAGTTTCAGTGATATTAACACTGTAGGCAAACTGATACTAAAGTTTAAATGTCAGAGAGAGTTTTCATATTAGATCTAGTGCAAACAAAGCATTTTTTCTCCAAGTACTGAGGCATAAAATACCAGGAGATAGTAAAGACAGAGAGAGCCAATGAATCTCAAATAAACAGGAGGTGAAATTTATAGTATTTTCAAATATGTGCCCTATCCAAGGACTGCTGCAGCTGCACAGATCTATAAAATTAGAGATAAGAGAAAAACCTTGTAGCGCTTCACAATAAATGCACCTCCACCAGGGTATCTATCTGGATTTCTGTAACTCCTTGGAGATTTACTATTTCACCTTGGATTTATTACCCCACTGCGCGTACCGTGGATGGCGTTTTATATTTCATCCATCGCTCTGCTTATTATATAACGGCAGGTCCCAGTTACAATCACCATGCAGGGATGTGCTGCCAAACCATCGCCCACCCCTTGCAGACGGGTGCGAGCAGAGAAACGCTGGGACGATCCCACCGGTATTTACCCGGTGATGCTACGGGAGCTGTGGGATCAGGCAGGTTTCCATCCTGTGGCCCCAAAGCTCTGGGCCTTCTTGCACTCGATGAGCAGCCAAGGCTCTGCCTTTTTGGGGGAAAAAAGCATGGACTGGAGAAAAAGAGATGTTGTCCGTGGTCTCCAGCTTGCGGTGAGGTGCCGGGTGCTGCCCATGCTGGGGCGAGCGATGCTCATGGCTCCGCAGAGCCGCTGGCCCTGGTTGGGTGCACCCCGCAGGGTCGCCTGAGCCAACCGAGCGCCCATAAAACCTGTGACAAACGGTCAAAAAGTTTATCGCCCGTGTACTGCCGCTTATGACCCCATAAACCACCAAGAATAACGCGCATGGAAACGCGGGCTGTTTGTTAGGGTGTTTTCTTGTTAAATAACCCGACCTGCTCTGAAATCTCGTGCTGGCATCCCCGGGCAAAAAAGGGGGGGCTGTAGGGAGCAGCCCACTAAAAATAATTAGAGCAGCCCATGTGCCTGCTCAATAGAATATATAAATAATATGTCCTCAGTCCCATGGAAACACTGACTACAATTCCCATTTTTCGTAGAGGTTGAAGTCAAGATAACTGCCTGTTCTGTACGTAGGACACCTTCCTGCTAACGTCCTCCTTGACCTGTGAACATCTCCCTTTCTCCGTTTCCTTGGCACGGCAGCCGTGCCTGCTGTGTCTGCCTCCTCTGGGCTGTTCACCATGTTTGCTTCAGCCTTGGAGAGGCACTAAACCTTAAGTTTTCCCCTTCCTTTTCCAGCAGGACAATTGTGCATATAAGCACAAGGTAAATGGTGATGGACAGGAGAGGAAACCTGTTCCCACAAGAGTGTTAATGCCAATATAGCCGCCATTCATTTCACTCCAATCCAAAGGAGATGGGCTTCTCCAAACCAGATTTCTACTCAAGGAGAACATGAGCATGGAAACAACTTCTATGTCTTTACAAAGCTTAATCATATTTCAGTACAATCAGCCACAGTTTCCCAAACTGTAGTAATAGGAGTCCTTGAACCTGGATGGGTGCGGGTAGCAAGATGGTGGCTGGATAATGAAGTTTGGGTGCGTGGTGTCAATGTTGCTTCATAATCAGCCTGCATTGTGCAGCATGTATTTTTCTCCTTTCTTTGAGACTTTGCCAATCACCATTATGACACTCAACACAATTGTTAATCAGATTTTTTAGAAGTGGGATGAAGCTGGCAAGCTGTCTCCCTCAGAAAGCGCACAAAATGGTGTAGAGTGAATGTCGGCTCTATGGGAGACCAACTCGAGAACTCAAAAATGACAATTTTTGAACCATTTCTCCGAGCTACCCCAGCAAACGATGGGTACGAAATCGCAGGAGGAGGAAGCACGAGTGCTGTCATGTGGGAGATGAGAGCAGGAGAGGAATGACCACTGCGATTCAAAACGCATGAGCTAATGATGCTCCTTTCTCTAGGGATTTAGTCCTTTCTGTCAAACACAGAAGGTTTAAACCCTCTGAAGGTTTGGCACAGCTGTGGTGACCGTGGCTCCTGGGTACATTCATCGCTGTCACTTAGATAGACGGGACCATGGTGCTGGACTTGGCAGTACCCCTTTACCCCAAGGTATTCTCAAGGTGCCTCAGGCGACCTTACGCATCCGTACTTAAGGGGCCAAATCCTACCCCTGTTGGAACAGCGAAAAAGGTCCTCAGCCTCCATCCTCCCAAGGTAAGCTCTACTAGACCCTGCTGAGATGTCCCAGACCAGAAACGAGAAGAGTTCAAGACCCTCAAGACCTCACAGGTGAGAAGGAAGAGAGCCTCTGCCAGGAGCAGGTTCTTTCACTTTTCAGAAAACTCAAACATAAATAAGATCTTCCCAGCAGCGTAATTGCGTCAAGGTGAACATTCTTTCGTTCCAGGCTGAAGGACTCATCCGGAGGGGCGCTTCCTTCAGGAGCCCCCGACAGCAGATGCGACCGTCGCCTTTTCTGGCCACGGCACTTGGTTGAGCAAGTGACCCGTGCACAGCCTGCAAACCACAAACCCACTAAAATCGATGAGAACGTGAACGTGCTCAAAACCTGGTTGCAAATTTCAGTCTCTTGCTGAAACAGAGCCGAGATCTTTAATTAATATTCAAATCTTTAATCAATATTTCAAGAAAATCAAAGTGGAGAGATCAGCCCGTGCATTCGTGTTTCTGTCTTTGTCCTGATTGCACTTCTTTTCGTTGGGGTCACACTGAAGAGCTCAGGCTTGTTTAATTTTAAGCTCCAATGACAGTCAGAGGAACCCAATTTTAGTTGCTACTCTGCCAGATTCTTTTTAGTCAGAAGCAATTCTTTAGCTTTCTTTGGCCTCCTTAAACTGACAAACTGTAAATAAGGTGTTATTGTGGCTTGTTTCTCCATAGAAGATGCTATCACCATACTTAAAAACATATATAGAATGACTTGTGATAACTGCTACTGCATCAATAGATGATAAGCCAATAAATTAAAGTAACGGTGCATAAAATGACAAATTCTGATAGGCTTAAGGCAATATAAAATAATTGGAGACTTTATTGCTATTTCCATTTTTAATGGGGTACTATGGCAGTACATTCTTGCGACAGGGCTGGAAAGGTAAATTAATCTTTATGCATCATCATCAAGCAGTGTAAACATGGCCAAACTTAATTACGATATAATAGATTGTTAAGTGTCTGCCCCACAGAGGTGTGATTGCTCTCCAGCAAGTGATTACAGCAGGGATGACTATCAGACAAGGTCTTCTTTAAAAAGCCGGTAGTAGTTTTGCATGCCTCTGACAATAAATCTGATGCGAAAGCCGTGCCAGAGAGGCAGCTTTCCACGGTCTCAGCTGCAGCAGAACTGTGTTCAAGGGACAAACGCAAATTTATGGTGGAGCGTTAATGAAACGTGGCCTGAAATGGTGGTACTTTGCCAGTAAAAACTCTCGCTCCTCTGCAACAACACGATGGGAGTCATTGAAACGGCAGCCTGGGAGCAGGATGGAGGTGCTGGGTCCCCCCGGCTCATCTCCCCGCACCCACTGGCACCCCGTCCTACTGGGCCGGGGAAAACTCGTGGTGGGGGTGACTGGGCTGACGTACTTGTTAAAAAAAAAAAAAGCAAAAATCTTACTTGACATATTGTCTTTTAGAAATTATAGCACGTTAAGGAGAGGAATGCAATACAACATGTATTTTCCACTTCTGTCTCCGATATTGTTTTCTGTCACTAGCAGCTCTGTTCCTGGCACAGATGTGTGATTTTATGAACCCATTGTACCATTACCTCTCATTCCATGGTAGCAGTTTAATTTATACTTACATGTATAAGTATATATTTATACTCACTAGACATACTTTGCAGTGATCTTGCTTCTTTAATGGACTAAGTTCACTAAAGGAACACAAGGTAATAATTTATTCTTTAAATGTAGCTGCAGAATGTAGTTCAGAAATCTCACATTACAGGGCTTTTGTGAGAAATTTTGGGGGACTAATTCTGAAAAGAGAATATGTTTTATTGAATACTTTCAACCAGTCTAGATTCGATATGTGTACAGTGTGGGCAGCAGAAAATCCAGGCCAGAGAATATCCTTTAGTCTCAGGGAAATTTTAGTTATGTCTGCTCTAAAACTCATATTGTATTATATGTTTTATGTTTCAACGCCATGATGGTGACAGTGGTACGAACTGAACAGATAAGAGCAACAGACCTTTTTCACACTGACAAATGCCGAAAGGTGTCTTAGTAACTGGAAATCAAACAGCAGCATGATCTTGAATTCCTTGATTACTCTAAGTCACTTTTTGGAGTTCAACACACTTGTGTTTATTTCCTGATGATTGTGCTAAGAGTTTTCTGCTGCTAAATTGCCTCAGGAATTAGGATAAGCTTTTGAGAGCAGTGGAAGGACTCCCCTGCTAGCACACCTCTCCAGAGCAGAAAGCATCTCTCATTATGGAAATTACCATAGATGGTGTGTGAAGAGGGCAAAAAAAGTAATTTTAGGGCTATGGCAATGGTCCACTCCAGACCACCAAGGAGGCCACTTGGCCCCATCTTGATAAGCAGAATAAAACAGCAGAGAAGACAGAAAACGTTAAGATCCCAACTTTATGTGGTCACTAGTGTACCTTGCAGAGGGGTTCTCCGTACTTTATTTTCTGTTTTAATTCTTTCATTCTCTTTTTAATTCCCTCTTTGCTCATTTATTACACCACTTTGCTCCTTGTTTGCACCACCCGAAACTAAACCGGTTTAATCTACGCACACCTCAAAGTCATACTGCACCCCTGCATCTTGCTTTTGCATTTCCACTCTTTGATAATAGCTTTTACTTGCAGCCCAGTTTAAATTCTTAATTTTGTCTAATTCCTCTAAATGCACAATGATTCTTCAACTGGAAAGGAAAGAGAGTAGCTCTGAATGATCCATATGTTGAAGTACTGTATTTTCATCGTTTAAATGATAAACTTCCCATCAAATATCCACAAATGTACATTCATGACTCCCATCCAATGATCTATTGGCCAGAGGCACATACATTGTTTTAATTTATTTTGGAGTAAAGGTGCTTTCCTGCCGAGTTTGAATAAGCTTGCTATGTACCAAACAGATGTTCAATAAAAGAGAGACTTTACTGAATATGACATATAAACACAGGGAAAGAGGATGAAGGAAGGAAAATTACAGGATGTATGGATTCCTGGTTCATCAAACAACAGGCCACAGTTTTAATTGGGGCCCTTTTATGGATGGAGCAGTAATGAAACAGAAGGACCCGGGATGTCTCGGGAGAAGGTAACGTCTATGCATTGCTTGTGGTGGAATTAACTTTGGTGAACCCACTGTGACAGCACACAGTTTCCCCGTCCTCTGCAGCAGCGCGATGATTTCTGCAGTTGCTAAACCGTTCTTCCCATCGTGGAAAAAAAAATACTTAAAAAAATTCAATTGCATGTTCTGGGAGAATTAAAGGATCCGGAGGTGGGCACGTGAGGGTTTCTTCCCACCGTGTAAAATATCCAGTTTTGCGCTTGCCAGGGAAAAGCGTTTCTTAAAACGCCCGAGTCTTGCATCTGTTTGGGCTTTTCCTATTTGGAGAGAGATGCTATTTAAGGAGGCAGTGAGGAGAGCAAAGCCGGCCTGATTCATCAGGAGATCAAAGAGGGAATGCTGCCTTTGAGATAAAGATGTCTTTGCTTTGAAAGGTTCCTCCTTTGTGCTGCAGTGGGATGTCCACCCGCCGGGCAACGTTCCTCTGAGCGGGACACCTCCTCCTAAGAGGGACGCAGGAGGAGAAAAGTACCTACTCTGCCTGGTCCCGGTGAGCTTAACCTTGGGGGTGAAGGCAAATTTTTGGATGTTTCTCTCAAAGTGAGACTTTGTGCCTGACCTTCTCCAGACGCGCCCTGGCTTCACGGCCAGATGCGAGCCGGGCAGCACGACTGTGTCTACAGAGTGCCTTGACCTTCTTGGCAGATAATTAGACTCAAACCTGCATCATTTAAAATTGAGAAATGGTAAAACCCCACTGGAAACTTTCTTATTCGCAGGCACTCGCGAATGTGAATCCCAATGCTGATCTGCTAAGGAAGATGAATTCTCATTTTCAGCCTAGCAATTTGCCATGCTTGTCCAGGGGTTGGACAAAACCTTCCAGTATTGATGTGCCAAAGTGCTGAAAACTTGAAGTATTTAAATACTTTGGGGGGCATTTTGGTAAAATTTGACGATACAAAAGGCAGACTGGCTCCTGCGGACGCTGCCATCAGCGCTCTCCATCCGCGTGACTCGGTACTTTCAAAATCGGTCCTCACAGTAGCGGTAATGTCCCGGCACGCGGTGTGAGACGACCTACACCAACATCGTTAAGCTGCCGAGGCTTCCCAGAGAAGGAAAACAGAATCAGTTTATGCTGAAGACTAATAAGACCGCACATTCTGCCTTCATTTGCGTTTGCATGCAAATTTACTTCAGTTTTACGGTTGGTAGAGACTGGCATAATAATCTGGAAACCGCAGCATCCCAGCCCCACGGGCAGAGAGATTTTTCAGTGTATAATGGAGTGGAGAGAAAAGGTAAGGAGCAGCTACTGGCGAAGAGGTTTTTACCGTTGAATTGTATATTCAAAATGGGGTCAGCGTTCTCCAAGACCAATGTTTGGGTCATTGTGGCAATATCCTACTGCTTCAAGCCCAGGTGATTTTCCCTGGGGCTGTGCTTTGCAGTGGGAACTGGGTGTCACAGGATGGGCTGCAAATATTTACAAACAGGAGCAAGAGCTTATTAGGGAACCGGGATCCATCAGACTATGGCTTGTCTGGCTTGAATCAGTGGGTACGGAGACTTTGGCATCTTGATTTCTATCTATCCATTTATTTCTTTATTTATTTTAAATCAGGATGGCCATGGAGGACTTCAGAACTCCTGGAGTTACCCTAACCCTATGTTTACAACATCCCTAAGCCAAAAGGAAGACTGTGATGAGGTGGGGTTTTTTTAATGCAGTCTTTCAGAGAGTCTCATTAGCGTGCTTGAGCTAGAGAATGTATTTGGTGGTATCTTAAGTGCACAGATGAATGTAACCGCTCACTGAGTAGGAGTGGCATGTAAATGGCAGAGGGTGTTTTGGTGGGATCTATAAGCGGCAAAGGGAATTGCATTTGAGAGCAGAAGACTCAAACAGAAAATTGTAATGATGAAGCCAATCAACTTCATTAAAGCTGTTATTTTAAATCCCTCTTACATGACTGAGTATATTTAAAACAGCCGCGGCGGAGAGACCTCTAATCTGTGTGTGAGTGAAGACTCTTCCGAGAAGCCTTTTAATTCTGAAAGGGAAAAAGTAACTCAGCACTTTCTGAGCTTGTCACTGATACTGTTGAAGCTTTGCTGTTTCTTCTTCCCAAAGTTCAGGCTCCTGACCTGACCGAGAGTAAAAACATATTATCGATAGTTATTTAAGGTAAATCTCAGTGTGTTTTATTTGGGTGGGAACATGCAGGCGCTTGCAATGACAAACTTTCTTTCAGAAAATTCTCAGCTTTGCTTAACTCTCCTCCATTCACTTTTTTAGAATTAACTTCCTTTCTACAACCTACAAAATGTGTGTTTTTATTAGAAGAACAATGATCAAATAGTGAGTGCCTGCACCTCTGAGTTTTTCAGATGCAGGTGCAAAAAATCCAGATGTATAGTTTGCAAGGAACAATTGAGCTTAAAAAGATAAGACTTCCCTTCTGAGCGAGTCCTAAATACATTTGCTTTTTTTTCCCTCTAAATCACATGCCACTGTAGGGTCAGGAAGAAAAAGAACAATCTCAGGCAAACTGCTGCTGCACGTGCAGAAATCAGTCGCAGCCAGCATCATGTAGGACTGTGGGCCAGATGCTGCAGTGCACAAACGCCTGCTGTCGTAATACATCTGGGTAAAATAGTGGGACATGGGTGTAGCAGCTTTTGTCGCCAGCATCCAGCAGAAATTTCAAGATCAGCCACTGTAAAACATGGCCTCTTTTCCCTCCCACTCCTTTCTTTTCACTTACAAAAACTCCCCAGTAATTTAGCATGACGCTCGAATAATAGCTTAGGTGTGAATTTAGGACACGAAATAGCTCAAGTTGAAAAATACTTAAAGCTCTGTTTGCTGGAGAGCTCAGCTAAGCCCCGGTGCTCGGCCAGAGCTGCCCGATGGGCAGGTAAGGGACCGCACCGATCCTGACCAGAGCAGCGGGCAGGCTGTGGTGCTCAGCGTGGTGAACCGGCAATGTCACGGCAAGGAAAATACGTGAGTTATTTGAGGCCGGAGGCAACGCTCATTGTCGGGTCTGCTTTGTGCTACAGGTGATAAAATAAGGTACCACGAAACTACGCAGAAACTGAAAACGGGATGATGAACTTTGTCATGCTTCGTTGAGTATGTTGGGACGAGAAATGGGAACACTGGTAAAAAAACCCCAAACTTTTAGAAGTCTTTAAGGGACGATGGGAGGTGACGAGATGAGGGTTGGGGCTGCTGTGAGGATCAGAGGTTTAAGGAAGGCATTAATCAGTCAAAATCTCAATAAACACCATCTCTGAAAAAAGTCATGCCATTGTGAGCAGTAGGTGAGAATATTCAAATACCAACGAGATAATAAACATGCGGCTGAGAAAAGTGAGTAGGATATATGGTGAAAGATGGCAAAAATGAATGGCAAAAGAAGACCTGAAGAAAATAAAAGGTCTAAGTGATAACTGGCATCAGACCTGACTGTACCTTTTTTTTAAAGAAGCCACTGAGATGCTGACCTGGAGATTTATAAAGCTCTTCCTTGGCGCAACACACTAGTTACCTTCCAGTTGAGATGAGAGAGTAGCTCAGCTGTGGAACTGTGATTGCTTTCTCAAAAATACACAACAAGATTCGTTAATTTGCAACGGGGAAGCAATATTGCCCCTTTAATAATAGGTTATTTTGTATCCCAGTCCTCAGCACGAGCCACCAGCCATTCAGAACCAAGCAGTGAATAAATAGGAGTTTGCAACGTGAAGTATGATATAACGCAAATAAAAGCCAGGGTAGACTTACTGGATTGTCACTATGTGTAAGTACCTACAACCAGGAGCACCGGGTCTCCTATGCCAGCTGGTTAATTCAAGTGTGATGCTGAAGTTTCAAAACACTCAAGCCAGGGCTATATTTTTAACAAGATGGATTGGCAGTTTTAATAATTCCCAGATCCCAAACACATATGAAACAAGCCCTTGATGAGAAAGGTCTGATTACAAATAACCTGCAGAGAGATGAAAGTTCGTTTTTAATATCTGGTTTTTTAACTCTGCTTTAGACTTTCAAGAGGCTTCAAAGACGGCAAAGACTAGAAAACAGTTTGATTTAATACTGTTAGATGTGTGAAATAAAATGCTGGACAATAAGAGATGTAAAACAAGCAACAAGTGCAAATGACTTAAATCAAATTAAAGAGCTAATTGAAAATAATGGAATTAAAACCTTTTTTGTTGTTTTTATTCGTCTGTTTTTCATGACTGTTTGCAACAGCATTTTTTTTAATCTTTTTTTACTTTGAAGAACAAACTTTCTCCACCATAAAAGACAATTATTTTAATCAGTATCTGAAATGTCTTTCTATGGGGATGTAGATGCTAAATGCCAGTCAGGAAGAGAAGCATAAACCAGCAGGACAGCCAGAGAGCCGTATGGCCTTCATCTATAGAGCTCTCCGATACAACATCTTGATACCGAGTTACTTTACCTCCCATTATAGTGACCCTTACTAACACGTCTTTGCTTTCATTCTCTGTGCTTTCTAAAGGAAATAATCTTTTCTTCATTCTGGCATACACACTCACAGCTTCAACGGTGCAAACCTCTGCCTCCGGTGAGTAACCACGGGAAAGTAAAGGCAAACCGAAATCTGAAATCTGTTTGGTCTGAGACCAGTTTTTGCTCAGATCGCCCAATACGGAGTTACTTTTTTTTTTTTTTTTTTAAGGACTTGGGTGTGTGTTTAAACAACTGAAGAGGAACGGGATTCACATTAGACTACTTGTGTGGTTTTCCTTTCACGACAGCAAAGGAGCGATTCCTCTGCTGGGGGCGGGTGGGCGCGAATGCAAACCTGCCTGTGCCACAGGGACGTGCTCTCCTGTGCTCCCGCCGTGGCGGGGGAGAGCGGCTGTCCCATGGGGAAGGCAGCTATCCCTAGGGATCGTCATGGTCCCACGTCTCGCGCCTTCTCCAGCACCGCTGCCCTGCCGGGTTGCCGTCTCCTTGCTCGCGCCTCCTCCTCCGTTCCGAGCTCCGGGGCTGGAAGGGCTCAGCAAACACGCGTTGGCCCAAAGGGGCTACGGAGGCCAGAAGTCTGGAAAAATCGAGTTGAGCAGCACGTGATTGCAGAGTGCATCTGCCTGGGGATATCACCTACAGCCCTCGAACGAGGCTTTGCTTTGCAGAGCAAAGCTCAGCCTGAGCCCGCCGACCTGCTAAATGCATTTCGTACGGAGAACTCCACCGCAAATCCCCGCCATCGGTGGTCAAAAAGTTTCCTCCTTTTTTTTTTTTTTGGATGGAAGCTGGCAGAAATAACTTCCCCACGGGCATGGGAGCTGCTCGGTCGGGGTTGCCCCAGCGGGTTCGGCCGCCCCGTGGCTTTAGGGGTTATTTCTGCTTTACGCCACCCTGCGCTCAAGCAAACGGCGCTGCCTTTCTCGTGAGCAGCTTTGTTTTAAATCTTCAAGAAGAATGATGGAAAAAGCAACTGAGAAAGCATGAGGACAATTCCCCCCGCTTGTGGGAAGGGTGTTTTTTAAATGAAATTATTATTTCCCCTGTGTACTGCTACGCCGCCTCTTCATTAGAGGGAGAGGAGAAGCCCGTGTGCTCGCCCGATGCTGAGCGCTCACGGTACGCAGAGACTGCATAAAGAAATCATTTCTGGTGCTAAAAACCAAACCGTCACTGCTCCTTAAGTTTGGTGAAATATCCAATCAGTCTCAGTGGGGTTTTGCAGGAAA
>JAVJGG010000039.1:22136335-22197405 GCA_035590195.1 Aviceda cuculoides
TGATGGGGGGGGGGGGTGTCCACATGTGTGTGTGGGTGGAATTAATTTCCTTTATGGTAATATTAACTTAAGCTAATGGGGGCTGTGAGAAAGTAAACAAGGATGCAACACAATAGATTTATATAGAAAAAAACCTCACGCTTGCATTTGAAAGTCAATGGGCTTAGGTATTGGCTATAACGACCTTGTCTCCTATCTCATATCTCCTGTGATACATTATTAATTGCAAGGGGAGGGAATCCCCAGAGGAGACACCAACTCAACCCTAGGGGAGACCCCGGGACAAGATGAGGTGGGGGACCAGAGCCCAAGCCCAGCTGGAAATGGATTTGGGGAATATGCAGGTTAGTTAAATCAGGCGTATGGAGCGGCAACGTACTTCTGGTATTAATAGGTATCTGGTAATCTGGTAATAATAATAATAATAATAATAATAATAATAATAATAGGGTATTAAAAAATTGCCTAACTGAGCATTAATTATTTCATTAAACATTCTGGATTTGCTTTGGTTTTACTTTTTAGTGTTTTTAAAATACAGTTTAAATGAGATCAGAACCTGTCAGGCCTGCGAAGAGGGTCTTAGGTGGCCTGTGCACGGCAGAGCTGAGCACTTTTGCTATTGTCACGCACAGACTTCAGGTTACAGCTGGCAAAAGGACTTTGAAAAGGCATGAAGGCACTTAAGGACAGAAACCTCTTTTACTGACTAACAGATAGAGCCGGGCGAAACCCTGCGGATGATCAATAAACGATCACGCGAACAGTGGCATGAACACAGCTTCGCTGTCATTACGTGATGCTGCATGTGCCTGCAGTGACATTTTGGCCACCGTGTCACCGGCAGATGCACTCCTGAGCAGAGCGAGGGTGCTGCCAGCCCCCAGCCCTGGGTCCTGCCTTGAAAGCAAGTCCTAAGTGAAGTTTCTAATCCTCAAACGACCAGAAAAAAGCCTGGGGGAAAAAAAAAAAAAAAAACAAAAACAAACCCTGAGGACTGTCTGCCTGAGTCTGCTGCCAGCCTGGTGCTTGGTCCCCCCGCCAGCCAATGCCGCACATCTGCTTAGAGAGCAGAACGAGGAAAAAGCATCAACGCAACTCATGTGAGCCGTTGTACTTACCCAGCAGAGCTTAAATTTTGACCATTAAATAATTACAGCAAAATACTCGCCATCCGCCTACAGGCAGAGAATTATTTACTGAAGCTATTCAACAAATAATTGGGAATAATGAATCCATCAAAGGCAATTGTATACTGAAAAAGAGGTGAAATTCACAAGAGGGATTATTCACTTCAACTTCTTCACTCAGCCTTGCTAGTAAAGAGGTGAAATATTGACTTCAAGGGGACGGCACGGGCATGGCAGACTGGAGAAGAAGGAGAGAAGGGTAAGAAAAACCAGTGAGGCTGAAAAAAGCCCTGCACCAAAACGTGCCCATCGCCTTGCCTCTCCCCGTCCCCTAATGACCCTCGCGGTGCTCAGCAGCTTCTCTGGGAGCGCCAGCCTTCTGGCAAAGCAAGGCACGGCGCCGAGCCCCGAATATACCTTCTGGTGCTTGACTTCGAGGTTGAGCGGGACGGGGCGGAGAGGAGAACGTGTGGCAGAGTCCGAGCTCACGGCAGCAGCTCCCCCCGGCCCCGTCACGTACCCCGGGCCGAGATCTGTAATGATACGGGAGAGTTTCGCTCGCCCGCGCTAATTTTCTCTGTAATGAGATGCGAGTGGTGGGGCTGTTACGGGCTTTCACTCTTGCAGACCTTCAGTTTTATATATCCCATGAGCTCCGTGTCAAAAGAGGAGAACTTTACAGTACACTAAAACCTCTGATTAAGTAATATGCAAGGAAAATAGCCCCTCTTTTTAAAATCAGTGTCCCTGCGCCCGAGCACTGCCTCCTATAAAACATCCCGCTCAGTTTTCCTTGTTCCGTTTTAATCAGAAACTGAATTTTGGAAGTGCTTCTGATTTACCCAGCATGGCAGCAGAAGGTTCGGAGTCAGAAGGGATTTCTGGAGGTGATGTGTTTTGCCTAAGTAAGTCCCTTGCTGCAAAACTTCGGACACACTTTGAGCAAGCAGTGCCCCTCCTGAGACGACTTTCCCAGGGATACTGAAAATCATAAAGAAGTAAATGGTCATTGGGGATGGCAGGAGCTCTATATCTTTCTAGGGCATAAATGGATGGGAAAATAAAGCAGTGCAGGGGGGGAAAAAAAAGCTTTTAAATATTATGTTTTCATTGACCAAAACCTTCCAGCTTCTGTGATGCCAGAGCTCCCAAACTTCATGCCCAACTTTTGGGGGGGCAAAGGGGTGGGAATCAGAGCAGGCAAATGTGGGGGTCTAAACACGCAGAAATAGCCTGAATGTATCATCTGGATTATCTGGATTTTTTTCTGCAGCCTTTTGTTAGACTCTCAAAGCAAAAAAGGAAAAAAAAAAACTAAACATATTTCAGAGTAATTGAACCGTGCTCACATTAACTTACACTAAAATTATTTTTAATTAAATGAACTTCCCCTGTTTGTAGCTAGAAGGTACTTATGTGAGATAAAAACTCCATTCTAATAACGCTGAGACTCACCACCACTTAATTAGCGTCACAACTCAAGGCAGACGGAGCAGGAGGGCGAGCGGGGAGGTGGGCTTGTGCTGCTGGGTGGGATCTGGGGGAGAGACGCTCCCTCCTACAGCAGCCCCTATCCCAGAGCCCACCCAGTGCCGCCAGGCACGCCGGGGCTGGAAATCACACCTAGTATTTGACACAGTTTGTGGCAAAAGCAATTATAATTAACATTATATTAAATATTAAGTCAAGATCATAAAATGTTGATTGGTACTGATTAGCTGTATAATCCATAATTAGAAATCACGGCACCCTTCACCAGGTACTGTAGTGCTTCGCTTATGATTTCACCACTAAATTAAACAAGCGATTCAGCTTTTGCCCCGAGTTTTGCTTTTGCATTTAATTTAGGGCAGAACCACATTCAGGCAAAAGCACAAGCCCTGTTCCCATGGAGGCTGTTCCCAAACTCTCCATCCCGAAGGCAGCTCCCCGTCGCTGCCGTGCCCACGGGAGGGCCATGGCCAAATTGCCCTTGGCCAGCCCCAGCACTGCTTCGGTTGCGCGTGCGAGACGCAGGGAGACGAAAGCTCCTTGTGCATTTACTCACCCTCAAAAGGAAAAATGCAAAAGGTGGAGCCGAGCCCGTACGTGCCCTCCTGGCTCTTCTCAAGCCCCAGGCAGATAAGCCAGGATTAGGCAGCTCCAAGATAATGATTTATTGCTAGCATAAACTGGGAGTACACTGATACCTCAGCAAGGAGGGAGCGAGAGAAGACTCTGTAGTCCCATTTGATTTTAGAAGACCGAACCCATCTGTGCATCACCCCTTAATGGGCTGGAAACCCCCGTCCTTTGGTAAAACAGTTTGGAGAGGAGCGTGGCTCTGGGCCGGAGAGCTGCCGCGGGAGGGCGAGGTGGTGGAGGTGTTTCGGAAGGCTTGTGCAGCAGCCCTGCCTGCCCCAGCAAGGCCTTCCCCTGCCTTTACGGGTCCATTTATCAACCATTTATAATAGATAATGTCGTCACTGCACACCAGCAAGCGCTCAAGTTTTGTTAAAGCAAAAACCCAAATCCTCTAGCTATGAGATTTTACGTCTTTGCTACTGATCTCGGTTACTGCCTTGGCTGGAGATCCATCTGTGATTTTCCATAGTATTCCCGGATAAAAATAATAAAAGTCGGCGGATAAAATCCCAAACCCGTGGCAGTCTGGCTGCGCCTGCTTGAACTCCGGCAGCCTCCTCGCAGCGCTGCAGGCGAGCTGGTCCGGAGGGACCTTCACAGGCTGAGCTCGGCGCCCGCTGGCAAACCCAGGGCTAGAAAGAGAAAACACACCGTCATGAATTTTCTTTTCCGAGGGCACTCTTTGGAGTCCTAGGGAAGAAATCTTTTTATTCCTTCTGCAACTGGAGAACGCGCTGTTGTCTTCTGCACCGATTAATATTGCTTGGGAGTGGAGATGAGACGCTCGGCAGAGCCCGACGCTCTCAATCAATTAAATCAATGCAGGCGTGAAGCTCCACCGATTTTCCCTATCCAAGGGTTTGGCCTAAAAGGCAGCGTGCACAGCGGTACGGAGGACACACGGAATCACAGATAATGTGGCTGCCGGTCAGGTTGAGAAAAACAGGATAGCCATGCTCCGGGTCCACACTTCCCTGCGCTGGGCACCGCGGGATGCAGCCTGGGACCGGGTCGGCGAGGGGCTGCACCCCGTGATGCTCACATGCTCGTTCTCACGACAGTTTAATTATTCTTATTCTTACGTGAATGGCTGTATTTTTATTTAAACGTCGGCTTTAAGATCGCACAGCTCGTGTCCTTCTTTTCAGAGCTACTTTCGGCTAGTCCGGGGAAACGGCTGCGGTCTCTCCTTCGGGGGGGCTGCCCTGGCTGAGCTCCTGGAGCAGCTGTGTGTCCCAGGGAGATCTTTACCTGTCCCACCACGAAACGTCCAACACCCAAGGTCACTCACATCCTTCCCCTGGGTGTCCGGCAACCTGAAAAAACCAAAAGAGAGCACCAGAAAGCACTCCCAAACCTTGGGTATTCTTTGCTGAGATGTTTATCGTGTAGGGGTTACCTCTGAGTCAGCAGAGAAGTAGGCAGATATTTAAGAAGATTCCCGCGCTGTGACTGTCAAAACAAAGGTATTTCTACTCTTTCAGCACTTTCATTAGGAAAAAAAAGGTGTAAAAAAAAAAAAAAAAAAAAAAAAGGCAGAATGTCCTCCCTGCGTATCACCCTTACGTGGGCAGCGTGGAGTGCAGGAGGGTGCTGTGTCCTAGTATAAAACTGCATTTGCATCAGCCCTCATCTCCTGTCTGTGATGTACAACAAATCCGTCCATCCAGCAGACAGCCTTTGGGCTTGTGTAATGCTAAAAATGTCTATTTTTTGCCTGCAGAACTAATGCATTAACTCAGAGAAGGGGCACCAGAACGAAAGCCTGGAGCCGCTGCCCGCCCTGGAGCTGAAACGCCACTTGAGTAACAGTGTAAAAGAAAGAAAAAACTCTCCAAAATGGCTGCAGAGAGTAGGTCTCTGCAGTCCCTTCTTAAACACTGAAGACATTTTCATTTAAAAACATCTACTTAAAGGCAGGTTTAATCTCAAAACAGAATTTTCCAGTTTAAAAAAAAAAAAAAAAGACCACCGCGCCTCCGAAAACGGCTCAAGTTAGTTCGCCTTCAATTTTTTCCCAATTAAATTAATTTAAAATGAGTGAAAAATGTTTCATGCCCTAAGATCCTGAAACCTCCGGTGTCAGCTTGAAACTGGCACTTCTGCTCTCAGCCTCAGCCCTCGCTGCAGGCACCTCTGCTTTGAAGCCTTTGAAGTGTTCGTGGCGCAGGCGGAGGAATGCGCAGGGAAAGGTGTAGGAGAGTTCTTGACTCGCAGAACAAAACTGCAGGAAAAACCACTCCCTGCCTTGCTGAGAGCACCCATAAGCTGCTTTTTTGCCCCAGCCCGGGTCACTTCAGCATCGTCCTGAAGATCCAGTTGAAACTACCTGCTGACCTTCAGAGGGACTGAGACCGTTCGTTTCGTCGTGCCTGTAGGACTGGCTCGCTCTCCCCTCTCTCAGCACCAGAATTCACTTTTTTAAAGCTTAGAGGAACTAAGGCCGCCAAGAAGGCAGGAGAACACCCGGAGCAAAGCGGCTGCGGACGCCTGCCCCGGCCGTGGGCTGCGAAGGGGCTGACGTAACTGCCCTGCGTTTATTTGGGGGATGTGACGCAAGAGCACTGCAATAAATCTGATTAATGGTTGGATTTTGGAGCTAATTATTTGACTCGCGACGTAACGACCTTGATTCTGGAAGCGAGGTGTGGGGTTTGAGGGGCAGCATCTCTCCCTGCGTACGAAATGGTCTGGCGGGAAGGCTCCACCTCAGCAAGCGGTGGGACGAATTCAGTGGCTGATTTGTCTAAATTGTTACATTTCCTTACTTTTTTGTGGCAGGGACAGATTCAACATTGATGCCACAATTTCAGAATGAGCCGCATTTATTCACCATGCACTGCAATTATTCCAGCCTGTAACTGATAAGGTTTAACCAGTAATAAAAGCTTCAGACCTTAAAGCAGCCAGTTCAGCCTATGCGATTTGAGCAGCATTTCTGAGTAGGTTGGTGAACAACTGCTCCCACGGACTGGTTTTTAAATAGAAGAAAAGTACGAAAGATTTCTTACGACGTCTGAAATGGAAAAACAATTACGTTCTGTGACTCTACAAAAATATTTCTGAGGACATGTAATATGTTTTGCCAGGGTAATGTCCCTGTTCTAGGAGCGGTTCTTTCTGCTCAGCACTCGTTCCTTTTTTTAATGTAAGCCACACAGAGAAATACTGGAAAATGGATAGGGAAAACAGAATTAACCCTGTGTTTTTCACACAATTGCCCTTTGTGGTACTTTATTTTTATTTTTTCTAGCTTTTATGAAGCCATCATTAATCTAGTCAGCCAAGGTCAGGAGAGACTTTTTTTTCTTCTTTGTAGATGCTGACGCTTATAAAGTTTCAATCTACTCTTCCATAACCAAACGTTTAGTACCTACCGGTTGGGTTAATTAGAGCGCATTCTTTACAGCTCTGATAATAATCACTGCAACACCATCACAGCAGTGGCTGTAGACTAATTTTTTTTGTTTGTTATTTCTTTTTGACAATAAGCATTTACGTAGTCACACTGTTTAAACCACTGAGTCTTTTGGCTTCAGCCAAGGGTTCATCTGATCATACCTGGAAACACCAAGCTGCAGAAGGTAAAAGAGCATCACCCGCACTCATGATGATTCCCAAACTAAATGCAGCACAGCACCTAAACCACCTCTAAAATAGGGGACCTTTTCTTTTTTTAAGAGAAGGAGAGAATATTCAAGGGGGAGGAGGGGGGGGGTAGTTAAGAAGAAAGAGAGAAGACTGCTGAACGTCCAGCATTGATTTAGAAATAGGCTTTGCCAAGCAGGGTGAAAAGGAGCCTTCCCCAATCTATTTGGTGTATGATTATTAGTATTGATAACAGGGCATTGGCTCTCAAGAGAAAGAGTGGGGAATGAATTAGGAAAAAAATACGTTTCTGTAAATAAAGTTTTTCCAATTCAGATGTTTTTTAGGAAGCAGGGAAAAAAATTCTGCTTCTCAAATGCCAAGTACTTGAAAGACTAAAAATAGATCACCGGAATAAATAAATTAACCCAGAAGACAGGACTGATGCTCTGCAGGCATCAGGGATTAAATAAATTCACTAAATTCAAAGTGGTATTCCAGATAAGAGCTCTTTGTGCTGCAGCATGTACAGCTTATTGATTATAGGATTGAGGTGCTCTGCACTCTTGTAAAATGTACTTTGGCTGATATGACTTAATCCTGCCGTAATGTACAGCCCAGTGCACAAAGCACAGAGCTAGCTTATATTTTCTTATTTATTTTAATTTTGTTTGTGTCTTAATTTGCCGCACCGCATCTGTGCCCTCTCCCAGGCAGCGTTTGCTCGGGATGAGTGACAAGAGGCACTCCAGAAGGTGCTGACTCAGCAAGACGAGGGCTGGGCTGCCCAATGGAAGCCTGCAGGACAGGGGCCATGGGAATCTTCCTTGGTTATCTTCCATAGGGATGTAAAGCCTGAGCACTTCACTTTTCCATTGGGTTGCATGGGCTGGCTGCAAGGACGAGTGGTCCCCGAGCACTGGTGATGCCTGGTTGATGTAGGAAGCAGCTCAGATGGAAATACTTATCCTGCAGACTTCTACATTTTGTTATATTATCCCACCAAGGCAGTAGAAGTGTGTCTAACCAAGGTGAAAACACTACCACTCCAGAGAAGATGGATTTTTCTGGACAAAAAATGGCAAGTTTTGTAATTCCTGCTGGGTCAAAGCAAGCAATCCCAGAGGGGCTGTTACATACCTAGCCAGAATGAATTTTGGTTAAGTTCCAATTAACCTGTTTTCCATAGCGAAGGGTGCTTTGGCCCTCCTGGTCAGATGTTGGACCGCCAAGGTCACTTCACGCTAATACAGAAGGACATTTCTTTCTTCCTTTGGAAGCTCTCCTGCCTCTGGTGCTCAGCCCAGCCGTCCTCTCCAGGTTACTCTGAAGAGCCAGCAGACCTCTCCAAACACGGAACTTTACCATATAATTTACCAAGAAAAAGAAAAACCTGCAGAACTCCTGGGGGTATGAGAAAGCAGCTGGGCACGGCAGCGATGGTCTCACGGCGTGCTGGTCTCCTGATCCATCTCTGCTTGGGGTTGCTGCCCATCATCCGGCACCTTCCCAGCCTTGGGGCATCCTTGGGTGCTAGTTTTCTGAATCACCGGTAAAAAAGTTGATCCGACCAAGGGGAAGAACTTTTATCATTAATCGTTGTCTCCCTGGTATGAAGGAACAGCTGAACAAAAGAGCGGCAGGGGCTTGGCTTTTGGGTAACCTCCTCAAATCCCCACAAATCTCCCACAGGTTCGGTGAGTCTCCCAATATCTTACTTCACCAAAATTAAGCTTCTTAATCTCAAGACATATAGCCTCTACTATGTAACACTGCCTCCTGAGCATGATCCGCAGGGCCTGTGTTTTAACACCCAAGATTCATTAATATTTCCTGCAGAGTGTTCAGCAAGTAGCAAATAAAGCAGGAAGTGTCCCAGATGTTGGAAAGAAAAAATGGAATTATTCATTGCTTACTAACGTCAAATGCTAATGTGAGAAAAGCATCCTTGAAGAAATCCTTGACTAAAATTCATCAGAGTGATGTGAAATCACTGTTTTAATTATGCATTTTTGAATGTATTTATTAGTCCTGGTTCTGATCTGACTTACAGATGTTTAACAGTTATAAGGGTCTACTGCAATCTTTGGAATTACTCATGATTTATAATAACAAAACTTGGATCAGAATTAGGTCCTTGTCACTACTCTATAATATCCTTTCATCAAACTTCTTCACATTCAACAGATGAAAGAGAGCATGGTTTCTGCAATTTCAAACCCTACCACTGAGTCCATTAGCTTGTTTTTTTTAAATTTCTCCTCCAGAAATGATGATTCTCACACAAAATGTTGTCTCCTTGAGTTATATTTGCCACAAGAAACTTGAGAGCAAAGGAATTAGACTCTTTAGTCCACCCAAAATGATGTGTTTGGTTACCACTTGTGCTGGCTACAAACATTGCATTTTAATAGAGGAGCTAATTACTTTAGTTATCCTCATCTATAATCTTATTCTCTGTGTCCTTATTGTTGTGCCTATCAGAGTCTGCTCAATACCAGATGACTATTGGAGAGAGTATGCTCAATACCAGAGACATTTTAAAAAAAAAAAAAAAACAACTCCCTTCAAGAATGATTCAAAGTCATGTGTTTTTCAGAAGAGTGATGGAGTTTTAAACTATTGCTTGTTCTAGAGCTGATCCAGAATGAGCGAGTCTCCAGGGACGGTTTACTCCCTAGGGCATGAATGCATGATTAAGCTAAATGTATTCCATAAACGCCTTGATGACATTAAACTAAATTTTTTAAAGAACAGATGGAGAAAGTTAATAAATATTTCATTCTATAATATAAAACTCACTTCTATATTCACAACTTCAGGGATCCTCAGCTTCACAGATATCAATAAGTCTGATGGATTTCTTGCTGCATTCTCATTCTTCTGCCCTGGTGTCTCTTATGGGATCATCATTTCTGCATGCTTGGATTGTTTTATGGGATCAGTGAAAGGCAAGTGACTGTAAATCTTGACCTATTCTGCTCCTGGATTATATACTTTTATTCTTTGTGACCATAAGTGTTCATCTCTACACTGAATAGATAATTAAATGACAAAAATTATTCAAAGGGAATTTATAGTGAGAAATTATCACTTGAAGAACTGATGAGGTACAGGCATAACCCAAGGAGATATTGTGGGGAAAAAAAACAAAACAAAACAACAGTTCAGAATGGCCAAATAAAATACTGAAATATCTGTGTATTTGTAAATGTCATGAAACATCTACTCACTGGGAAAAACCATGATTTTTTACCTCTATATACCAATTCTATTCAAAAAAAATTTCTATTAAGGGAAAAGAGTGTTAATTTTGCTTAAGAACTGTAGACCAAGCCTGTTAGTCGTATGAAAGAACTAATCTTTACATGTGGGAATTACAATTTCTCACTCTATGTATGCCATGAATCTTGTAAAAGAATAATTAGAACTTGCTCCAAAAGGAAAGAAATGCCAGACTTGAATAATATTTTAGGAAGAGCATTAACAAACATTTTTATACTGCCAACAATCTTCACTGCTTTCTAGAAGAGATTTACATTACATTATTAATTAACCATACTGAGTCAATAGTATGACATAAAGCTTGGAAGATATAAGTTTAGCACAAACTATGACATTCATGAGAAAAATGTGCATTTTTAGGAAGTTTGATTGAAAATCTATGCAAATGACTTCAGCAAGCAAGGGCCCAACAAACTACTTCAAAGCATCAATATCCAGCCCCAAAAACATGACAAGATGAAATCATCGTTTCTCAAGTGTCTTTACAAACCTCCGCATATACGGTATAAATTACTTCATCTCCTGTACCTCGATAGTTTGGTATAAAATTAACATGCATTACTCTTAGTGGGACCACTGTAATCTGTCAGACAACATACACCTGAGCAATTGCAAGAATTAAAAGTATCTAAACAGTATATAATTTGTCTTTCTGTGTGCTATGTCTGTAGAATACAACAGGGTGCCATGGTCTACCATAACAAACAAATTAAAAAATAATAGCACTACTGTTCCCCTCCCCATCCCCCCAACTCTGGCCATCTTTCAGTTTTTGGCTCGAGAATCCCCACAACACTGCGTCCGGGGAAAATATTAAACGCAGAGTAGTGTGGTGCTGTAAAGAAATACGAATTAACTCAGAATTAATTTCAGCCACAGAAATTGGTTTATTCACTTATTGAAAGTTAGGTTAGGTCCAGGTACATTTGCATCTTCAGAATCAGGGCTTTTAAGGAAAAAAAATTTCTCATGTTTCCCGACATCCCATTAAAGTGGTTGTCCTTTGATGTCAATTAGAGCAAGCTAAAAAAAAAAAAAAAAAAATCATCCTTAATTGCTTTTCAGAAACCGACATTATAGCGTACACCATCGCAGCCAGATTCGATTACCTTTTACAAGAAACAAGGATGCTGGGAACGCCATAAAACTCCAGCTCTGCTGAATATGGATGCGGGGCTCTGCTGACAGCCGGGGGAGCTGCTTTTCACAGCGAAGGCTCTTCCTTGGGCTGCAGAGAAAACTGATGCAAAACCCATGGACACGTCTAAATTTCTCCAAAGCGTGGAAATGCTGAAGCTGGATGCTCAGCTGGGTTTGGACTGGCAGCAGTTGGACGCTCAGAGTAAGAGTGAATGTGATCATGCACCTATGCTGACAATTATAGCTACAAAAACGACCTAGTCCTCAAAACTGATGTATGTTTCATTACAAGGAGCATCACCAATTTTCTCAAAGACCTTCTCCAAATTTGTCTTACTCCAGGGACTTCGTGATGTCTCTGCCGATCAGGTAGAAGAGGAGTCCGGACAGTAAAACCGGGGGCACCCCCGCTGCGGCGAACATGAAGGACCACCCGTAATACGCGTGCACGGGTACGTCGTCCAGGCACTTCTCGCTTCTCTCCAGAAGGATGTACTTCTGAAAATCAGCGGCAAACTCCTTCCACACCACGAAGAGAAATATGAGCAGGAGAAATAAGCCTCCTGGAAAGAAAGACAAAGATGAGTTATTCTCCGCACACGAAACACGTCCCGTCGGATTTCCAAGAAAAGATGGCAACAGGTTTCCACTTCTCCTTGTAGGTCCTTTGCATCAAAGCTTAGTGTTGCGGAATTATTATTCGTGATATTGCAGGTTCCCCTGAAAGCCAAGCCCACTCACCGTGGGAGAGACCCCCACCACCGCGACCAGCTCCTGCCCAGCCGCGCTGGTGACCACCGCCACTGCTCAGTGCTCTCTTACTGGATATGGCCGTGGAGAAACCATCACGACCACAGCTGATGTTCACAGCAGGGATCGGCCTGAGGCTAGCTCTGCATTGCTGTCTGAAAGGTGGGTTGGTTTGCCTTTTTTATTTTAAATTCGTCTGAGATGAGCGAGGAGGAACGACTAAGACTTACTTTTTACTTTTTTTTCTATCAGCTACCCTTCCAAGTAGTCTCAGACCCAATTTCCACCAGAAATACAAAGATACAGGGATCAGTCCTGCTGATGGTAAGCGTTATCCAGCATCAAGATCTGCCCAAGCAGAGCCACGCAGAGGCCGAGAGGCTGCTGCACCTCGTGGCAGTTCCCCTTCGCGCCTTGTGTTACCCTTCCTTAAACTGAGCTTTGCAACCAAGTATTAAAACACATGGCGAGGATTGTAGATGATCCTATTTTGCAGAGAAATAACACATAATAGAGTGGAAAAGGCACGTCGCCGTGAGATGGTAATCTCAGCTGGGCTACTAAATGCCAGAATAATAAAAAGACTAGTAAACAGCTTATACCGCGAGGCTAGAAAGTCTTTTTATCGGCAAACGAGGCCCCCCCTTTGCCCTCCCCCGGAGCCAGACGGGAGCAGGGCTGAGGCCGCACTCAAGCCTGAGCCGCGAGTGCGAGGTCGGAATCTCGCTTAGCGAGGGTCCGCTCTCCTCGGAGCCTCCCGAGCCTTGCAGGACGCCTGGGAGCCGAACGGCAGGTCTCCCGTGGGATTTTCCAGTCGTACCCATGGAAGGTCAGCGCTTGCGGGAAGAGCTCGGTCACAGCTGAAGAGCACGTGGCGGGTTTGGGGGGTTCGGTGCCGTAATAGGAACCTCCTTTCCCCATAATTCACTAAGCGGTGGTGGTCAGAGGCTGCAGGTCTGGCTCCCCCTCCCCCTTCTGAAGCAGATGACAAAAAACTAGCGTGGCCCCAGTATTATTTACTGCGTCACATTAAAGGATATATACAGTGCATTTTCAGGTCAACGTGTATTAAAACTAAATCGCGGCGGTGTGAAGGCAGATCCGAAAGGACTTCAGTAATAGCTGATCTTGCTACTTCACAGCTAGAAGCTTGCTGGTTTTAAATGGTGCTGTATAACGTATAGATGTATGCACATACATATATGAAAGAGATACATCAGAGATTATAATATTTTTGTAGTAGAAGTGAAGAGTTCAATATTAATTTAGTTGACAAGTTACCACACAGTTCTGTGGATGTGTTGTGCCTTCTGCTGGCTTTAATTTCTCCCCTTGCAATTTTTAAATCAAAGGTAGTTTGTACTATATTTAATTATTCTTCCTGGCAGCTTATACACTACAAAATCCGACTCCCGTGGAAGCGGGTAAAGCCTGACATTGATATATCTGCTTAGCAATGGTGGTTACTGAAACCTCGGTCAGAGAAAACACGTCAGTGTTTAACTGTGTTTTCTGCTCATCCTGGATATAAGCACATCTGCTGCTACAAACCTCCGCCTCACATCTTGTAGCCAAAAATGAGACTTACGTGAAGGTATAGAGGGTTCCAAGTCTTCACTGTGTGTTATATAGAAGTTGAAGCTACCCATCCTAAGCTGTCATGTTTATTAAACTGCCTCCTATACCCTAAGACTGCAACCTGAATCTTTCTTAATAACCAAAAATTGGTGTACCCATATGAATAGACTTTACATCACCACATACTGTTATTTCAAACTGTTCTCCCTTACATAGAAAAGTTCTTATGTTTGCTGGAGAGGCAGGCTAGGAGTTAAATAGCAGCTGTTGTAACATTTGCATGTTCATTCAGATTTTGATACCACTTGAAATTAAGTGCACAAATAAATATTTTACACTTAATATGATAGTTGTATGCTTAAAATACCAATTATTCTACTATAAGAAAACGATTGCATGTTTAAATAGTCACGTGTCCTTTACAAAATACAATGTATTGATAAGAAGGCAATTAAGTCTTTATTACTGATGTAATTTAAAATTAAATTAATTAGATAGCAACTGAACCTTGAAAAGTGCTCTTTTAAAGATCAATTTCTATCTCATTAACTTATAATACCTACCGTAAGAGACGCAAATAAAAAATGTAGCCCCGGCGGGACAGAGGACCCAGCTACGTTAGTGTACTTCTGAATTCTCCTACTTTTCTTTAAATAACCAGGGGGGTTGCAGTGAATCGTCCCAGGACAATTTAGATGGCCTAGGCCTCATTTAGTGAAGAAATCAGATTAAAACCTACCAGTTCTTACCGAGGAGGGTGCGGGGAAGCCCCGTGAGCGGGTGGCACCATCCCCGAGCTCGCCGGGAGCTAAAGGTGGGGAAACGGTCCTTCCCCTCGCCCCGGGAGAAGCGCCAGGTCTCGGTATGGAAGGATTTATTAAACAAGTACTGGAGGTGATGGCACGGCCACGGCATCTAAATTAAGAACATTTTCACACTCTGGGAAAATGACAAGAAAATGTAAAGTAAGCAGCCTTCTTCCCTGGAATAATTACAGCTGAGCGGCGAGGAGTCCCTGGGATTTACACCATCTCCTCAGCGAGAAAAGAAAATCAAAAGGGCAGGGGCAGCCAAAGAAGGACGGTGGAAGCGCAGAAAGGGCAGCTCACTGAAAACTGTTCAGCAAAAAAATGCTTACTTGGAACAATCACAAGTATTCCTGAAACTGCCTAAAATTTGTCACGTTTTTAGACATTAGTAGACTTTTCATAATGAGAATATCAGGATCTTTCACTCCCATATTACCAAAGTAAACGTTTTGCATTTTTGTTTTAAAATGTTATTTTATTTCGGATTTTTTGTCTTTTGAACAGCTCTCACTTTACAACCTCCTTTTTGGAGCTTTTAGTGTCGGCCACAGTGGAAAGACATCTTTGTTTCCTGCCAGCCCCAAATGGCTTTTTATGTACAGAGACAGATTTATTCCTGCCTTGAGCAGCAAAATGAAAAACTGAAAAAAAATTCGTTTTCTGCCCAAGAAATGAGCCTGGCGTTGGCACACGCGCCTGAGTCACAGGATGTGTGTTGAGTTTGGGTAAGTGTAAGTGAAGATCTCATCAAACCAGACCATCCCCACGCTCCTCTCAGCATCCCTGCGGCTTCTACCGCTGGAAAACTAGCCAAGTGATCTCCTCCTTTCTCTCCCTTTCCTCTTTGCCCCAGTTCATTAGGACGGTATGGAAAAAATGAACTGCGAAATTCCATCTCAATGCTGATGAGGTCAACGGCATCTTCTGGGGAGGGGCTAATTGCAAGAAAATTGAAGTGGGGTGTTAAATCTTTCTCCTTCGTACACTGCTAACTGCAGGACGAGCACCCTGGCGCTCCATCTCCCCTCCCAGGAGGGCTGCACCTTCCTTGCGAGTAAATTCTTTTTCTTTCTCTCCCTTTATATCCTTGTGACACCTTTACAGCTGCTGATTGTAGGGACAGGTGAGTGAACTCCATCTTTAACTCTTATTCTGTGGAAGCTACTGAACTTTTGTGTAATCTGCTAATTACGAGACTAACGAACTTTGGCCCATTCACCTTTCTCACTAGTTGCCTCTTAAGGATGTTAATAATGGGGAGAGGGAGGGGCGACCTTCAGCTGCCCTTCCATAACCATCAGCCTTTACTGCGTGCGAGGAGCCCGAGATTGCCGAAATGGAGACGCTTGATTTGGGAAGAGGAATCCGAGCGCAAAATTCAGCACTTTAACTCACAGGACTGGCAAAGCTGCCTCTTTTTTAACCCAGCCAGCTCACACTGAAGACCAGGTCGGTCCGAGCACACGCCGTGCTCCCCTCGCAGGACCACGACACGGCTCCAAAAACGCGCAGGAGAGGCTTCGTGCTGCCTTTGCCGGCTGGAAATGGCCCACGGCCATAGTGATCCTGCGGCTGCGGGACGGTGCCAGCCCACCCGCGCGTGCCATACAAGTGGGGATACTGGAGAAACAGCACCGGGACCACAGCGGCTGGAAGAAGCGTAGCCTGTACACGGTTCGTCATATATCTGTGCTTTCCAGCATAAAGCCAGCTGATAACAGGCTCCTCCTTAGGTTGCTTAACATCACCTGGGACACCCATCCTTATCGCTTGCTTTGAAAAGTCACCGTAGGCTCACGCTTTGCCTGCGCCTTCCCTCCAGAGCAGCCTCCTCACCCCTGAGCGAGCCACCAGGTAGAGCTCAGGTCATTTTTTTTTTCACTTAAGCCTACAGCTATGCGGCCGGTCCAAACGTATTAGGGCAGCACAGCAAGCTCAGAAGTTGCCCTAGGTCTGGATGAAGCCTGTGCTCGCTTCCAAGCCTGGTCTCTAAAATACCCAAAGGAAACAAAAACCGAGGAGCGCAAGCAAAGTCGTCCCAGCGATTCAGCTCCCAGAAGCTGCGGCGCAGCATTCACCCAGCCCTCGCCGTGACATTGTAGCGATAATTAATCATATTGTCATCTGACTATTGAAACAAAGGGACAATTAGTCACCAGGCAGTATCTGCCTCCCCCTTGCAAGGGCTGGAGCTGACTCTGAGATGGCCAATGTTAGAGCGAAAGCAGCAGGCTGGCTCTTCGCTCATGCGATTCGGGTGCTTTTGGGAGCAGGCTGGCAGAGAGAACTGCTCAGCTGGGGCAGGAGATGTGCAAACGCGAGCAGCAGCAAATGTCAGATGGGCTCGGGCTGGATTTCTCGAGGTGCCCACCGGAGGAAATCAAGGGGGATGGCTCCAGTCCTTTGAGAAGGCTCTTAGAAATGCCACCCACCGAGCACTACGTTTGTTACGGTAGCTGGCAGTCAGGTTTGTTGTCCTGAAAGTACAGTAAATAAAAGGCATCTTGGAGAGGAAATCCAAAGGGATCTAATCGAGCGATAACAATCTTCACCCTTAGGCGCCGACTTCCCCCCGGGGACAGAGGGGCACACGTAACTCCTCAAGATCGCGTCAGGCTGGTTATCCACAATTCGCTCGGGAGTGCATTTGCACCAATAATACCTTTAGAGCCTTTCGGTGGCAAATGTTGCATCGTTTTGCAATGATTAACCACGGCTGTGTGTGATTCAGGACCTCGGCGTAGGCTGCTACCGAAAGGGGCGGAGGGAGTTTACGGGCAGAATAAAGTTGCGTATAAAGGATGCCCTGAGCGGCCGGGGCATCTTGCAGCCGTGGTGCCCCATCTCCCCATCCGACTGCCAGACCACGTTCCCGCTCCACAGATTGCCAGCGTTTTCACACTTCCTCAAGGAGAGATCATTTCTGCAAGGGAGGTTAATTAACACTGACCCTCAGGCCATGATTAGAAGACAAGACGCGCTTTCTCCCGCGTCGTCTCTCCACATCCTGCTATCTGAAGGAGAGGGATGGCTGGGGAGTTGAAGCTGTGTTAAATCTATTGTTCCTACTGCTTAGTGCAATTATGCAGAATATTTTTAGAAGTGATAGCGAGAAAATAACCATGGAAGGATGCATCCCAAATCCATCAGGAAGCCAGTGTCAAGCAGGATCCAGAGGTCTGAGTTCAGGATACACCCCCCAAAAAAAAGGATTAGCTGAAACTCTAAGCAAACTTTGCTGAAAATGCTGAAATACTATTGCATTCTCCTAGCTATCAGTTAGGTTGAAAATATGGCAGGAAGTCTCTTCCAGCTGAACTCGTTCCTCCTAATGACAGTTAATAACAATGATTGCTGTTCAGATTGAAACTGCATTAATACAAACTTCAATTTAAATAGCAGCATCTTTGTCTAATGCCAAGAGGTTTATGTGCTGCATAATCAGCTCTTCTAAAAAGTGTCACATTCTATGCCCCAGCTTTTTAATCAAGAAGTAGTCAAATAAAGTGCAAAAACAATGAAAAAAAAAATGAATACGGTGATTCAATATTCCTTGACATCCTTTTCTGTGTAATATTTTACTTATCTGGCCAGCATCAGAAGGTGACTGATCTCAGTTTTTCCATTTGGGCTGAAAGTTGAGTGTTTTGAAGAAGAAGGGCTTTAACTGAGGTAGCCAGAGTGTCACATCCAAGAGGATTCAAATGTTCGGCACTAGTCTCACAAGAAGAGATGACTTCAACGTACACACGTCAAGTGGCCCACGCTACTCAGCAGAAGGCACTGGTACCTGATGGAGATCTGCTAGCAAGAGGTCTTGCGTTCCCAAACGAAAATCATGTGTGTAAAACCACGTGAAATTTGCCCTTAGAAATATTAAGCATCTATTACACTATATAAGAGACAGAAAAGCAGATACCCACAGGCTTGGCGCCCTCGCTTCAATAACTGAAGACCCGGAGACAAATGGAAAATTGGACAAAATGCAAAGCGAATTAGCAGAGGCAGGTAGGGCCAAACTGATTTAGTGGCTTCCAGATTTTTTTAGACAAATAGATAGATGTCATCTAGCCTCATTTTAACAAGCAGCTCAGCTGGTGTCACGTGGTTAATTATTACTACATCTGGAGGAGACAGAAATTAGGAAAGGAGCTGTAAAATGGATAGGAAGCTAAATAATGGGGGGGGAAGAATAAAAGGTAATGATAGCAGGGCACAGCGAGACTGGAAGGAGTTTAGGTGGAGTTCCTCCAAGGTCAATTTTAGGACCTTTCTTGTAAAATATTTTCATGATTGTTTTCAGCCCCCCTAAAATTGGACACTCTCAAAGCCCAAACTGGGAGCAAAGACACTGACTCGTGTTTGATTTGTGCCATGTATGAGGAAGCAGGACCTGGTGCAGGATCCATAATTAAGCAGTGGGTTTTTAGAGAAAGGCCTGACTTCATAATCAAGTCCTTCACTTGGCATGGCTCAGCTGAGCTCCAGCCTTTAGCTTCTTGAGCCGCAAAAAAGCTTTTTTCTGAGCTCGAGTCACTGTTATAAATCAAGTATTTCTACTAGTTAAGCCAGTTATTCCTTCTCAAAGGCAGAAAAGGAAAAAGCCCAAGCGATAATTCAGTGGAATCCTTTGTAATGGCAGTAGGAATAATGAATAAATGCCTATTTTTAATTCATTTTCCTGCTGTGCCGCCGTTTTATCTTTTCAGATTTTATTAAGCCAGCCCTCCCGTTTTGAGTCGCTGGGTATGCCTTTCATTGCTCGGTGGGTTTCCAGCTCTACCAGATGTTAACAGCAGGGGCAGGAGAGGCCCAAACGCAAAGACCGACTTAGGGGAACAGAGCGTGGCCGAATGCTGCCCAGGGTTAACGCGGCTACGGACTTTACTAAAATAAAAGGCTCCGCTCCTCCGGGTTGCACAGAAAAGCAGAACAACAACAAAAAGTATTTTTCCCAGACTCCAGCCTCTCTAGGACTAAGGACTATCCTGCTAAAGCTTGACCGAGCGTAGAGGTTTCGCTCCAGTGGGGGAAGAGGGAAACCATTTACCCCAATTCCGCGCAGCTCCCACCAGAGCCCCCACCTCCCCCCCCAGCAGCATTCCTGCCCCGGCCGTATCCCGTTACCGCCGCTTACCCGAGGCGAGGAGGAATCCGCCTCCCAGTTTGTAGGACCGGGGGCTGACGAAGGGCACGCCGCACACCAGCAGCAGCCCTCCCACCAGTCCGGCGGCGACGGCCAGCGTGATGAACGCCGTCCAGAATCCTCTGTACACTGCGGGGCCAAAAAGAGTAAAGTCAGTGGAAAGGAGAGGAAAAGGGGGTTTTTCTTCAGTCCAGGCTTAACTCCCGCTTCGGCGGCAGGGGAAGGAATAGCCGGTAACGCTGCTGGCGTCGGGCAGAGCTGGAGCTCCTGCTTTGCCGACTCCCTGCCGCGGCGTGGAACCGGCGCGAGTTCAGGTTGAATGTCACTGCCTACATCATGGGATTGGAACGAGGTCAAGGGCTTGCAAGGGTTGGCCAGGGAAGCGAGCCACAGACCGGGGGGGGGAGTAAAGGACACGGTGCTTAGCCGTGCCTGTGGGGGATGGAAGGGTTTGGCAAGAAAGGAAAGAAAACTGCAACATTTGGAGAGATCTTTGTTCCGGTTTAATTAACGCTTACGGAAGGTGCCAGGTGCCTGGTTTAAAATAAAGACGGGTTTTGTTAGCAGGGCTGCGGGGAAAACGGGGGCTCATGGTTTCCCCCATTCATGGCCTTGCTTGACTCCAAGTAAGAGAACAGCTGCCTCCTCATCCTCTGAATTTGGGGAGGGGGGTTGCTGTGACTTCATGCAACCACGCCAGCCAGAGCCGAGCGAGTTTGCATCCATCGCATCCCAGGGGATGGGACGTAGCCCGCTAATTTCAGTCTCCCAGTAGCCTAGTCTCCTCCAGTCACGGCCATAAGCCTGGGCCAAAGGTGCTGGTCTTCAGGCAGAGACCCTCTGAGCCCTGCTCCCCGTTGCCCTGATTTATCTGATCCCCTCGGGCCGCTGCATCTCAGTCCGCCTGTTGTTTTTCTGAAGCACTAGTTAGAGAGATTTAAGCCGAGCACGAGCCAGTGGGTAACGCTGAAATGATTCACACTTGAAAGAAAAATGATACAGAAAAGATGCGTTTTACTCATTTGAAACCATTTTGTCAGGAGAGCCACTTAGGGAGAGATAAGTATCTTGAACTCTCCAAAACCACAGAATTCATTTTCATGTTTAACCTCCCGTCACCCATTTCTCTCAGGGAGCCTAAGAGGATGCAGATAAGGCAGAATTATCTCTGGAGCAGGTAATAGCTGGAGGACCCCTCTTCTTGGACAGCCTCCTGTTTTGTCATCATTTGCATATGAAGATGGACTGGTTTGAAATAAAACGAGTGCTCGCGACAGAAGCATCTGCTCTCTGCCGACGTCCCAATGCTTTGCAGCGGGGTTGGCGTGGCAGAGGAGCCCGATGCTCCCACTGCCCCAAATGTGGGTGCTGAGGCTTCTTCATCTCCCCGGGGATCACGGCGGGGTGGGTGCCGGCAGCCCACCCCGGGGTGCAGCCCCTGCGCTGAGCCCCTCCCCGGCACCCTTCCCGGGATCCATCCCCACCTTCCCGGGATCTATCCCCACCTTCCCGGGATCCATCCCAACGGGCATTTGAGAGGCAGCTGAAGAGGGTTTCATAGCAAGGGCTGACAGGCAGGGGCAGATGCCTCCGGCGCCCTTTATTTAGTACGGAAAAAATAGCGCGTTTATCAGCAAGATCATTCAGAAACTAGACGTCACGCCTGCCTCTCCTAAGCAGAAAAAAAATCCCAGCGCTTAACCCGTGTGCTTGCTGCACACAGCCTGCAACGGGCTCCTCCTTCTACCCTTGACAGGTCCCTCGTATCCATTTTACACTACGGCGTGTTCCCCGAGGCAGGAATCCTGCACAGCAGAGCAAAAGAAACTAGCTGCTCTCCCTCACATGCTCCTACCGACAATTTTTTTTTTTTTTAATTAATTTCTCATAAAAAAATAAAAATAAAAAAGGTACTGCTAAAGGCTAAGGAAAAGGTCAAGATGTTTGTTTGTGCAGTATGCCTGCCCCAGATCCCCGGAGGCAAGGCAGAGTGATGCACACTATTTAAAGAAATCAATTCATTTCAAAAAAGATCATTGAATTAATTCTAGCTGCTGCCACCAATTTAGCAAATTAAAATTCCTAACAGCAGCTGATTCATTAAAGAACTCTGAAAATACAGAGAAACATAAATAAAAAAGGAACCAGTTGAAAGGAGAGCTCTCCAACTGTGTCGTATTCGGTGTATTAAAAATAAGCCAGTCACTTAGGTGGATCTTCTAACAATTTGGTCTTTAACTGATTTTTCCAGTGCTTATTTATTTTGTCTTGCAACAAATCAACACCAGAGCTCTCCCAGGAAGCCAGACTCTGGGAACGAGTCAGCACTGAGCTGCCACAAGCCTGCAGCCCAGGAGAAATTATTTTTACTTGCTTGCCCGCGGGGTCTGGATTTGGCCATGGGGCTGAAGCCTTTTGCCTCCAACTCCTCCCAGCGAGCGAGGAGGTGGGAGAGAGCGGGTTTAGCATCCTCCCGTGCTCACGGGAGTGGGTGCTGAGCACCCAGCGGGAGGGTGCACAGCTCACGGCCAGGCACGGCCGGCTCTGGAGGAGAGAAGACGTGGGAGAACATCTCCGTGTGCTCACGGCTCGGGGCAGCCAGCTAAGGCCATTTTGTAAAGGAGCTTTCCGAAAGTCTTGGTCGCGCTCGGCCACGCGCCTTTGCAACGGGAGAACGGCAGCGCTGACGCACATCGTAAATCTCTGCCCCGTCGCTGGGGAAAGGAGCTGCTGGGGCGGGAGGAAAGAAACTCACCTGCGGTGGTGTCGTAGGAAGGGTGGGGGAAAGGTCCAAGAGCGATGGGCATGGGAAAGAGGTAGCCGTGCATGCAGAACTTGGGGTGGGCTTGGCTGGCTGGAAGAGAACAACAAAAGAATCCCTGTTTGCTTTTATTTTCTGCGAAATCACAGTTGCGGTATTCAGACGGCAATGTATTATTCCGCAAAACCTACAAAACCCCCCGCTGAAATCAGAAGGCTGGGAGTGAAGAAGGAGAGTAAATCCCGGTTAGAAAGAAAAAAGCCAAAGAAAAAGAAGAGTGATGACAGAGAGGAGATATAACGGGATCCGAGACTGCTACCCGTACATCTTCTCATCTCCATAACCTGAGTCTGAGGTGACCATAAATCAGGAAAGATGGAGCAACTGAGATCGGTGTAAATATCCCCATTGCTGTTTTCCTCCAGAAAACGTGTCAGACTGCCCGGAAGGGGCAAAGGTATTTGGGTACCAGACAAGCTACCTTACAAGACCTCCAGTTTGTGAGAAGGGAAAGCACAATTAAAATGGAAGTGCCCCATCAATATTAATACCGCTGAGGCTTATCATGATTAACGGTAATAGAATGAATGTTAAATGAATTAATTAATGGTTGGCCACTTATTTAAATATGTTCCCCAGCTCAAAGGACCACTTTATAATAGGTGGACATTAGTTCATGCTAAATTGACTATGGAATACCTATTGAATTAATTATTACATCCATGAGAGCAGCAAATTAATTTGCCATGATCAATCCTATTATAATAAATACCTGAAGAAGTAATACAAATTTGCCAGTTATCAGAAAGAATTATTTTACTTCAGGTAACATTGTATTATATCATGTATTTCCATATAATGTAATTAGATAGCAAACTCCCTCTTTCAAGCCTGTCCTTTTTTATCAAAAAATTTCTGTGTGAAAAATCTCACATTGTTCAGTTGAATGGTGGCAGTAACCATTCCTGCAAGATTTTACAGGAAACACAGGTCAGGTACTGGAGGACAGCAAAGTCATCTGAAATTTTAATCACTGCGGAGCAAATTTATGGTGGGAACCTGCACTATTTGCAGCTAAATGCCCTACGAGGCCATCACGCCTCTCCACAGGCACAGAAGCATCCTTGAGCAGACCGAAGCACCGGCGAGCACGGGGTCAAGGCTTCTGCAGTGTTTAAAAACTTTGCAGAACTTATTTAATTTTTTTTTTTTTTCCCCCCAATACTTCTCTAGGGCCATGGCATCCCAGGGGAAGGCTGTCCTCTAATTACCCACTGTGCACCAACGCGGGCGAGCTGGTTGCTGGCTCGGCCACCGGCAGGGCTGGTGCCAGGCGTCTCGTGGGGTGGTCTCACTCCTTTGCTCTTTCTGGTGGGAGCACCTGGTTCACTGGGCCAAGACCCCACGCTTCACTGCACGGGGGCCACCAGTCAGCACCAACTGGTGTCTCAGAACAGGTTTCACCTTCTCCTTCAGTTTTTTGCTGAAGAGTGAATGTGCTTTCAGAAAAAAAAATGATTTTGCATCCGTCTCTGTTTATTCACACGTGTCATTTCAATGACCTTAAAAAGCAAAGCAGGCAAGATCTTAAAATAAAAAGCCTTGTGTGCTTGAGAGCATAAACGCACGTGGTTATGGCTCTCCAGGGTCCACCACTGCCCACCGCTAGAGGTCCTGAGCACCCAGTGAGACCACACGCATGCATGTCCAGCCTTCACCATCCTGAAATCAGCGGGAGGTTGGGAATGCTCAGCACCCTGATGGCTTAAAACACTGACAGAAGGGTGATGCTAATGGCCAGGAAAGGCATGGGCTCAAATTTAGCAGAACTTAGCTGACCACAATATCAAGAGGTATGGGGAGGAGACTTGTCCTTGCTGGTGGAAGCCACCACTCCGTAAGATTTTGTAGGTGATAAACGGCATCAAGTGGTTCCTACATTTCTGTGAACAACCCTCTGAGAGCAAAATCCAAGTCAAAACAAAAAAGCACAGAAGCCAAATTTGCTTTTGACTGAGAGACGATGAGAATGAAAAAAAATAAATGAAATAAAGACGAGTGTCTCCTCATCCCTGGGAGCCCTTCTTGTGCTTGTTTGCAATTCAATCGTGAGCGAGTGCTGTGGATATGGTGCGGTGGCATCGTACTCACTGTACCAGAAGGTCCAGATGGTCTCTCGGTGGCCCTCGCCAAAGAACCAGCACCTCCAGAAGAAGCCCTCATGATGGAAAGTAAGGATCTCCTTCCTGACCTCTGTCGGCATTCCAGCCTGTGGAGGAATGAAACACCAAGCTGATACAGGGATGATCACGGTGGAAAGCCTGTATTGTTTGCTTAGACAGTTGTTGCTTTCATTTTTTGTTGGGGTTTTCGTTTGTTGTCGTTCGAGTTGGTTTTGGAGGGGTTGGGGAACACAGAGGCAGCTGCTGTCCTTGGCTTTCTGCCGTATCACAGCTACAAAATGTTCTGATAACAGATTGCCCTGCAGGCCTTCCCAGAACAGTTTCTTCTTTTTCTAACACCTTTAAACCGCTGGTTGCTAGAGCTGGATGGGTATGTCAGGGAGCAGAGCATTCTGGGTGTATTCTACTTCTTAAACAGTTTCCTTCAGTAAATGTTATTGCCGTTGTAACCAGTAAGAAGCAGGCTGATTACCAGGTCAGCAATTTTAGGTGTGACCCAATGCAACAGTTCAGATGTCTTCGCTCGTCTGCAGGACCCATGTAAGGTCTGGCTTAACCCCAGAAGACGGCCCACCACCAATGCTCCCAGTGAGCCTCTTCCAATCACCAGCCCAAAGGCTTCCTTCTTTCTCCCTCCCTCTGTTGAGCCTGGTAGAAGTTAAGCTAAACTTACGCGAGACACAAATTATTCTGCCCACACCAGTCTTCTCATAGACGATGATAGGGATGTTGACAATTTTTCCTTTTTTGTGAATCTGCTTCAGCCCCCAGACCAGACCTGTGAGCACAAGGTTTAGGTCTTTCCAGAAGGGAGGATATTGCAAAGCTGAGTCATGGACTATTTACCAAAAAACTTATTAAAACTATAGCCAAAATCAATTTTATCTTTAGCACATACAGTTTGGTAAAGGAGACATGACTCCTACAAAATTATGTTTTGTGGAGGATGAAGAAACTCCATGCAGTCCTGTGAACTAGAGAAAGGAGATGGGACTCAACGGGGAGGTGCTAAAAGATATTTCCCTTGCCTCGAAGTTTTTATGCATCAGATTATGATGGCTTTCCAGAGCTCTGACCTGATCCTCCTTTTACTTTCAGGGTAAAAAACTAACTATGACGATGGTAACAGGCGGCCCCCAAACTTCATCAGCCGGATGGCTGCTGACTTAGTGCATCTGCGGCACATTTAATCGCTGTTTGGCAGATACTCAAGACTATCCTTATCTGTAAGGGACAGGATTTGCCAGCTTAAGAAAGGGCAGAGAAGGTAAAAACACAGCCCGTTGTACACAACCGGTAACTGAAATAGAAATAATAGAAACGGTGTCTGAAATAGAAATAAAATAGCTCAGAGGAAAGCGTAAGAGCAGTTCCTATTTCTGCCTGGAGCTTTTGAAGTCGCTCTGCCTTAGCGGCAGGCACACTAACACCTGGCCAAGAGCGTATCTTAAATGTTCGAGATGCTTATTCATGTCGTGCAGTGCAATGTCTCTAGTCTCTCCACTTTAAAAGACAACAGCACAAATGAAAATCTGAAACAATTAACACTGCCATTTCCCAAGTGCACAAAAAACGAGCGGCAGTCCTCTGTCCGTGACTCTCTGCCATCTCCGGGGCTTTACCGCGCTGCTTTAAACAGTAAAGGCAGTGTCTTCTGGCAGGCAGTTTTTCTGTCATAATTTTTTCTTTTCAATAGAGAATGTCATTTGGAAACATGACTCAAGCAAACAGTGTCCTACATTTGATTACGGGATTCTGAAATGAAAGAAAATATTTCTTGCTAGCATCATGATGCTTACCCAGTGTGACTCACCACACCAGAAAAAAATCAAACCTAATTGGGTTGAACTTTAAAGTAACAAAAAGTCTGCACACAACAAGGATCTTCCTGTCATTTTGTAACTGAAACCACACATTGATCGACACAAAAACATTTTTGAAGAGAGGGTGGCTCGAGGAACTGATCTGGTTGTTAGTTCATTGAAGAGTTAGACAATAGCAAGTGCAGCTAAAATCAAACTTTCGAAAGAATCTACAAAAAAGTGATACCAGCAGTTAGCACTAAAATACCAAACCGTCCTTTGAAAATTACATTTCCTGCTAACTAAAATCCTATAAAAATCTTAATTTTCAAATATATTGACCTTGTCTTGTTAGATGGGCAGGCACTCCTGTCTACTCTGTTCTATGTCTGATGTTCGCTTTTGTTTTCTGTCCGAGCTGTAGTCGTATCACTTCAGATGTAAGTGATTGCCAAGTCCTACACATATGAACTATTTTTAAATGAAGAAACTACAGAGGGAGAAATCTTTTAATGGCAAATATCAGGAGGTATCTTTTGTCTTTAGAGGCAAATGCTGTCAACAAGCAAAGCTCTTACATTTTTGCTTTTCATTCCCTAATGTTCATACCTGCCATATTACAGAGATTCTGTCTTAATGTTTCCTAGACGCACTTTCCTTCAGTCAAAATGCTAGATACTATGGAAAAGCTGGCTTGGATTTTAAAGTTAGCTCAGGCTGACATTTTATATTAGCAAGTCACTTTCAAGGATTAAAATTTTAAATTATTTAAATTAGACGATTCTTACGAAGTAAGACGAGATTTCGGAGTTTACCTCCCCGGTCCGCAGAGTGCTATTCCCACGCTCGAAGACGCCGCAGCTCTCCATCGCTAGAAGCCAGTAATCCGTCCCGAAAGCGATGAGAAAGAGCAACACGCCGGTGCCACCGAGGATCCCGGCCGTGAGGGCGGCTACTCCGGCCTTCATGGGGCAGCAGGTAGGTAGCAGAATTGGAAATCAGAAAAGAAGAAAACCGCTGAAGTTTTTCCAGGGTCACTGGAAGAGGGAGAGGAGAGGAGTGCTATTTTTGGACACGGATAGTAATCTTCTCCCGGCTGGTGTGAGTTTCAGTGGGTGGTGGGAACAGGACTAATAAAAGCAGATGACCCGGCGTAACCAAACAGCTGTGGTGTTCAGGAACACGACAAATAGCTATTGAGACCGAGCGGGAAGATTTCCAAATAAACACACGGCTGTTCATTTCAGAAGAGCGCTGCAGAGAGCCCTCAGCCTGGGCCGGTCAGGCAGCAGGTCCTGAGTGGTTCCGACGCAGAACTGCCCAGGACACTGGAGAGTTTTTAAAACCCCGTTTGCGCATCAGATGATTAGCAGAGAGGCTGTGCGCGGCTTGAGCAGATCCCGACTCGAAGATCTGTACCACGTCACGGGGTCTGCAGTTTCCACAGCCGTTGCCGTCAGGTCCCTTTAGCCGTGCCCTCGCACGCGGGGTGTAGAAGCCGCGCTTTGGGAATACGCGTCTCCTAGAGCTCCTGCTCCCTCTGAACAAAACGCTAATGCAGCTTTCACAAAGTAACCCCAGATATCCAAGCAATAGCATTAAAACGTTGGTGATATCTTAAATATCTTGGTGCTATCGGAAGTGATGCAATCAGCCCGTGCAAACACGTTTAAATCAGGCAGGTCCACACCTAACCAGGCAAGGAGCATTAAAATCAGGTGTACGTACCAATATACCTAGAACGTCTTGCTGTGCAGCTGTAGGAAGATGTTGTCTCTCCTGCCACAGAAGAGCAGACTATATAGCATCCATACTCCTCCCACTGCCCGAGCCTGCTGTGGAAGAAGCGTCTCATGTGGATGAGGACATTCCTGCATGGAATTTCACTGCCATTTGGTTGGTAATGTTTTTGTCTTCTGCTGGAGCATCTGCTGTAGATCACTGCCAGGAACGGGATGCCAGACTAGGAAAATTATAATTTCTGTAGGGCAGTAACTATATTCTTGTAACATGCCAGGAGGCTGGGGGAGGAAATTTAAATTACAGCAAAAATTTCAAGTTCTGATTTTCTAACCTTAGCCTAAGTAAGTCGTGACCCGTTCTAAAAAGGAGGATAGATGAAGCTGTTGACTTCCTTATCCTATGGGATTTTTTGTTGCCAAATTAATTTCCAAATCAATTTAATAGTTAAAGTTAACTGTGAACATATGGGCATCTCAGAGAAACTGCACACTGGTTAGGGAAACTGGAGAGGGTTGGGTAAAATTTGGACTACCCTTCTAGCCAACTGTTGAGGCATATGGGCTGATGAATATGCTCACTCTTCTTCTATGAGCACAATAGACTTTAAATTATAATAATTTATTCTATCCTCTGCATCGTTCTTACAGGGCCAGCAGGTTGTCCCAAAGGTTAGGTTTACGTCTCGGTTGGTCGCTAAAATGGAAGAACGCCTTCTGATGTTAGTATAACGAGATGGAACTGCAACAACATACCCATCTCGCAGTCATCTGGTTACTTAGCAGGCAATGATTACTGCAATGAGATGACTTCTTCGTGTTGAACGTAAAATTATTAATTAAATACAAAGTGCAATGTATCTATCACCTAAATAATCTTCGATAAGTGTAATTTCAATCAGTTGCCATTTAACTAACACGTAATACTGGTTAAACCTGTCTGAAGTAACAAGGAAAATCGGTTGCCATCTACTCTTGTGATCCATATCTCAAAGCTGAACACGACTGACGGAGGAGCTTTGGCAATGCTTGGAGGAGCTCGGTGAAGACAAGGGTTTGCACACCATAAGTGAGGACTTTTTTTGCATATTGCATTGCAATTGCATAAAATTAAAATGCAAAGTGGGCACTTGTATATTTTAAAAAAAGGGATTAATGCACGCTTCCACATTTATGTGTGTGCTTTTTAGTCAGCTGTATCTGGCATTGCTGTATTTATGCTAATGCGCATTCACAAGTTAGCGCTGTTTGCCATTTGGAAGGTGTCCTCAGCAATTCTCAGTCCCATTGGCACAAAAACGCGCGCGTGGCTGAGGCAGAGCATTGCTGGTGCCCAGCCTTGGCTCCTCACCGGCTGTTACGTGCCCGGCCAAACATTTTCCAAACTCGTAGGCTGCGGAATAGGAATTGAGTTTGCAAGGTCAAAACGCTTCTCCATGCCATGAGCTTTCCCTTCTCCTTGGCACAGCCCCACGCACGTGCTCATCGCCATTAGGATCTGAAAAATTCCTGGACATGATGGACAATGAGACCGTGCCCGGGGCACCGGCAGCTGCAGGGATGGGGCAGCTGCTCCAGTAGCACGCGCTGGGAGCACCCAGCCTTGCTGGGGACAGATAATGCATCCGATGGGGCTGCAGCCCCCTTATGTTTCCTTCCGTTCAGCTTGATTAATTTCTTTAATTAGACATCAAACCCATTGCAACCAGCCATCCCAGAAGGTGCTGGCTCCTCACACCAGCAGGTCATGGGGGCTACCAGAGGTTCACCTAACTTCTGCACCCACCTTGCTTCTCTATGTCCCTTGTGCTTGGGGAAAAAAAAAGTAGATAAAATTAAAATTCTTATAACAGGAATGTTTTTTTCATAAGAGTAATAGTTCCTTTACTCTTCAGAAAAAACATCTTTATTAATTGTAAGATTCAGACCCATTCTGGTTTCGAAGTGTAAATTGCTTTTTTGGTTGTCTTTTGTGCAAGTGTTTTGTTCATATAGATTTTATACAATGCAACAGACAGCCTTGTTAATAGACAGGACACACGTATACTAGAAAAAAAAGAAAAGGAAAAAGGAAAGAAGAAATGGCAAGAAAGCCACCCATAAATCATTCTGGCCCCCCTCTCTTCCTCCGCAGCTAGAAAGGGCTGGGAATTTTCTGATGAACTAATCAGAAATTGTGGGGTTTAAAAAACAAATCTTTTTTGAGGAAGGGCTGGGGTGAGGGAGTACCTCTGGAAAAAATTTAAGAAGTGCATTTCTTAATTTTGAATGTTTCATTTCAACATTTTCAAAGAAAAAGTTCCATCCTGGAGGGCAAAACACCTTTTTTGAGAATGAAAGCAAGCACTAAATATGTAAATTGATGTAAAACTTTCAATAAAATATTTTTTAAATTATAATCAACTCACCCATATTTTTTCGTCTTATCATTTCCTGGGCTGCTTTATGATGTGGCCTTGGCATCTGAACTCTGTGTGGAGATGTGCCCCTGTAGAGAAGGTGTAGAGTGTTGGGGGTCAGACCGCAGACCTGGGGCTGCACTATTAACATCCAACATCCAGCACTTGATACTGGGAGGCCATAAAGAAAGCACAGTGGGGCCATAAGGATGGCCCAGTATCAGCCCAGCCTGAGCTCCACAACCCTTTGTGCGTTTGCAACATGTGGGATAGGGGGGAAAAACAGGAATAAAAGGGCTTTTATTATACAAAACCACTGTAGAATAAATCCCAAAATCAATAGTAGATTTTCAACTTCCCTAACATAGCGGGATTTCACCCTCCATCCCTCAGCCTCACCCAGGGCTCAAGGAGCCCTGATTTTACTCTTCCAGCAGAGATGGTCTTTAATTTAGAGAAGGAAAGAAATTATTTCCCGGCCAGGAAGAGCAAGCCCTGGTACCGACACTGGCCCCAGGTCCCGCAGACGCTCTGCCCGGTCCAGCACGAGGTCCGAGAGGCACCTCCAGAAGGTGATGCAGCTCTTGGTTGGCCTGAACGACTATTAGGACCACGCTTGTGTCCTCCTACAAAGCAATTCTTTGCATGTCAAACAGGCTGCCTTACAGGCGCTGGGCAGGCCAGGAGCTCCTCCGCCTCCCTCCCCAGCCTGAAGGCAGGTATTTGGGGGGTGGGGGGGAGCCACGGAGAGGAGAAATCATCCCAAACCAGTCCACAGCCTCCTCTCATCACTAGCCGGTGCCTTAGTTAATATAACACCCCTGGAGCGCTATAGCTACAGGCTTAGAACCCTCATCCTAAAAAAAAACCAAACCAACCAACAGAAAAGGAACGGCCTGCCACGCCAGACTTCCCATAGGAACCGGTAACGATGGCGGTTGTCCTCTGTAGCTTGAGTTGGGATCTCTGGAGTGCTACCCTAAAGCGAGGTAGGTGACTTAACTGACCACCACCACGACCCGTGCCGAAGTCAGACACCAATTACCGAGGAAAACGATCTTCCCTTTCCCCCCTTACCTCTTCTGGGGGCAGCGGGGAGCTGCCTTCAGCCTCCTCTTATCTAGAGAGGTCGAACGAGGGTCCCACCACAGACAGCCCTAGCACCTACCTGTTAGGAAAGGGAAGTTGTAGCCTGGGCATTCTAGTGACCTTTTTTTCCTAATTAACCCTGATGATTTTTTTTTTTTTTTTTCCCCTTAAGCTTTTAAAGTGAAAGTGTGAATCTCCAAAACATATATACTTGAGCAAAGAGCTGGGGCTAGTCAGCTCAGATTTTTCACAGACTTGGTGTTTTACCTTTTGACTGATCAAAGACTCCATCAGCACAGTCTGAGTTATCATTATTTTTCGTGTTTTGATCCATACTCACAGAAGAATTATATATTATGTAGATAGGTCAACATATTTTCACTCTCTCCTGATGAAAGCAGAGGATTTCTTGCAACTTTATAAACAGATGTGATTTCAGGGCTGCCTTCAGAGACTTCCCCAAGTCCCTTTGGCGATCTGCATACTTTCCTGCATTGGAGCTTACCCTGACAATCTCTCATGCTCAGCAAGGTGTTCCACGTAGGGTTTCCTTAGGTAGATGGGATGAATCTCTCTCTTGGGTCTTTGCCTTTATCGTTGTGTCCACAAATCTCAGAACAAGAAGAAACCAAGAAGGAGAGCAAAGCCATCCAGACCATGACAAGTGCTACCCAAGTGCTACCAACTTTGCCTTGGAAATGCCACCAACATCCCCCGACGGTTTTGCAAAGAGCAACCCCCCAGTATGAACTGCACAGGGAAGGGAGAGGGATAGATATCCATGTTGACACTTGCCCCTTTAATTCTGCATTAAAATTATAATCACCAGTTCATCTCCATCCCATGCTCCTTTTTCGCCTCTCCCGTCTACATGTCTCTTGGAAGAAGCACATAAGCCTGGATGTTGAAAGATCCTTAATGTTTCTTATAAAGTTGAATACCCCCCAGTACTTGATGTCAGGCAAAAAAAAGCTCAGATTTGCCTCACCTGCTTCTTAAGTGTTGCCAGTACTTTCCAGGATTAAGCCATTATAATCTCCTTAAGCAGTCGTGAAATAAAAGAAACACGAGTGTGATTTTCTGGTCAAACTAAAAATAAAAAGAAGTCCACGTGCTGAACACAAATGCTTTTTGGAGTTGCGAGTGCAAGGGAGATTTACAGCTTGATTTTTAAATGCGGCTGCTTGAGCTATGTGCCCAGACCTTTCTGATGCAGTTTTTGGGCTCTCACTTTGCCATTGAGCTACTGTCCATCATTAGCGACTTTTGCCTATTTTAACCTTAACTTTCAAAAGACTCCTGTAAACTTCCAGAGTAAGCACAGAGCAATAACTCTCTGAACTACTAAAGGAATCAAACTGATGCAATTTATTTCCACAGAACCATGCAATATTCAATGATACACCGAATCCATGTTTTTAACACTTTTTAAAGGACTAAAACCCTGGAAAGAATTAATTAGGCATGCTCTGAAGCCTGAGCATTTAACAGTTTTCCACTCGGTTGTAGAATTTTAAGACCACCAACACTGGATACTGGCAAAGATTATCAAAGGTATTCTGGGCTGAAATACATACTAGTCAGAGGGCTTGGCCACTAAGCAACTGGAAAATACTTCATGAAAGCTTTAGCTGTGCTATTATATTTTGTAAAGAAACTTTAAGAAAAAATCCATAGTATCTAGAAGGTTAAATTTGGGGCAGAGTGACTCATTGGGAAAGTATGTACTGCACAGAATATTGTCTTCTCTGCAGCTCAAGCAAATTGTTAATACAGCAGAGAGGTATTTATGGTCCCAGCACTGCAAAGCAAGGTTGAAAGGGATTAGTGGGCTGGGATCCGTGCAGGATCCGGCAGCGGACGTGCACAGGGATGCGGGACTGGCTGGAGCAGCCTCTGCGGCCACGAGCCACCGAGCTGAACATCTGGAGCCGAGAAACATCTGGAATTGCTAGAAGTTGGGAGACCCTGGCATCAAAAAGTCTCTCGTTGTGCTGAAGTGAGATGAAAATGTACAATTTTGAAAAAAATGCAAGCAAAATGGTTTTTAATTTTCTCCACATCAGATAAAATTTCACTTCAATTTTCTGGGAGTGTCCTGATTTTTCTAACTATTTCTGTTGCCTACTACAGTATTACAAAGAAATCTACACATGTCAAAACAGCCACTGTTTGATAAGGTCCTTGGCAGCACGTAACGATATTGCAGAGAACTCATTTTAGATGATGGGAAACTCAAACAGAAAAAAGATCATTATTTAAGTACCCAATGCCCAGAAGCGTGATGGATGCTGTACAAGACAAAGATGGTACAGACATCCACATATTTCAGACAAAAGCAAAAACAAACAAACAAAAAAACCACTAAGCAAGAATTGGCCAAGGGACGCACAAAGCTTCTATCCTTGATTAAAAAAAAAAAAAAAAAAAAAATTATTAAAAACTCCTTGGCAAGCGACTTGATTTACTTTCCTTTTTGCTCTCCAGCTACAGAATAAAAAGGACTCATCTTAGTAAATCTTTCTATAGCTACTTACTGTGCAGAACTTAAGGAGAAATTTTAAACACCGTGGACATTAAACTGCAGGTAAACAGCAGACATTTCAACTCCAGATAGCTGAGGATTCAGGTTGGGTTTTTTCCCCCCTCTCACTTGTACGCAATCGCTTACGCCAACAAACAGACCATTTTTCGCACTCACTACGATCGCTTGCCTTGCTCGGGATCTCGCGATCACGGACCGAGGGTCGCCCGGGGCAGGGCTGAGCTCAAAGCGGATCTCCCAGTCTTGCTGGGCTGGACTGGTGACACCCGGCGAGACGCCCCCGCGCGTCACCAGCTGCTGCCGACGCCGTCGCGAGCGAGTTGCAGGCGCAAGGAGGTTACAAGGCTTAGATGGTCTCGTAACACGGCGTATTTAATTGAAAGGGAAACGTAGTACATTACAACATATTCGTGTATGTTGTGTTTCGCAACGTATTCGAAGACGGGCAGTTCTCTAAGCAAAGCGTAGACAAATCCACGCCTCCCACGCAAGATGGGTTAAAGTGAGAGGCAAAGCAAAATTTTAATAAAGCAACTGATGACGACGATGGACTTACACTAAAATCAAGAAATATGTACATATATGTATATACACCCTCAGAATACACATATAAGGCTAACAGGTCCAATTTTCATTTGCAGTGAGGTGAATTTCCAGTGATGGGGCAGTGAAGAGTGGCCTTCAAGCCAAAATGGACTACATGAGCTTGTGTCAGGACTCTGCCAAGGAGGTTGCTCAAATGAAAATGAGACCTCCATGTCATTGCAAAGCAAACACGTGCAATTTTGTGCCTTTAAGTTAGAGCAAAAGCCCCGGTGTAGCAGGCAGTGGTCTCCTAACGGAGTCTCTCTGCACACAGGAGATTGGCTCTGGAAGTCCAAAAATATCATGGAGGTGAGTATGCGAATTCCTACAGTTTTGTTCATTTTTATATCTGAAAGCTCCGCTTGTTCAGATTAAATACTCCTGGATCCATCAGTGCAGAAGAAGGGGAAGAGAAAGAAAAACGTTGATGTTTGCAAATGCTAAAACTTACCCCATCAGGTTCAGCTGAGGACAAGAATTCCAAGGCTCGAACACCTGGACTTTCAAAGAAAATTACCCAAATGTGGAGATATCCGTCTTCCTCAGGTACTATCCCCGGAGTTTCCCTGCTTCTGCTCCGCAAAGGGCGTCACGCCTTTCCTGGCAGGAGCACTCCACAGCAGCAAGGTTCCGGGTCCCAATCCCTGCCATGACTTCCAAGGAGACGCACTCAAACCCCCTCGGACCCTCCAGCTCTCGTTTCACGGCAGCAGAGATCAGCTTAGAGAACCTTTGCGGGCTGGCTGCAACCAACCAGCCACAGCACAAGGCTTGCCCATCTGTTTAAGGGCTGACACCCTCGTCTGGTATCGCCACTGGGTTTGGAGCTTCCCCGTTTTATTTTCTGAGGTGAACCATTCCTTAAATAAATTTTTAAAAAAAATCAGTGAGAATGTCTTTTCCCCTTTTAACACAGCTGTAATAAGGTTTCACTAGAACTGTATCTAGGCGTGGAACAGTCCTTCTGGTAAGACACAATGCCTTATTCAACTATATGATTTAACTTGGGACTTCACGTGGCTAATGTTCATAGTCAGGACCCATCAGTTTCACGGGAGCAGAAGAGATCTTTCGCTGTTTCTGCTGTCTTTCCTGGTGGTGGCATGCTCCATCGCCCAATAAAACCCTTTTTGAGATGATAAAGTTTTTCCTAACACATAATCTACATGCTCCCTGCTGTTTAGTCTATCCCTGCCGATTAATGAGAAGATCCAATATCTCACCTTATTAAAACATCCTTTCTTGCAGTTGCAGAGAGTTTCAGCAATTTTCCTAGAGTGAACAAAATTTTTCCTAAGCACTTCTTAGAAATTCTCTCTCAGATATTACCTTGCGTTGCAGGTGCTCACCTGTGCATCTTTTCCCTTGGTTCCCATTAAAGACCAGCATTGTGCAATAAGAGCACACGTTTCGACGCGAACCGCTCAGGATATTTTGCCCTGTCCATGCTGTCCTTGTCAATATGCATCTTATATACATTATCTACATGTATAGTAGCCATCCGTGCTACAGAGTCATATTCCTGACGGGAAGCCAGCAGCATCACTCCTGCTTTCACATCTCCCAAGTCAGCTCTTTCTCCGTGTCTTTCCTCTCGCCCCAGGCCGTACCGCTGGGCTGCGGCGGTGGGATGACACACACCGACTTCGAGCGGTTCCGTTCCACTTCCCGAACCTTTTCTGCATTCCCCACTGTGGGAAGAGAAAAACACCGATTTGTATGAGAAATGTTCTCCTTTGTGGGTCAACAGGAATTAAGAAATACTGAGAGCTGCCAAGGTGGCCATTTGATCATTGGGGATGAGCTATTCCACTGCAAGGATCACTTTTCGATGATAAAACAGAAGACAAAGATGAGTGTTTCAGTGGAAGAAAAAGAAAGAAGAAAAAAAGACAATTTAAACCCTATTTTGTACTTTGAAATATGTTACTTATCTGGATCAATACCATCCTTCTTTTGCCAGTCCCTACCATCAACTCTGCGGAACAAAAATTCCTATCAGTGACTGCTTTAAAACAGCTTTTCAAGATGCAGGTGTCCTGCTGGAGCACCTATAATTTCATGTTGCCACATAAAGTGATTTTTCTGGGGGGATGTACATGCAATCACGATGGAAGGGTTACAGTCTCCTTCAGCCCTGTCACCAGGGTATGTCAGGGGCTGGTTGTGCTCACATTTTCCCTGGGGCAAAAAAAAAAAATACCATCCAGAAATACTGATTTTATCACTTTGCTCTGCTTACGCTTACGTTTTTCTTCAGGAAGAACATAGTTTAAACTTTTTACGTTCTTTTAGGTTTTTTTTAAACCATTTATAACAAACTGTGAATTAAAATAGCTACATCCCTAGCAGATGTCCATGTTGTGAACACACGAATGCCACACGATTGTGTTCCTTCCATCTACTCTTGCAAACCTGTAGTAAGATACCTTTGTGCAGAGAAAGTGCCAGCTATTCTATAGCTCTTTATTTAGCAAGCTTTCAGTTAATTATCTAAAGAAAATTACAAAGGAAGAAAACATTAGAAATAGAAGGACACAAAAAGATTGAAAGGAAACTTTCTTGCTTCTTAAATAATTTTACAGCACATATGTAATGAGGAAATACTCTGTACATTAATGTCAGACCCAGCCCCTTAACCTATCTCAGCCCATATTGCGAGGCGACATTATTTTTTCGTTATTTTCAACAAACACTGAATCTTTTCAAGCATCACTTTTACAGACCTGACTGTGCTAAAAGGTGTTGTGCCAAGTATTGTAAAAATTCAGTGCTCAGTTTCCCACTGAACATCTCATGTTGTTCAGAGGCTAAAATGACTGTGTCTAGGGTTTTGACCAGCTATACTTTGTGTGAGGCTTCATTGATATTAAATCTTTCTTTTTAAGTGTGAAAACTAAGCTTTCAGTTACCTAAAAACTGAGCATGGGCTTAGAAAAAACGAGGTCTTGAGACACTGATCCTTCTGTAACAGATATTCAAAACAGACAGTGCTGCTAACGGGCCACTCGAAATGCATTTTAATAATACCTAGCAAGCAAAATAAAAACAGAACTTAATTTTTGGAAAGCATTTGGGCGCAAACTTCGTGTTTTGAAGTATCACCCATTTTTATAAGCTTTTAGTTTACGCACTAGCATCACCACGGGCAGAACGATCCACGATTACTGCCAAACAACGTCGCGCTTGGTGGAACATGACCAACGGTACCAGTATCAAAGGCTTGCCCGGCCGGACACGGGAGGCAAAAAAACTCTGGGTAAATTCACTCCCCCCCTCGCAGCACACAGGTAATACGGAGGTCAAACGCCTGGACTGGGGCACGCTTCTCCCTGCTACGGTTCCCAGTACCTGCCCCCAGGTAGCTGCCCGGAGCACCGTCGCTGCCAGCAGCGCATCCCAGCGCACGCCGGAGCGACGTCCCTGCCTGCAGCCGCTGCCCCCCGCGAGGTAGGGAGGGCAGGAGGCTTCGCCTTGGCCGCTTCCCAAATCCCAGCCCCGGCAACGGACACGCCACGGACCTCAGCGCATCCTTCCCCTGGCACCTGCCGGGCCGTCCCGGGGTGAGGAAGGGAGGTAGGAATTCCGGCTTACCGGTGAAGGAGCGGCACAGCTTGGGCTGCGGGCCGGAGTCGCCCTGCGCCGAGTCGGAGTCGTCCTTCTGTGATTTAAGGAGGAAAAGTACTTTAATGCGTTTATGAAAACTGCCGGCCGGTCTGTTAATGACACTGCTGCTTCACGAACGAGCCGTTTGCAAGCCCCGGGGACTCCGTTGCCATTTGGTTTACTTTTGCCCAGAAAAACAAAAAGAACTATGGCTAAAAACAGAGCGAATAGATGGCAGGAGATATTTACAGACACTGGTTTGTCTCGAGGTGGTGGAAGAGGTCGGAGCTCTCCGGGAGTGATTCGGCAGGTAGGATGGGAAGGAGCAGCCCTGGAGCGGGGAGGACGGAGCAGGCGAGCGCGGGAGGCGAAGCCCACGGCCAGGACATGGACGTTTCTCACCTTGGCTCTTCCCCACCTTGGCTGCAGGCCAAGGAGGCAGGTAACGAGCTTGCACTAACGAGCTCCCTGTCCTTTCACTCCAGTGCTAATCTCCACCCTTCAGGGGGGGAAAAAAAAAAAAAAAAAAAAAAAAAAAAGGGAAAAAAAAAAATAATCAGGTAACACAAAGCTGCCAGAATTGTTCGGTGCTTCTGTAAACTGGGAATAAGTCTCACGCAGCTGTGATTTGGCACCTCGATCCAGAAACCCAGACTGCCAAAATAACTCTGGACACCTCCCAGCCTAGTTTTCTGTTTTGTTTCGGTTCGTTCTCCTCCCTCCCCTAACGAGGACCGATGCCCTCCGTCCCTTGTTCGCGCTTTTATTGACCATTTTAATAACAATGCCTTCCCAGCTCCAGCAGCAGCGCCCGGCTCCCTGGAAAGCCATTCCCAGGGGCATTTAACGATTCTCAGAGCATGCTCCATGAAAGGGCTCCGACATAATTACCAAAGGCAGTATGTCATTTACGCACATGGCTTACAGGCAGCTCCAAATAAGCTCCTTCTGGGGGAGTGTACTCGTGTTTTGGCAGAAGAAAAGAGGACGAAGTTGCCTGGCTACAGGTGCAAGGATTTTCTGGGTGCTCGGTGGTAAATAAAAGCTATTCTGGGTCTCGGAAACCGCCCTGCCAGCGTACTCTGGGTTGGATCCTTGCCTAAAATAAGGCAAGCCCAAAATCCGGACAGCGTTCAGAGCCAGCGTGATGCACAGCTCCAGGAAGCAGCGGCCTTCGGAAGGAATTTTGTCCTTAGGCGGAGGAAGGCGAACTTTCTGCTGGAAAGAGATAGTCTTGGAGTTAATCCCCTGGGCTACGATTCAGATCTGAAGTCACCTCGCAGGCCTGCCAAGGTTTTTTCTGCCTGGTGTAAATCATTTAGCCTGCACCGTTGGCTGGGGAGGGATGAGGACTGTTCTTTTCTTACCTCTTTTCTCTGCCTTCCCTACCCACGCCGCAACCCCTCCTTGGCGGGGGCTTCTAAAAGCCAAAAGCAAAGGCGGAGCCCTCGAGTGCAGCAGAACCCCAAGGCACCTAAAGCCACCCAGGTTAGGGAGAAGAAGTGATTCTGGCCAAAGCCTGGGGTTGGTCATGGACCGGTGCCTGTCCTGGCGAGGGCACTGGTTTCTCCGCACCGACAGTGGAAGGAGATGGGTTGTCCATCAGGGGAGATGAGTTTCACTCTTGGCTCTTCCCCAGCCTGGTGGAGCCCCAGACCTATAGGAAGATGCTCTTCCATGCATACCTTATCCTGTGGTGACTGATACAGGGGGGAAAGACCAACCAGCACCTAATAAATTATGAGATGAATCTAACTGAGCTACAACAGCTTCATATTTTAACAGCAAAGAACTAACCAACTTCACTAAAAAAGAAAAAAAAAAATATATGCAGCCAGCCAGCGAGCAGAAAAAGCAGCGTTTCTATTGAACCAAAGGGATTTCTTAATTATTCACTCAGCTCGTAACAGCTAACTGATTGAATGTACCGCCAAAGCTTTTTTCAAATAGACTGGCAGTAGAAGACGTGCAGGCGTTTCACCAGCACCAGAGGGGTTTCGGTGGCCCTTTGCTTGAAGTTTGTTTCTCAAGTCCTTGATTTCCTGTTGGGTTTGCAAAGACAGTTGTAATGCTTCCATCTCGTGGTGAAATGCAGAATAGAAAAACGTGTGGCATGAGAGCATCTAGTTTTTTCTTGCTGACTCAAAACCTGGAAAGCCAAACTCTTCCCTTTGGGACTACAAAAGGTGGAGTATCCGACAATTAGAAAAATCTCAAGCACTAACTAGCTACATTTTTTCATTCATCGCTTTTTTAAACAGGAAAATTCCATTTGCTTGTCAACTTGGCACGAAAGTAAATCTGAGCGGATTAATTTTTTCCCCCAAAATTAAAATATTAAGCTGCTTTTAATGGGCTGAAATCTACTTTTTAGCACAGCGTTCCTTCTTTCTGCTGACAAATTCTGCAATCTGTCCTCCTACAGCATGAAGTAACAGCATTCACCCACCCTCCCACCTCATGTTAATATTCCAGGGCTCTTCTAGAACATTTTCCCATCACTTTTGGGTATCGCCCTATTTCTATTCACAGTAAAATGAGGCAGCTCTTCCAAAACATCAGCAGGTAAGCTGCTGATCACAAAAAAGACGCCTGGCTTTTCCTTTTGGGTGCAGAGGGAGGCTTCTTGGGCTTAGAGTCACCCTTACAGATGTTGCTGGAATCGGCTCTCAGCATTTATATCTGCTTCCCTTAGACTGGCACAGAGCAAAGGTAGCTGCTGTAAAGAGGCATGACTAGCACCAACAAATTACTTCTAGCAGCATTCAGCATCAAATTGGCATTTTGCATAATCCATAGGAGCATTCGCCACCCCCGCAGGGCAGTAGCCCCCGTCCATGAGTCAGTACAGAGGCAGTGAATTCTACTGCTTTTGCAATTCCCCCCCACCAAATATTCTGTTCTCTGAAAGGCCAGCTGTAAGCGTTCAAAGTAACAGGGGAAACGGGCTTCCCAAAGGTGCTAAATTTCCTACCAAATGCACCGCAGTACCTAATGGGAGCAGCAGCGAAGGGGGAAGCGGGAGCGCAAGGGTTAACAATCAAATGTCCTTAAAGTGTGTAACGTGGTGCTCAAAATCAGCCCCAGTTTGACGGTGTTCTTTTGAAGTTTAATTATACCAAATGTTCTACAGGAACACGCCATGTTCTTGCCTATCTATTTTGAATTGTAAGTACCAATCAGCATGTAAATGATCAAATTAAATCTTTTAAGTTGTTTGCAAGAGCCGGAACACCTTTCTGTGAATGAAGGGCTGAGGAGCAGCGGCATTTGGCGCGTTACTGCTGTTCTCGGTGGGCTCTTCAATGACTGGCATTCGAACAAAGAAATCAGAGTGGAAGAAAGCCTGCGGCAGTCCCGAGTTCTTGTGCCGTCGTGGAAAATTACTATCTAAATAAAGAGGATAAATTATTTCTTTTTTAAAAGGTCATTCTGTTCTCTTCAGCTACGGAGCCTTGCTGGCCAGATTAGAGACCACAGTTTGCACTTGTACAGTGCTCGAGCTCAAACCATCCAAACCTAAAATTCAGAGAAATGGGTAAAATTTAGGGATGGCTCAGCAGTTACTGCTACTACCCTGGGGGGGGTTGGAGCAAAATACAGGGGCAGAGGGTTAATCGCTTTTCCTCTGGAGTAGGAGTTACAGAGGATGGGGGAAACTGAAAAGACCAAACCTGCCCCTCATGCACCGTTCCTGGACCATTTTGTCTTTCCACGGGGAAATGTTGGTCCAGCTTCGTTCACTCCTTTCCAAGGAAGTCAGCAAAAGTCTTCACCAGCACAGACATAGTATTTACCTTGTTTCTCCTCTAACTCAGAACAGGAACTGACATGGAGCTGTGCCAGCAGTAAATTTGGACTCAAGGTGGTTCTCCCAGGAATCCAGAACGCAACGCTTCCCTCTATTTTACTTTCTTCAAGTCTGCCCAGAACCATAGCTGCTTTTAAAAACAAAGAACTCGCCTCCAGAATAAATAAGAAAGCTCACAATAATGTTTCTGTCCCTTCAAAAAGAGTTACACCGAACAGTTTCAAATATTTACAGTCCATCTGGGCAGCTGACAATGGGGGAACCAAATTCCCTCCTTTGATGAAATCTCCCAGAAAAGAAAACATGGGAAAACCAGACCTCTGGATCTACAGACTGAAGCCCTATTAATAACATTTGCTCAGTAAATAACTTTCCTGGCATGGATGGAAGCCTGTGTTCACAAAGCACCGGACGGCGCTGCACGCAAGATGGCTCGTTTGTTTGTCAGGAGTTTGGTTGGGTGTTGGGGTTTTTCCCCCTCTCGGTATTTCCTACTCACTGGAATGCAATTTAGGATCGAGAGACACTTTTTTTTTTTTTTCTTTTAAATTTAAGGCAACAAAACTTGTCTTTAAAAGGAAATACCACCAGCAATAAACCGCACTAGTCCTAGTGCTTGTTACACCTCCAGAGGTGTACGTGCACGGTCTCTGCAGGTCCAAGCCTTCCCTGCTCCCTCTTACCTCCTTCCCGGAGCTGGCCGTGTCGCCTCCGCTCGCTTCCACCCGCAGGCTCTTGTGCCGGAGGATCAGGATCTCCTTGGCTTGCTCCACTGGCTCAGGCTCACCGGGAAGAGTGTGCCGGTTGTACGCCGGCCCCTGCAGGTTGCACCAGAAGAAGACTGCTGGAGGTGGGACGTCTCCGTCCGTCTCCCGCTCGGCAGCAGCACCCCTTCGCTAGCGCCTGCGTCTCCCAGCGTCCTTCACCACCACCCCCCCGTGGCCACCCTGCCCAGTTGTGGGAAGAAACGGATCCACCCGAGTGCGAGAGGTGGGGATGGAGGGCAAGAGCCAAGGAAGGAAGACGGGGCTCCAAACTCCGCTTCTTTACGCAAAATTGCCCGAGCGATCGCCGAACGACGAGACTGAGATGCATCTCCTAGTCCAGTGACGCGCCGACCTAGCGCGACTACTCTGCTCGAGGCGTCTTCAGCCTCACTGCCTCTGCCCAGCACTCCAGTATTTTATATCATCAGCCCCACCTGCATATATAAATCATGCGATCAACAGGAACCATACATCCTCCTTCAGAACTTCAGAACCGAACTTAAATCCCCCACTAACATCAGTGGGAGTTGGGATAACTCTGTCGCTACAAGGGGTGAGGCTGGATTTGGGCAGGAGTAAGCGCAAGCAGGAGACAGGCCTTCATCTTCATCCTGTTCACCATTTTCTATAGGTTTCTCCCCAGCCTTATCTACTTGCTTCTCTTGGCTCAGCAGAGGGACAGGAGAGGCTGGTTGATCCCTCTGTGCTGAGCTGCCCACACCAGCCGCATCCCCACGGACTCGGTATTTCGTGCATAATCCATAAAACAAAGGCTTAGGTGGATTTTAAGGATAAGGCTCCATGTATCACCATGTGAACAGCAATTACAATGCACAGTCCTAGGTGCTGTGTAAAGCTTCAGACAGATTATTCATGAGTTATTCTGTAAACAGCAAGTGGTTTCTATGCTATTTACCAGTTGTACCAGTTTCACGGCCAAACTGCCGAGCGGCTTTAAAACCTCTGCCGATTAATTCTTACTTGCAGCTCACTGGCTGTGGGCTCTCCTGTGGGGATAACCCATCCCTGCTCTGCCCTGCAGGTAACCAGGAGCTGTTGCAGCTGCTGGATCTGCAAACCTGAAGCCTGAAGATCCATTTGCTCCTCCTTTCTCCTTTCTGGTTCTGGGTACTGATGCCTAAAATACTTCACGAAATTATAGGCTGACTGGGTGAACCTTTCAAAAGCTGTCACGCTGCAAACAGAAATGTGCCACTGACTTGGAAACTGGATCTGGCTCCATACAGCCAACTATTCTCTGCTCACAAAGAGATATCATTAGTAATTATGTAAATATTCATAACATCTGCTCAGGCTGTTAGGATAAATGAGATAACTTTTGTTATTGGACATCTAAAGTACGGATTGAGGGAAGAGTTATACCGTTCTCCTTATTCGGTACAGGTTCCTCGCCAATATTTCCTGTATATTTTCCAGGACATGCGGATTCACAGCATCCTCCAATTTTTTGTCTATTTTGACACTCCTGTCGTTGTTGCTGCAAAGAAAATGAGAACGCCTTATTTCGGAAGATGCACGGCAGCGCAGCCAGCGCACCCCCGAAGGCCGGTGCTCCCAGCGGCCCTTTCGGATCCCACCACCACCAGCAGACGTGACCAACAGCTAATCCTCGCAGGTGGGGGTCACCGCGGAAGGGGCATTTGGTATTTGCGCCAGAGCTGTGCCATCCACGTGCTCCCTGGTAGATAAACCAGCTGGGCAGAACCACCCGCGAGAGACGAGACGGCCGTTCTGACGTGAAAATATTCGACCCTGCCGTCTCAGCCCATGCTCGTTCTCACTGTCGGGTCCTTCAGTATGCGTAACGGTGCGAAACCATCAAAAAACGGTGCAAGAGCCTCTTTTTCAGAGCACCGTTGCTGTGTAGCTCTGGGAGGAACACAGGCGAGCCTCCACGTACAAGATCAGACCCTGTTCGTTCGTCAGTGCCAGTAGATCGCTCATCCGCCCGATCACTTTTAACACCCACCTCCTCGTCTTTAAACAGTGTTTCCTCTGCATTTGTCCAAGCTATGTTGTTCCTTCCCACGGGATAGCCCGGCAGGGAAGAGCAGAGGAGGCAGAGAAGTTTCCAAAAGCCTGTCGTAACCGTTCCCCCCGGTGGGAGGGTTGGGGGGGGCGGCAGAAAGGGGAGCACTTACAGCAAGGACGGGTGGGAGGGAGCACGACCCAGCTGCCCTGCCTCTGCCAGCTCGATGGCGTGTTTCCGCTCCAGCTTTTCGTAGAGGAGCACGATGCTCGATTTTGGCTGGTCGTATTCTCGAAGCAGGATCTTCTGCAGGTATTTGCTGTTGAAATATTCTAATCTGTTCGAGGACAAAACGAGACGGGCTTAGCCTCCTCCCACCACTGCCCAGCACCTAAATGGACCTGAGCAAGCCAGCAGGTTCGTAGTCCACAATTGCCCCATATTCCGTTATATTCCATTACCTTCTTTCCAGAAACCAGCAGGCCCAGAGATCAGTCCTTAATTATTTCTGCACTGCAGCACCTGAGCTAAGATATTAAAACTTTGCCAAACACAATAAAAACTCCCCAAAGTGCCAGATTTATCATGAACTCTACTATAAGTCCATAAAGTAGCCCCAAGGGAAGCAACAGTTTTCCACACTTCCAGATTCCCTCTTGAGCCATTTCCTCTGGCTTTCTGCTCAAATGCAGCACAACGTTTGGGAAAGATCTAGCTGGTGTTAAATACTGTTCACAAACCTGCTAGCAAGGAGCCAGGACACTCCTGAGCAGCAGCGATTCCCATACCCTCTAGTGGCGCTTCCAAGCACTGGCATTCCTAAGAAAATGCCTGCCAGCTGCATTCATCGGAGTCCTTACCATGAAGTTAGCTGCATCTGTATCTGCACAGCCAAGGAATTAAACCTGGTAGATTGCTATTAGTATATTTTATGTTATTTGTATTTAAAAAAAAAAAAAAAAAAAAAAATCTCCTATGTGTACAATCTACCAGAACTTAATGAAAATCGAGCACTTTGCTACGGAAATCTGTAAAGATCCTCTCTCATTTGTCAGTCCACAACAAGGGGTTGCCCCTCCGAGTGCTGCAAGCTCGTATTTTCACCGTTACTCGTGCACACACCGGGTCGGGGTCCCCGGCTCCCCCACGGCCAGACGGGCAGGAGGGCACGGGCAGCACCGCTGCAGGCAGCGACGGCCCGAAGCCACGCCAGCTGTGTGTCCTGCCGGCATGGCCCTTTCATTTCCAGCAGATTTCCTTGGCCAGGAAGGGACAAACACAACAGGAGAGGAGAAAGGAGTCTTTTTAGGCTGGAGCGTGATAGGTGACCTGCAAGCAGGGAAGCGCCCCGGGAACCTGGTCTCGCCTTGAACAAGGAAAAGCTGCCCCATGCCACAAGGATGAACAAGGCTCAGCTGCCCACAGTGGAAACTTAGGGAATAGAAACCGGCCTCATTTTTTTCTACACGTGTACACAGTTGTATTTTGGCAAATCCTTACTTGTCTTTCCAGTAATACTGTCCCCAGTGTCCAGATATATCTTCAATGCCAGCCAGCAAATGATCCAAGAACTAAACAGAAGAGAGGATTTTGCTGTACACCGGTTGCATGTATTGCATACGTGATGAACTCAGTCAGCAAACATCAAAAGCCAGCAGACAAAACAGGAGATGCTTTCAGCTCGGTACACAGCGCCGGTAAACAAGAAGAGGGGATGTCGGGCTAATTCCCCATCCAGGCATCCGTGAGTATCCCTCGGTTCTGGAGTACAATAAGTGGTTTGGCTGCTTGCTTTCAGGTCTGTGCGAGCAAAGAATAATTGCCGAGGGACGTGGGTTGGCTCTTTATGATATGTACAGGATGGCTGATGGCTTGCATGTCCTGCATATTGGCCCTTGATAAAGCAGGAAATGCTCATATTGAGGGGTTTGAGGCCAATTTGTCTCAGGAGATCAATATCTTCAGGATATAGATGTAGATAACGTACAAATGATGCTTTGACTTGAATAATAAATACTGCCTTCCCCCAGACGCTTCCCACGCTAAATGAAATCATTGGCCGTATTGTGCCTTATACAACAACATTATTATTGCTTAAAATTATATTAAAAATCCCAGACAGGTTGATTTTTCCACCTAGAAGTTAAATCTCTGCAATTTTCCAATTTTTTTTCCCTCCTGCTGGCATCTCTGAACTGGGAGAGGGCTCTGCTCTACTGCAGGTCAATGCCCCTCCGCACTCAGGTACCAATGTCCCTGAAGCTTCCTCCAGCTCTAATTTTTCAAAAAAAATTTTGTGGGGTCAGAGGCAGAAAAATTTCGGAGCGGTTCACTTGGCCCTGCAGCCTGGTACAGGTTTAGGGTCCTCACGTTGGTATCAGCGGCTGTATGGTCTGAGGACCAGCAAAGGACACACACACCACCACCACCACCCCCGATCATCACTCTTGCAAGCAAGAACGTTCCGACTATCCGGATGGAGAAACAAATTTGGGAAGAAAGCTGCTTCTGGGTCCCTAATTTCCAACTACCTGCGTTGTTACCTTCTCTACTTCACTTAATTGGTACATAGCCATTATCAGCTCATGTTTCCTAATAAATACATTTCCGGGGATGATTTACTATTCACACACTAACAAAAGAAGAAAATGCTCTCTGTTCATGACAGGAAAAGACTCTTCAGCCTATTGAACTGTTCTGTTAACCTTAGACAAAGCCCTGTAATATAACCTAATTGTGAGGATGCCAAATAGTTTTTATAAATGTCCTCAGACCTAATGTCTTTATATCTAGCTACCCAAAAAAAAGACAAAAATTTTCCCAAAGGAGCTATACCCACAGAAGTGTGACTGGGCATAAACAATTAGATTTAGAAACATAATTTTACATTGGACAGAGATGCAAACACAAAGCCTCAGCTAGGTGTGCAGAACACCCTGCTTTCTCATGGAGCTCACCCCCTCCATAACTAGAAAAGCATATATTTGGATGGTGAGAGCAAGGTGAACTAAATTCCACCTTTGGGTTATGGACTTAGAATGACGGAATGGTTTGGGTTGGAAGGGACCTTAAAGATGATCCAGTTCCACCCCCCCTGCCATGGGCAGGGACACCTTCCACTAGACCAAGTTGCTCCAAGCCCCATCCAACCTGGCCTTGAACATCTCCAGGGAGGGGGCACTTCTAGTGGTTCCCTCCAATATAGTGCTAAACTTACCCTCCCTTTTCTATTTTTTTTTTTTTTTTTTTTTTCAAAAATATCCAAACAGATAGTGGTGATGGGTGCTATTCCAACGTAAATAATAACCCACGGTTCGGAAGCCGCATAAGACTTTAAAACTGGAAAGGGACTGACCTGCAGAGGACTCGGGTAAAATTGCAGGGCTGCAGAGTCCCTGGAGGCACACCGCATCGGCAAAGCACATTGGAAAGCTCTGGCCGTGTGTTGATGGATGCATCACTTACCCGAATATGGATCTGCTCTCCCACTGTGGGAGCACTCTCTCTTTTCCTCTTGACAGCCAACAAGTCAACGAGAGGACGGATGGTCATTCCCTGCAGCATAACCACAAAGACAAAAAAATCAGCCTTTCTTTGCATCAAGTGTTCTAAGTGGTACCTGCACCGCAACAAAAACCGCCAGCGTGGGTAGGAGCCACAGCTACCTTGTTCTGTGCCAGAACAAGACCTGCCGTTTGAGCGAGGCCCCTCACATCTGCTCGGTTTTATTAACATGATAAAATCTGCGAAGCTTCGGCAACACTAGAAACTCTGTTCTCCCGACTATAAGCCAAATATTTTGTTTGCTCGTGGTAGTGGCCTGTCCATGGGAGCTCACATGCAGGCTTCAGGCTGGGGGTAGGCAGAGAGGACCGCTCTCCTCGTCTGGCATCTCGGAGACCACAAAACGTCGACCAATAATTTCAAGGTCAAGCCTGTGGCTTACTGTTGCTTGTAGCCTACCAGATGGAAAGGGGCTTGAAACATTCAAAATTCAAATGCCTGAAAGGACAGTAGTCCTTGAGATTTCACAGCACGCAGCCTCTGCCAGCATTTGTCTGCTAACTTTTTGAGTATTATTTGTCACGGATCATTACTCCAATGATCTTTGGTGGCCAGTCGGTGGCTAAGTTTACTAATCAAAGTATCCACCTGGTGGGAAGGGTCAAGGGAAGAGTTTTAATGCCCTTTAAGCCTCATAAGGGAATTTCTAAAATGCTGCTGTGATGCATTTCTTAGTCTGGCTTTGGTACGAAATGACTTTTCTAGGACATGTTTACAGCAAAAATGATGGAGTGGTTGATGTTTATGACTTCTGAATGTCACAAATGCTGGCACAGAGGAGAGTTGAACACATTTTTAATTGCAGAAACAATTAATGTGTCATTTTAATAACTAATAGCAATAAAAAAATGCATCGCTATTCAGAGTAAATAACATAAAACTCACAAATTCAGAGATAACAGATATTACAAAAATTAAGTAGAGACTATGCAGTTTGGTCTTTTGCCTTCGCTGGATAATCAACTACTTTTGTTTTCATTTTAAAGTGGCATTTTGGAGTTTTGTGACCAGGGGTCCCAAATTCAGAAACACCTGGATATATTTGGCCCTTCCTGACCTTGGGAGCATTGTGGGAATCCCACAACACCCCTGTAGTCCCCTGTGCTGCTCCTCCACCCACCAGGGATAACTCATCTGGAGCGCGTCACCCGACGCTGACGGCTTTATCATGGCTCACGCAAAGTTTTTCTACCGCCAGCGCTCCAGTAGTTAATGGGTCCGTGTAGGCAGCAAACAAAACAAAACAAAAAATCCTCTTCACAATTATTATATTTGCTAACGATTTCATGGAAGAGGTCAGAGGCCAATAGGCTGAGAGGGTGAACTTCAAGTGGAGAACATGGCATTTCATTTTTAAACCGCACTGAGAGGCAGAACAATGAGGGCTTTTTGTGACATTCCAGACAAGCCCACAGCTCCTTGGAGGACTTTCTGGTCTACGTGGCGCATATCCAGGCCCGCCTGGAAGAGCTGAGGACTTGACAACTGCTCAGTCAACCTTCTCAAAATTATTAACCAGGCTTGTTGTGGGAAGAGCCTTACGCAACTGAGTTAGGCCAAAATAGACGAGTTTCCTGGGTTGTGTAATGCACTGATAGACCCATGTGTGGGCAAGCCCAACTGCTTACACATTGGTCATTAGTCTGTGCAGCACGAGGCTTTTCAGACAGCATGGTCAGGATTTCCAAGAAAATGAAGTAGGTTTGAGCTCTGACAAGATGCCTTGCTGGCCTTTACCAGCTTAAAAGAGCCCAAATCATCTCTCCCCGAGTTTCTGTCCCGTCTTAACAGACGCCCCCCCATGAAGCCTGCATCGATATCACTGTCAACACAAAGAAAACTTATCGCACAGAACAACAACAGCGAAAGAATCCACTATCCACAGAAGCTGTTTTGTAGCCGATATTTCACTCGCCCTTTCCACCAAACGTGACATGCACCGTGCAAGAAGCTGGGATACTAAAGATAGTCACTCTTCAATCCTGCATGGCAGCAGCGCCGCGGACTTCGGAAGCCGTAGGACTCCTTTGCAAACCCAGGTTTCTGAAGGTTCATCTTAATACCTGCTTCTGTTTTATTCACCTATGTTTTCTGTGCTGAGCTACAGCAATATCTTTGCAGTTCAGCTTTTCAGCAAGTTTCCTTGGTTTTTTTTTTTCCACCCCTGTTCTCGTGGTGGCCTCAGCTACACAATACTGCAGGTATCTGGAGCCTGAGCAAAGTCTGTTTTTGTAGATGCTATGTTCCCGCTGAATGGCTGCAGGTCAAGGGGTCGCCCTGCCGACACGTACCCACGGGGGACCCTGTTTAACTCTCACCCTTGTGCATGGGGATGACATCACCAGCTGAGCTTTGAGTTCACACAAAAGCCCTTTTCCCGGTCCTGGGAAGGATTTTCCGAAGCCTGGGCAGAATGGAGCTGCTGCCTTCGAACAACCTTTGTCTGAGACTCAAGAGCGTCTCTGCATGAGCGGACGTGCCTAGTGACCGTATCTTTTCAATTTCTGACCCACATTTGCATCTTAAAACTTGTCAACCTCCACCTAAGTACGCTCCCCCCACCCCTGGCCCCTTCTCTCTCCTTTCAGTCTGAAAACTGCCCCCAGTCCAGCTGCCCTGCGGGTCTCGGCTCCGAGCCCATCGGCACGTCGGGCTCGTTGACCATTTTTTCAGCTCGTGATGTGGATTAGGTGGACGTGGGGAAGCGGAGGGTCAACCCCAACCCTCCACATTGCCCAGCACACCCCCACCTGAGGGGGTCAGGGAGGCCAAGTGGAAGGACCTTGCTCTTGGGGGGTGATGCTCAGCCATGGAGCCACTGGGCAGCTGTGACCCACCATCTCCCACAGCGGCTCTGCTCCCTCCGTCCGAGGGCAGGAGGTGGGCAGCCCTGGTTCAGCAGCTCCACATGGACCTCATGCCCTTGAGCAGGAGTTCCCAGGGAGTTTTCCTTTACGGTGTCTTTCCCAGCCCCCCATCCCACTTGCTGCAGCCCTAGGGATGGGTTCGGAGGAGACCCACTCCGAACTTTTTTGGCACAGACATCAGCCTCGCTCACTCCAGGACCAGACAACCCCAATTTTTTTCCACCACATCCTCCTTCAAACGTGCCAGCGTTTGCCAGGCGAAGGCACCTCGCCCTTACAGGCTTGCTGCTGGGCAGAGAAGAGCAAGGCGAGCCAGCCAAAATCTTCATCCCACGGGAAGCTGCGAGAACTCTTTTACCAGTAGATGTCAGGGCAATGCTGGGAGCTGCTGTCTCCTGCCTGCTCCCGAGCTGGGCTGCTCTGCACCCTGGAACTCCTCACAGCCTCAGCCTGTGCCCAAGTGGGAAAAAAAACCTCGGAGGGTTGCTCGTTCAGAATCCATACAGAAGAAAAGGGTGTTAAGTAAGGAGAGCAATACCAGCCCCGAGCTGTGCCCCCGTCCCGGCTGCAGGTTGGCCAACCTGGGTCCTGGCCCACCCTGTAACTGCAGGCAGATGTGGCACCTCCCATGGGCTCCCCAAGAGCAGCCCCCAAGCTGCAGATGCTCCTACAGCCTGTTTTCTAGAGGATTGGGCTTTGCAAAAAACACCCACAGCAGAAATCAGTCTTTAGAAAGATTTAAAAAAAAAAAAAAAAAAAGTACATTTGTGCTTTCAACAACAAACCCAATTATCTCAGAGCGACCAGTGCTGTGAGGGTCCACCTCCCTCCCCTGCCCTGGCAGTGGGGTCTTAACACCCCCACAGCCACCCCTGACGTGGGCAGGTTGCACTCACTTCCCCACCAGGTCGGAAACAGCCCAAGAATCACTAGGGCAGAAAAAGAAAGCAGGTAGCAACAGGGCTTAGGGATCAGTTACGAAAGAAAAATGAGAGGCAAATAAAGGAAATGTGCTATGACTTTTTTATTTGCTTCTGATTTTCCTTGCTTTTATAACAAGTAACACACCCTAAATTTTTTTCCGGTGGAAGAGTTAAAAGCAATCCCCTTCCTGCTGCATCATCATAAAATAACTGCAGCTGCTTTGCTGCACGAATGTGAGAGCATCTCAGGCATATATACAAAACATCTTGATAAACAACTAGTGTTGTTGCTTCCGCTGTTGGATGCCCCAATAAAATGGAAACCATCCTCAGAAAATGATAAATCGTCCCTCCTTCAAAATGAGGCCCCTTTAAGTTGTCCCACTTGTGAACTACCAAAACTGAGAAGACCAAACCATAAACCTCTTTTAAAATTCTTGCTGCCCATGTTCAGAGGGTTTGGAGTATCTCCAGTATCTTCCATCTTCTCACCTTTGGGAGCAGGAAAACTGACCTTCATTACTGCATGGCCCAGGCAGCACTTCATTTCATGACAAAGCCTACAATAACAACTGGTTCTTGCCTTGCTCATACAGCAAACTAGTTGTAGAGGCTGATTTGTGTCGGCTTTGCTCTCGCATAAAATATATAAAAGCACTGCTTCAGAGAAAAAAACCTATGCCAGCATCATTCTTCACAATTTTCACCACTGCTACACAAATATGAATGGACCAGATCAAAAGGTGGGACAAGTTATCAGGGAAATGCTACAGCAGACGTTGTAAGCCAACAGCTGCTAGTCAACCTCACGAACGTGTGACACATTCTCACACTTTCTGCCTCTTTCACTAATAATTTTAAATTTTTATACGCCAACCACTTGATGGCGGGAAAGTTTCAAGGACCGGTAAATCCTTGTATCCACCTTATGGTTTAGTACTGGTTATTTGTATGGAAAAAAAATCGTGCTCATTCTTTACATCTAGTGGCGACATCAAGATTGTTTTTACCTGGACGAACACGGTGAAGAGGATGACAACGGTTGTTGCTGCAATGAAGAGCTTCTTTCTGTGAAAATCAGGAAGCAAGAACACCAAAGAGAAACAAATGGCTCCTCGGAGACCCCCGTACGCTATAATGAACTGGTCTTTGCTGGTGATGGTGTTCACGTGAAATCTATTCACAAAGAAAGTCAGCACGAGAACCCCTGAAAAGCAGGAAAGAAGATGGAAGCACATCAAATGAAAAGAGCAATTAGATAAAACTCATAAGCTCATGATATATTTTACAGTAAAACATCACTAAACTGGTAAACACCAAGCACGAGGAACTGGGCAGGGCCCAGGGCAGTATATTCCCAATATGCCACTGGAGAATGGCTTTTCTTCCACAGCCTGGTCCAACAGGTTTGCATTTGATTTGCCCAGATAAAAATTAATCCCCAACACATTTCTGACTTGGGGGATTACAAACACCATTGACTGGCCACGGTTCTGGGGGTTTGTACAACTATAAAATTTTAGGTAGCTCATCTTGTAGCAAATTCCCTTCGTTTTTAACTCAGCCTTGTGCTTATCACAGTCCAGCTGGGAAACCAGAGTTTCCTTCAGAAGGACTCTGAGCTCTGCGGGGGAGTTTTAGTGTCACCCCGCTCCCATGACCGCGGCTCCCCAGACCGTACCAGTTACCTGGCGACTCCGTGTTAAGCATCAGCTGAACACTCAACAAACAATAACTGCTGGCAGCTTCGGATGTATTGGCGCATCTATGTTGACGGTAGGTAATTGAAGTTTTTAGGGCAATCCTGTGGTCACGTGCCAGCTGAAATTTTACATCTACTGGTATAATGATACAGAGCCAGATTCTGAGCACCGAAATATTAATTGATTTATTCTAATTGGTGATAACAAATGATCAAATTGCTTGGATTATAAATGGTCTCAAGGCAAACCATTAGCCATAATTTAGCCACCAGTTACCCTCCAATTTCCAAAAGTTTCCAAGCAGAAGCCAAGGCATTCTAAATATTTGATGTATATTCTGCTGGCATTAATGTTGTTTCTTCACAAATCTTGCCCTCAAAGATTTATACTGTGTGAATTTAAGACTACGTAAGGTGACACAGCAATTGACATAATTTATAGCCATTTGCAAATACATAAGCAGATGCAGAAAGGTACAAAAAGTCAAGCCTTAAATCAGTAAGCCGTGATCTTAATACCAACAGATATGATAAACATCTTATTTCCTGGAGATTAATGGCCGTTTTGAGAACTGATGACACAGACCACCATTGACTTTTGCTAGGAATAAGCTGGATCCCCATCATTATTGCTTTTCTAAAGGGTGTTTGTAAAAGAAATAACCACCAAAAATAGTGCACCTGTACATACCAACCATCTTCACACACACATACAACTAAAAATATCTGAACTTTGATTGCACATCAGACTGGCTTGAAGAAAACAAAAAGCTGGGGATGTTCAGGAATAGGGAACTCAATTAACTGAACCTTGCAACACCTTCTCCATCCCCAGAGCACCGTGGAGCTGCTGCCCAGACCAGCAGATGTGAAGTACTTTGGTTTCAAGGTTCTTTGTAAATTTAAAAAAACAAACAAACAAACAAAAAAAACCCACGACAAACCATACCTCAGATCACATCTTCAGCTACTGTAAGCTCAGGCAGTACCGATGATTTAACAGAAGAAAATTTACTTGAGCTGATATCCTGGCTTTTGTCTTAATTTAATCCTTCCTCATAAATTACTATTAGCATTCCCTAAACTAATTCAAGGCCAGTTTGCTCCAAGAGATGACATACAATTAATCATTTTGAACAGAATATATTTTCTTCTGGAGATACACCTTGAAAAAGAGCAGAAGGAAATCTCCCCGGTGCTCGGATAACAGTAGAATACTAGTGCTGTCATGCAATTAATGCATTTTGCTTTTTAGATGACCTCTCTTAGAGAAAAGCCATTCCAGTCGCCAGGCTTCAGCAGAATCATTTCTCATTTAAGAGCACTGGGAGAGCCCAGTAAAGGACTAAGGCACGACCGACGTACTAACCCCGGTGCCGCCAACCCCAAAAGTCCCCAATTCCTGCAAGCAAACTCCACGGGCACCTCCCAGTTCTGGACCAGTGCCTCAAGCACGTCCGGAGCTGCCGGACGGGTCTGAGCAGGTCAGGATCCAATCCCAACCACCATCTCCAGGGCAGGAGTTTCCCAGCCCAGCCTGACCCCCCCCCGCTCCCCCCCAGCACGCCTACGGCTCTCCAGGAAGGTGCTGCCGAAAAGGGACCGACTCCCTCTTCAGCATCAGATACGCAAGATGATTTTTCAGCTCTGGTTTGTGCCTTCTTCTTTAATTCAAGGGGGATTTGGAGTATAAAGAGGGGTTTCTTTCCCAGCTGCAGCGCTGAGCCCTTCTCTAATAACGTGCGGCATAATTTGAGGATGCAATCAGAAGAGCTGCGTTTAGGGAGCCAGAGGATTTTCGGATTGCTTCTGCAATGTTGCTGTGTTCCTTGTGTCTTGCAATGGAGAATTTTTGAACTAAAAAAAAAGATACACTCACTCAGAACTTCTTTTCATGTGAGCAAATAATTTAAGGGAAAACCACTTAATCGTAATAAAGCATTTGAACGTATGCACAATTAATAAGCATGTTTCCAAGTGCATTTATAGTGCACAGTTATTAAAACAAACCTTGGCATGTATTACCAGCTAATAAAATCCATTCTGCTATGTCTTGCCAATCACGGCCTATCCATTTAAGCAATTTCTTGAAGTGTCTATCAAATTTGAGTTCACTCTCTTTGACTCAGTGGTTTTCATTGCAACTGATCTCAAGAAGATTATCTTCAGCCACGATTATCAGGAGAGTATTTTCACGCATAGCTCTCTTCTTCTTGTTATTGCCGAGTCTTGGTGACTTCTTCACGGTGAGGTTGGTCAAACTCTGCAGCAGGTTTCCCAGGGAGGTTGTGGCGTGTCCATCCATGGAGATAATCAAAAGCCGCCTGGACAGTCCTGCCTGGCCCGGCTTAAGCAGGAGGTTGGTCCAGATGCTCTCGAGAGGTCCCTGCCAACCTCAGCAGTTCCCTGGTTCTGCGCAGCTCTGTCAGTCTCAGTCCTCAGCTGAAGTTCTTGAGTAGGAGCAGAAGCATCCTCCCATTTTAGGTCCCGGTTCTTATCTACCCAGCTCACTGCTCCTCTGCGAGGCAGAACAGCATCCCCAGGGGCAGCTGTTTGAAGGTTCCTCCAGTTGCCCATTTAAGGATGCTGCTGCACACAAACTTGGTAGGAATTAAATCCCTTAAATCTCTGCAATTCGGAATATGCAGTCAGAGGCCCCATGCTTTCACACAGCTCTCTGATCCCAAGCCAGGCACTTACAGTCTCCCTCCTACTGCGAGGATATGCTGAAATGGAAGAGGAGATCGTGGCAATCGAAGGGGACGCTAAGACAGAGGTATCAATAAAATAGGTGTCGTGAGAACTTCTATTTGGCACCAGTGCTGTCTATGGTGAGTGCGCAGACTAGGAAATTGCAGTAAAATGCAAAATTTGCTATTGAGCAAGTGATGGAGGAGGAGGGAAGCACCAGTGCTTGCGTTCACGTCTGGGACAACCACACATACAGAGCGAGCAGGAAAGGATGATGGTGGGGACAGGAGCATTCTCTCATTCAATGGAATCACATTGTTCACTCCCACAAATGATAATAATATATATTAAAAAAATAAATTCTATAATTTCGCCATACCTAGTGCTCTCCAAATGAGACAGAAAATGACAGTGAAGCAAATGTATGGCCAGTTCCACTCATGATTTTCTCCAATGGTGGAAACTCCAAGAAAGATGAAGATGAGGGTATCACTGACACTGCTCCACATCTTCATGAAGTATTTGACTGTGGTGTGAGACTTCAGAGAGATGTTGGCCTCCACGTAACGTTTCATGCCCATGGCACAAGCAATGATGCTGAGAAAATGAAACAATAATTCTTTCTACTTAAGCACACAAAATCGAGACATTGTCATTTATAAAAAAATAGGCTTCATCAAGTCTTAGATGTTTGCAGGGGGCGAGTGGTTCACTTCCTACATCACTCCAATAATACCAGGAGGACCACCAGGACAATATGAAACTATATATGTTGACCAGACTGTCTGAATCTGTTTTTTTAACAGATAAACAACTCACGGTCTATTGCATTTATCATAGCCACACAGCAATACGTATAATTAACTACACCCAGCTCTTCCCATCACAACACACTCTTTTCAGTTCTTTAACTTTGCCACACTCCAACCATCCGGGCTGAATAGTTTCATGCTTAGGAGCCACATCACCTGTTTTGCCCGGATGAGAAAAAGATATTTGAGGGAATGGGAGACTTGTTTTTCATGCTGAGAAACATGTAAATAGGACTCCTGGGAGTTTGGCTGGTATCTGGTCACTACAGCAGATTCTTGTAGGACTCCGAATCGGTGTAGTTTAAGAGCCGACCACATGCTGCACTCCACCCAAGGGACCAAAGCTAACCTAAAGTTGGAGAAACTCAAGCGTACGACGTACCTCACACTGTATATTCCTAAGCCTGGCCGGACTTGCACTATATATTATTTGGGCACAGCCTGGAAGCCATTGACTCCGTGCAACCAGCAGACAATAAAATGCTCAAGCACGCTCATAAGGCTGCATGACGAGCCAAGAAATGCTGTTATAGTTGGAACATCCGACCTCCTCAGGTATTGCATAGCCAAGGTCACTTCAGAAGTGTGCAACACTAACTAAAATTTCTGCCTTGCAATTTTTCATGGATAATTGGTTCTTCAAGTTACAGGGTGGTTAGTCTAATTCATCAGCTTTTCAAATCAATACGTTTTCAGGCCAGCAATCTTAGAAGGTCAAAACAATTGACTGCTCGAAAAGTCAAAGCTCCATTTTTTTACAGTTTAACCTGGACAGAAATGTTTTTGTTCTAAATATTGTACCAGCAAGAGCAAAATGGCTCTACATTTCCAAGTTCTGATTTCCATTGGTATTGGGTAGGGCCGTCTACACGGAGTTTTATTGCATTAAAAATTCCTTTCACAGGGGACATCTTGGTAACTCTCTTTACCTTATAGCACACACAGACGAGCCCACCGAGAAGACCACCCTTGGCTTGCAGAAGTGCACCTGGGTCTGGCAGACTGACCCTAAACACCAGCCGTGACCAGGACAGGTAAGCGACCCATATAGATGCAAATAGGGGTGGGACCCTAAACAAATTTTAAAATAGGTGGTGGCCTCCGCAGCTCGTTATCCACAATGTATCCTCTCAGCTAAGAGCGATTCAGAAAACAGCCGTGCAACCACCGCTTTGCAACGAAAACATCATATTTAACCCCAGAATGTCACAAAGGAGATTCTTCGCGTTATTTGGGCTTTGATGGCAAAACCCCCGGGTTGCCCCCCGGCCCCAGCAAACGGGCCAGTTTGCAGACGGGCAGAGCTGACTCTGCTCTGGTTGGGGTTTTTATAACCCGTATGAAACCAAAGACCTCGATGCTCTCCTCCACGGCTATTTATTTATTTCAGGAAGACGCCGTCGGCCACGGCGTTGCTCCTACCTTGCACCGCTGCTGACACAAGCCCAGTAAGGGCCCCTTTCCCCCAGGCCCACCAGTGGATCTCTAACACGTCTTCCCCGCCACAACTCGGCAGCTCTTGTCGGACCAAGACACGGAGGAATGGGCGGCACCTACATTCGTTTCTGCTCTACATAAAGCACTAAGAAAATCGGCAACGCTATTAGGGGAAAATACTTATCAGATACTTGGTTGGAGCAACAAATAAGAAATTAGAGGGGAAAAAAAAAATACTTTTTCAAATTAATATGCACTTCCACCCACTGAGAGTTACTGATTACTGGGCTTTGCATTCAAACAAAAAAAGAAAAAAACCCAAAACAACAAATACACACATTTCTATTTCTTTCACTTAAAAATAATTGTTATTTGGTTTTTCCTCATTGCCGTTTAAAAACTCATACTTGTTTTGAAGGAGGAAGAAATGGTTGGGATTGTCTGAAATTAAAACTGGGCTTCAGGGAGAGGACTTGTAGTAAAGGCACAGGTTACGAAAAGTCAGACTCAGGAGAGCCACGCTACTCTTCCTGGGGAAAGAGATCGTGTCTTAGCCAGCAGCACGAGACCAAGATTCAAATCCCTTTTTCGGCTAGTGTTGTTTGAGTTCACATCTTTCGTCTCCTAAGAAAACGCACCAATCCTTAAAAATATTCTGAAATGGGTCTCTCTTGATTTATCCTTTTTTAGACTGACCCACTTTGCATAAAGCACTGAGCCAGAAAGAGCAACAGGGATTGAACCACAGGCTACAAAGAAAATAATAAATTCTTCTGTGTCTGCCTCAATAAATAAATAGTGGGTAAAATAGTTCCAGCTAGAAACTAAGAAATCCAACAAGTATTTATGGGCAAGTGACTTCCAGAGCCGTGGTTTGGGAACACTTATTGGAGAGTGGACATGGGTTCGCACCAGATTCACAGAGAGGGAATAAACTTGGCCTGTCCTGTCACAGCTTCAAAGATGGACACTGCCACTAGGGCAAAGGGGACCAAAAAAAAAAAAAAAGAAAAAGAAAAAGAAAAAGAAAAAGAATATCTAACTAAAAAACATTTGCAGAACTGTTTAGCAGATTGGGTTGCATTCACAGATTTTTTTTTTTTGGACTATGTAGAATTGATTTTTTTGGCAATCTAATTATTTTTCAAGGAAACAAACTGCCAAGATCTGCTTCTTATAATACAGTATTCCCTGGTCACAAATGACTGAATTGTTTGAAATCAAGATAGATAAAAGAGGTATTTATAATTTGGCAATTATAAGACCAGCAGTGCAGGAATCAGCTGCCTTTGCAATTGTTTTGCTTTAGAAACAATGCATTATTCAAAAGAATAGAAAATGGGTTCCATAATGTGTACAGTAGATTGTGATTGATAGAAGTAGACACCATTAGGATTGAATGTTTTCTGCTCTATGATGATTATGCAGCCTATTTATTTCACTGTTCTGTCTTACGCTCCTATAAATAGGCTTTCTCTTACCTATTCCCAGAGCTAGAATTGTTTTCAGTAATGCTAGAATATTGCTCCTATTAACCATTCGAGGAAACAAAATCTGCAAGATACAGGAATGGTTTATATCTGAAGAAGTATCATTAGTTTTAAAACAGATCTCCCAGATACTCCTGTATCTAGCTAGTACCTGGCAATTTTTTTTAGGTTTATCTTCATTATGATCAGATTTACAGTTGTTTACACTGTAGCTATCAATGCAGTCTAAGCATACTTTGTAGTCTTTTGGAAAATATAAAATAGTTGGTTGTGAGCCTCAGCACCAGCTGACTTAGTTCAGGTAGGAGAACCAAATGCAAGAGGCACCAGCCCACAGAAACCAGAAGGACTGCATCACTTTGTTTTTCATCTGTCTCTGCTTTCCAAGGTGAGCTTTCTTTGACCATTAGGATTATTGTATCTTTTTTTTTTTTCCTCAGCACCTGCTCTGCAAGGGAAACGCACAACGAGGTAAGCATGAAGCTCAATTACCTCTCTTAAAACTGAAGGATCTGGCCACAAATTATTCGTTTTATTGAAAGACCTACCCAGTAAAAAAAAAAAAAAAAGAAAAAAAATTAACTGTATTATCTGTAAGTTACAATTTGTGAAAGACTGAATTTAAAGAAACAAATAGTTTCACTTCGCTGATCCAAAAAATTTGCAGGGGGATACGTGAGAGGCAACGTGGGACTCGGCTGCGGGAGCCAGGCAGTCCCTGTCTGCCCCGGGCTGCTGTACCCTCCTGGTGCAAAAG